>CM029530.1:20068924-20668924 GCA_017141395.1 Laodelphax striatellus
AGGGCAGATTTTTGGCCCACTTGACAGCCATGAAGAGGAGGCGGGCCGAGGTCTCGTAGATGGTCTCGTGCACGGGCGGGTACAGCACGTGGTGGTCTGGAGGCAGCGTGGCCGGGGGTGGCAGGCCGCCCCCTGTCACGCTGCATGGTGTTGGGGGCGGTGGCGGCTCCTCGTTTGTCACATCGATGCTGTCCTCTGTTCAAACAGCCAATGCATGTCACACTCTAATTAAAACAAATTATTATTTGGATTATTTCCTATTTATATTTTCACTATTTACTATTTTCATTATAATTCATTATTAACAGATGGATACGGTACCAAAAGTTTTAAATTTTCGTTCATATTTTCAGTGTTTACTGTTTTTATTTATATTATTGTTTACTATTTACAGATAGCCTATATATCAAAAGTTTTAAATCCTATATCCACTTCACACATTACAAGAAAAATTAATTAATAATCTAATTTGTGAGCTATTACATTTAATGTATGTGGTATAGTCATTTCTGGGTTCCATATTAGGTAATGTATATTGTTCAACTTTCATCAGATAATATTGATTTGTGCATTATTGGATTATTTGACAAATAGTTATATCAATTCCATAATACCTCGTGAAATTGTGTAGTTGGACAGAACCTTGTTTAAAGAATAAAGCTAGTGAATAATAATAAGATAATGATCCGCTATATTCATCAATTGATTAATTTATTGACAATAATATGCATTACATAATGTGAGAGGAAAAAACAGGAACTCCTCTAAACTGCTTCTATCTCGTATTTAGATCGATCCAGAAGTTATTTCCATGATTTTTCAATAGATATCTACTGAATCCAAAAACTATTTACTAACAATAGCTATTTATACGAAGATACCGAATCATACTTCAGCCAAACACAAAATCTCAAATCAAAAATGATACAAAAATACTTCAACTTGAATTTTGAAGGCCTGCAACCGGTATGGAAATTGCCTTTAATATCCACGGTAGAACGGTATCTAATGTAAGATGTTAATACATTTCAAGTTGCTGTATAAGATGAAAATTGGATTATTGGTAGGACTGACTAAGTATTGAAGGAGTTATCAAGTATCTAGTGAATAATTAAAAAATGGTATTTAACTGATTATATAGTTAGTGAGTAATCTATTCTATGCTTTAATGAGAGTGGTAGGCTATACTCACATTTTCAAAAAAATAAAAAAAACGAATTGTCTCTCATAATATTGTGAAAAATATAGGATTAGTTTTGAACAATCATTCGCCTGTAAAACTAATGAACTGTATGTCAATTTAATACAGTGATATTCATTCAATTTGACGCTTGGTATTATATAGATAGGTAGAGGGATATTATCTCTTTGCCATCGTATACTCTACGGTCATCAGCAACGTCAAGAAATTATATCTATATAACTAATGCCAAGCATCAAATCGAATGAATGACACTGTATTTTAATTAATTTTATTCGTTCAACTTACCATCATCTGGCTCTTCCTTGTTATTATTATTGTTGTTGTTGCTTTCTGGCGGAGAGGGTGGTGAAGCCATGGGAGGGGGGATGGTCGACTGATACCGCACCGGCGGAAGGCCCAGGGCAACTGACACTGGTGGTCTGCAAACAAAAGTCATTTAAAAATGATCAGAATTCTCGTAATAAATATTTTATTTATTGAAATTGGTTATTGCAAACTAGAATTGAATCATCTCCCTGTAAAAGGTGGTTTACAAAATAATAATACTTGATCAATAACGCCTTGTCAATACGTTGCTATTGGCATTATAACATGCAGAGCTTAAATGCTTAATTATTAAAATTTTAGATGCGGGAAGGTTATTTTATATTTATGGTCCATTATACTGTATACATCATTACATGTTGGTATCGGTACTGTAGCCTACTACGCCAGATTCATTCAAGAATATATTATTCAGTATATTATAAAGACGGTATATTATATTGAATATTCTCATGAAAAATATTCAAGAAAATACAATTCAGCAAACAAATATTGAACCATCTTCTATGTAAAAGCTGGTCTACAAAATAATAATACATGTACCTAGTCACTTTTGATCAATAATGCCTTGTTAATACATTGCCATCGGCATTACAGAGCATTGATGCCATTGGCATTGATAGAGCACTTTTTCACTCCACTCTTCATTCAAGAAACAACACTGTATCGTATAGTAGGAGAAATAAAGGCAGAACACCTCTTGCTTTGCATTGTCATGAGTGCGGGAGTGGGACCTTTTTATCGGGTGTCCTTGGTTTTGAAAGGGTTGCATGATGAAGTTAGAAGGCGGTGGCGGCGGCAGGTGACGTGTTGGAAGGGTCTCTTGACAGGGCAAGTCAAGGGCGACAAACGAAGGGCGAAGGGCCAACAGCATAGCCTACCTATTTGGGAGTCGAATCACATCGTGCACACATGAACTGTCAGTTGGCTGGCTCTGCTCCTTCAGCTCCTCACAGCGTCTCCTACTGAATACTAAACACCACCTCTATATACTTGGAGCTCAGTCCGCTTTGAGAGGCACAGACTGCTGCAGTAGTACTGCTTTTTGCGAAGCGCGCGATTTCAATTCAATTTGTTAATGCATTTTGTACTTCACCCACGGTATGCAAAAAGCATACTTCAGGTAGCTTGGCCTCAAGGGATTATTGTTGAGTAGGCATTACGTAGAAAACGCTTTGCTGGTTTGATGGGAATTGTGTAAAACTTTTCGAATCTGAATAATATGTCTTCTAATTCAGAATAAAATTTTTTGTTTGACTAATAAAACTATACTTATATCGTAAGCTATTTCAATAAAACTATAAAACTAATTTATCGTTCTACCACTCTTACACACCTATGTGGATACAGGCAGTGTGCACCTTTCAAAATGACAAGGAACAATATTGTTTGAACTATATAGTTGCTTCATTTCATTTTTCAACTTATTGTTTATGTCAGGGACTTCAATTTTATTTTTGAAGTGAAATTAAGAAAAAGTTTTTGAAAATAATATCAAATACATTATTTTCACTTTTGTACATTGCCATATCGGGTCCGTGGAGAGTGTTGTATCGGTTTATCAAATAATGCTGTGCCAACATAATTATTATAATAATGCGTGTTGAATGAATATTGATTCGGAGGTGAATATTATTGCTTCAATAATATATTCATTGACTTTTACATCCTAGCGACTTCAGAAATATCTGGCATCATCACCAAGTTCATTGTTTGTATTTACATTGTGAAACATTGATTGTTTTGTATTTGGAGAAAGCCTAGACCTAGAATATAATTTTTTTATATGAATTTCACGTGTTTCAGAGCTCATATAACTCTAAGCTATCGATTACCTAAAAAGTAATCATTAAACTCATTTCTCATATCAATATACCCTAAACACAAGCCTAAAGCTCATTCGAGCATCACCGTTGATAAAAAATTAGAATATGTTATTATTACTGTACACAGAACATGATGAAATGAAAAATTCTCGATCATTTAATGAAACACACCAATATTATTTTTTCAATGATTGCTCGTACTTTATATAACTCTGAGCAAAGCGTTGTGATATTATTTTTAGTATTTGAGAGAGGCAGCCTTTATTTATAAGCAGAGAAGAGGTTTCTCGGACGAGTGACTGTGTAATCGTGTCAGTGATCCTCTGAGGCGATGTCACGGCATAAAAGAGCAGCACGGCTGGTTGCCGATCGCCAGTGATCTTCCATGTGAAAGCATTCTGCTCTTTCCGAGAGTGTTGCAACCCGTTGATTCCACAAAGTTCCGCACACACACATGCATTTTGCTTCTTGGTTCTTTGTTGCTTGTCAAAGCTAAGAATCGGTGCAGTTCATTTGCCAGCTGTCATTCTTCTATCAACTTCTAGTCGCCTGTACTAACTAAACTCTGTATACTTCCCCAGCCTGTTAGTACTAGGCAAGTCTTACCATCAAACATCACACTACACAAATGTGTAGGCTACACTTTATAACTAACAATCAGCCAGTTCATATTTCTCATTGAGAGTACAGAGAATAATCGAATTTGAGAGCAAGTTGCAAAAACTTGGATTTATCTGCCTAGAGCTAGACGCCAGGGTCTTTACATCTGTCTCATTAGAGTTTTCGAATTCTTAAAAACATTTCCTACAATCTATTACTTCCCGTATCGAAGGAGAAATAACTGGTAGCAAGGGAAAATTCCTCATTCAAGTCTTAGTATTGGAAAATTCAAAGTCAAAATCTAGATTTTTATTAGAGAACTGCCACTTTTCAAGGAAAATATTCTAAATACTAAATGTTTACGATACACAACCACATACCACAGTGCCACACTACAACTTCTATAAAAGACTCTCTTCTATTGCTTGTTACACAACTTATTGTTATTGATGATTTATGAAGATACACAAAGATTTTTTTATTTTTAAATGAATGAATGGTGAATCCTGTTTAATGAGGGTGATGTAATAAATAATATCTTAATAATATTTTCAAAACTTTCAAATTCTTGTCGAATATTTAACAATAATAATTGAAGCTGAATAGCTATATCTATTTGGTTGATTTTGTGTGTTGCACAGCATACTAACAATGATTAAGCATAAATGCAGCATTTTGTGCAGCTCACCTAAATCGAGCAAATATGGACATAGGGGTCGTGTTAAAAATGAGATATTCAAGTCAATATTTAAAAACACGGAGAAAAGTTTTGTGTACTCACCTAATAAATAATACAAATATTAATAATATAGCTTCGTCTTGAGAGACAAAAATATTGTCAAAACCACTTTAAGGCTAGGCGTACACCGGTTAGTCAAGACAAGACGAGATTAGTCACGTTTAGTCACAGTAATTTACATAGTTGCTTATAAGCACTTATTGTATCACACCGATGCAATGACTAATCGGTGTGTGTTGCTTCATAAGCAACTATGAGAAGTACTATGACTAAACGTGACTAATCTCGTCTTGTCTTGTCTTGACTAACCGGTGTACGCCTAGCCTTATTTTATATGTCTTTTTCTTTCATTATGGAGAAATACCACATCACATCACTCACAAAAAATTTCAGTCAGAAAATTATTTTGGATTGAATTTTTCTTTTACTCACCCGAACACACCAACAGCAACAGCAGCCTCCCTGAGCGCCCTCTCGTGGTCCATGTCCACCAGAGACTCAGGTCGTATGGTGGCCGTGTTCCTCGGCTGTCGCTCGTTCTGCACAGCTGCTCCCGCACCCGCACCCGCACCGGCACACACCACCACATTAGCACAAACTACGTTAGCAAACCTCCTCTCACCAACACCGCAACCCAGCCCCAGTCCCAGTATTACTAGAATGGCAAGTCAACCACCATACCATCCATGCCCAACATCATACAAGGCCAAAAGTGTTCACCAGCTAGCTACGTCTTACAAGAGAGTGAAATAACACTGAATGCTATATAATTATGAAATAGATTGATAAAAACGAATAATTTATTCAGGTCTATTATTTATTGTGGAGCTCATCATGAGGTAGACAGAAGTATGAAATACATTAATTGATAATGATAAGAACTAATCCTTAGTAGGTCTACTATTTATTGCAAAACTCAACGTGAGGCAGACAGAATAATCTCACTCCATTTTACATGAGACAGTTTGATTCCATAAGAATAAATGAATGGAAATTTAATAATTAAATAGAATTATGTTTACAACAAAATAATTTTCCAATAATTTTGAACAATTACAATGTAACAATTACTACTTAGTTGTAGTACAACGTACAAGCTAATAAATCTGTATGAATTGATTTAATAAACAATTAATTTCATAGATTTCTATGGCTTTTAATCCATGGTTATTAAGTAAATAATTATTTTTTTGTCAAGTTTCGCTTCTATAGAGAAGCTTGGCTTTTATAGTAGCCAAGAACAATAGTAGCGTTTACCATTGAAAATGAGCGGGATAGAAACTGAATGAATTTAGAAATTGTTATTATATAATATTTCCTGATGAATGATTGAATCAGAAGTGTAAAATACATTACGTGAATCAATCATTTTCTCCTGGTAAAATAAGGGCCGGTTCATGAGCTCGGGATTTAGCCAAGTCCTAGACTAAAACGGGTGGCTATCGTAGCATCGACAAACGTTTGTCTCGACAGGTTAGTGGGTTAGCAGCATAGAGAGCCCTTAGTACATAGTTTCGAGGCTGACGTTTGTCGATGCTACGGTGGCCACCCGTTTTAGTCTAGGACTTAGCTAAATCCCGAGCTCATGAACCGGCCCTTAATCTAGATTTGAGAGAGAACACGTCATTCTTATGTAGATTCTATCATTCTAACATTCTTACGTGTTAAAAACTTTTTTGAGAAAGGTTTTTAATGGTCTTCTAAAATCACAATACAGTATACGCAAAAACTGTAGTTAGCCAGTCAACACTCTCAGCCAATGATATCCATACACTTGTACTACATGTGATTCATTTTTGATCGATTTTAAATATTTTCAGTATTATAAAGTGAATAATTATGTCACTGTGAGAGTTTAGAGAACTGTAAACTTCAAATTTTCAAGAAGATCTCATGACCACTGGAATAAATTGATTATACATGGACTAAAGACTAATAATTCAGAATAATTCATGGATTTCTACATGTAATATGTCAGAGAAGTGAATCAAAATAACTATTAACATGATAACTATTAACAACTAGGACTAGTAATAATTTGTGAATGCTGAGCTATCCTAAGTTTTGAAAAAATTTCGCTCGAAGATAGCAAGTTTTCATCTTAGAATGGCAGAAGGTTTCGTGCAGTTTCTGATCAATCTCATTTAAGAATCTCATTTCTCTATGGAAAGTTTTTTGGCAACTTGCTGTTAACTATTTGAATTTTTTTTCCTAAATTTTCAAATACTTCATTCTCATACAGAAGTGTTTCACGGTGATGAAGTAATAACTTTTCATTAATTTGTTCTGTAATGGTATAAAGCATCCTATTCGTTTATTTTCTTGTTTGATTGAAATCACTGAATACTGCTTTTAGGAATTTGATAACAATTTATAATGAATCTTGTGTTTGGAATGTTGGTAAACAATGAGTTTCATTCCACCCTTTCTTTTCCTTCATAAACATAGCTGCTTCAATTAAAATGATGGCTTGATAAAAATAAACAAACGTTTTTTTACCGAGAATACATGATTGTTATGTTGTTTGGATTGAAATTCGTGGACTTATTGGTAAACAAAACATGAAACGTGCCTATTGTTGTTAGACAATGATGCCATGTAATGAAGGGAGGTATTGGAAAGTCAACGGTCGATGAGTGTGATGATGGCAGTTGTGACAGACATCACAGTGCATCGAGGCGCAAGCGATTCGTAATCAATTGGAGGGGATGCAAGCAGACAATGGTGGGAAGAGCAGAAAAACGGCGAGCGAGGGAACTAAACAGCGTTTACGTAAATGCAGGTGCGGTTTTGATGCGGCGAAGTTACCGGGATGGGACTGGCTGACCCGAACAGAGCCATTTCTGCCGTTGACAGCTTCCCGCTGTTCTCACGATGATAACAATTATCAGAAGCCCACGTGCGTTTAGTTGCGGCGACTGTGTCTTGTCCTCTGCTGCCTGCTCAAAACTCGCCCTCAGCCCACCTGATATACACCGCCGTGTATTAGTGCCGCTGTCAAAACAAACGAACGAAACGAGTCGACGTCTGCAGCATTACATGTCCGACCAACATTCATTACGACCAAATGCACCGCTACTCTCTATTACGACCACTCAATTTCCTCCCCAATCACCTCTTTCTGGTTATTCCCTTTCCGCCATACTGTCTGAACCACCTACAATCTCGCTTGTCACTGAGCTGCTTCGCCTTTATGTATGATGGGTGTTTCAGACAAAAGTCTGTCTGTGATGGAATCTTCAATGTCTATCATTTTCAAATTCCTTTTATTCGCCGATTCACGTTATTTTTATTTTTGGAGTAAATGTGAAGACTGAAGAGTGATTGTGAAGTATATAGGGTCTGACGCACAGAAAATGACGTTGGATCACTTCAGTGAATCTACTATCCGTTACAATTATTTTAAGATCCATGAGTATCAGTTGACTCGTATCATAATTTCCAGCTAGAGAGTTTGTAACAGATCACTTTTCCAGAAAACTATATGTAATATTTAAATGTTTTCAATAGAATTGTTTGATTAATTCTTCGTGATTTGAGAACAACATAGCAGTCATTTTATTTTA
Organism: Laodelphax striatellus; assembly: GCA_017141395.1. Taxonomy (NCBI): domain Eukaryota; kingdom Metazoa; phylum Arthropoda; class Insecta; order Hemiptera; family Delphacidae; genus Laodelphax; species Laodelphax striatellus. The sequence continues at coordinate 20,077,184 of CM029530.1, forward strand.
CTACATCGATTTTGAACCACCCCACACAAATTTACCCGGTATGCTAAGCAAAAACGCAGCACAGTAATAGCTTACTTCAGTTGCTGAATCCAAGAGCATAATGATAATGATGCTACTCCTATAGGAAATATACCCGGCGATGACCAAATAAGTAAACCACGCTTCGCCACGGGATGCAACATGACTGTTATATGATGGTACATGACTCTTGTACCTCTTTCCACAACGTACTAGTTCTATTGCTTGATACCCCTCAGGTCTCTTCCACACCAGTGCAATAGTCATCCGGGCCCGGTTCGGAAGGGATGACTGATTTATCTTAATGGGTGTATTTACACTACAGCGTCTGAATACACCCATATGACTTCCACGCATTCAAAATATCCCAGTCAAACATCTAGTCAAACTATCACGTCCGATCTGTGCCCGGACCGCACGTACTGTTGTGAAAGAGGCCTTATAGCATAATAGCTAAAAATATAAAGTAAATACAATTGTCAATAAAATGGAAAGCAATGAACAGTGATTGGAGCTTAATTTCCTCATCGAGTCCTATCACCAAACAAGCGCCCTCAAACGTGGTGAACCCTACAGCTTAGTGAAATGAATGAGTGAAATGATGAGGGTCAGATGTTCTCGCACGGTTGAGAATCGTTTTGCCTTTCATCGTTTACAATAATTACCGACGTGACAGTTATTTCTACTTAATATAGTTGCTCGTTCATGTATGCTGATTTACACCGTATGTGGTTATTATTGTGGCCGATATAATGAGACGTATGCCGGTTCTAACGCAACGCAACAGGTACGTCACGTTCCGCTCTCATTAGGTTTTTGTCGTTTGGGTGTGGGGGAGGGAGGGTTTGAGGCCTGATAGCTGGAGGGAAGGGGTGTTGGACACGCGTGTTCCATAACGACCCTCTATTTGAATAGTGTGACAGAACAATGGGAAGAGCACGCTCCTATGGTGTGGTCACAGGCTTTGTTTGGCAGCGTGAGTTTAGTCATAGTATTCTCATTCAGTTTGTAGGATGCTAACTCATTTTATAAAGATTGCTGCTCTCAGAAAACGTTTTCCCTAGAAACTTTGTTCAGTAATGAGTTTCCTGGCGTGAATAAGGAGCTTGTTCGTTTCTTCATACTATGAGGTTCATAAAAAGGGATCAGATTATATTTTTGAAGTATAGGCCTACTGTCAAAGCGAATATAATTGAGTTTGTGATAAAAATGAAATTCCAACCTTTAAAAAGTAATGCAATATTGCACCATGCATGATTGTGTGTCACATTCAGTAAAGATTTTTTTCAGAATGAACGGAATGAAATTATAAAATAAAGAACTTTTTCTTAATTCGGTATTTATAGTTTATTTTATTTATTTGAATATATTTGAGGAAATCTTATTTATTCATTTTCATTAACACTCTAGATATCTTTAAATCATCTAATCTTACTTGTAATATACCATTCAATAACACTGATAATGATAATTTTTTTTCAGTTCAATCATTCCTTTATTTCCGTTGAATGTTTTTTTTAAATTATGATTAAAATAATATATCTTTCAGTTGCCTTTGCTCATATCACCAATTCACACTCGATCATACTGTTCAGCAACTCATTCAATATTTTGTTTCTTCAGTTAGGTTGTCAATTTGTGATGGATGTTTTTTGTGAGATTCAATTTCTCAGTTTCTTTTCTGTTAGGTGATTGTCTCAATTGCTGGTGATGCTATCAAACAATTCACCCTAGTTAATTATTGTGTTAAGTGACTTATTTCTGTATCAAACAGAAATGCTGGTAAATTTTCCATTCTTGGTTACTGAACAATGCTGTAGATCAAGTTCATTGTCTCAATTGCTGGTGATGCTATGAAACAATTCACCCTAGTTAATTATTGCGACTTGATATAGTTAATATAGTGACTTATTTCTGTATCGAACAGAAATGCTGGTAAATTTTCCATTCTTGGTTACTGAACAATGCTGTAGATCAAGTTCAACGGAAACGTATTGCATAGCTGTATCAACAAGACGCAACAGATCACGTAGGATAACTATGGGAAAGAATCGTTTGATAGAAGTGGTGTACTTAGTGGGTTTATTTGAATCACAATAGATCACAGTTTGAGTTTGTTTGGCTTGAAGGAGGGCTCGATTTGCATGCCAGCGGGAGAGCGCTCATTAGAAGACACGCGGCCGACAGTGTTGGGCTGAGGGCTGAGGAACGACAGACGCCTCATCCCCGGTCGACCTCAGCTTGCAAAATAGAGAACAGTTTCCAAGTGAAATAGCTGACTCAAGGGTGTCTTGTTAGTGTCACTGTGGCCAACGGCTGAAGCTTTTTTCCGCATAATTACTTGCAATAACGCCCACAGCTCGGCTGATATAGCCTCGGGGTCTTATCTCACAATGTTCTTTACTAACAGGGACTGTATGAGAGTGATTTCAAGCATTGTGAGGTAACGTCGAGCTCTGTGATTTGAAGTCACATAGAAACAGTTTTTTTTTTTGCTTACAAACAATCATAATAATAGATTTGCAATTAATATTATTATTATTATTATTATTATTATTATTATTATTATTATTATTATTATTATTATTATTATTTATGGCTTTTATCGATGGGGAGACCCGAAGGTTGTTCCACCTCGCCTTGTTTAACCCAATCCCACTTGAGATTGAAGTTTTACTTATCCATTTATCAGAATGATTTCGAATTTTGAAAAAGTTCTTTTTGATGCATAGAAAGTCCAAACGTTCACAAAACACTAGCACAACACAAAAACATACAGATTTGCAATGAAGCAAAATTAATAAATAATAAGTCGAAAGTTTATTACTAAAATAATTTACAGTAGCTTCAGTGTTTATCATTCAACTTTGAGTACTATTTTATAGAATTGAATTTGTTTGGAATGATATGAAGTTTTATATTATTCAAATTGTGAACGAAGTTATCGCTACTAAAATAATGTCCTTTTTTCCACAGTTTTCCTTCTCAGCAGTAAATTTCTCTCATTCGCTGCAAATTTTTCAGATTAAATTCTTGGAAAACTGAGAATATCACACTGATGAAAATGTAAAGGTTACTGTTACTATTATTTGTTCTGCTGAAAAACTGCTCACGCAGATTAAAATTTCTTAATTCATTCATACAACAGGGATGAAAATAGATGGGTTTTTTGAAGTTAATGAACACTACCAAGAAATATGAATGGTTCAAATGGTCAAATGGAATTTCATGAAACACTAATATAGACCGGCATCCCGGTGCCAGTGAATCTTTTGGACAATTGCATTCAAATAATTTTGCAGCTACTATGCTGTTTGTACTCAATGTTCGTCATTACAAAAGTCTTCAGACCAAAGTAATAAAGAATAAACAGTTTTATCGCGTTTCAAAGAATTTGAATATCACAATAAATTCTAATATAACAATAATTATTGGAAATGTTATAGCTTATAGGTATATTCATTTAATTTGGAGGATGGAGAATAACTTTCATTTGAAATTTCTATGGTAACGAGTGATGTTCTGTTGATTTTTTCAACTTAAATGCTGTACATTACACGTAAAAACATATTTAAAGAAGAAATCAACAGAACATTACCCTTCAGCATAGAAATGTTGAATGAAAATTATTCGCCATCCGCCAAATTGAATGAATACGGTACACCTATCTCTTATTTTAAGAATTTCAACGCCTTTTCAGAATTCAAGACGGTTTCTTATACTCTCTGTTTACTTTGTTGGATATCTATTTGTCAGTTATCAAAGCGAATCCAAGCAATGATGATTGGATACAGAAGTGAAATTGCTGTTCAAGTTCGAATGTTTAAGTTGTAAAGCATGGAAAATGGAAAGCCGAATGACGGGGATTAAAATAAAGCGCGTTCAATTTGAATTTGAAAGAACGTTTGTCTTCGTCACGTCACGACTGTAGCGACGGGACAAAATGAGAAAGCATTGTGCTACGTTTTTACAGCGTCTGGAAGCCATCAAAAAAGAAGGTGTAAAGGGGAAAGAAAAGTGAGTCGGCGACCGGGTATCCTCCTCTGAGGGGTTCTAATAACAAGATGGCGGCCGAGTGTCATGTCAAGGGGTGCTCTAATTTACGGCACTCGAGTTTTACTTTGTAAATTGTCTCTTTCTTGCCCTTCCCTTCGTTGTGCGAAATCGCTAAAACTCACCCCTTCAACATAACACACTGCACAAGATAACGACAAACCCCGCCCGCACTTCACCCTACAACACTGTCACCATTCTCAAAACTGTTTCTTCCCCAACAGCTTCTTCTGCCCCTTATTGAAACTTAGCTTCACCGGCTATTTTGGAACCGATCCATACCACACCTCTATTGATCATCATAAAATAATGTAGTTAGATAATCTATTGAAATTAAAAATAGTGTTGAATTTTCTCCTACTTCCCTCCAGACAAATACCCTTGAAATGAATAATGGAGGCTATAGATTAACCCTTGAACTTTCCAAAAATACCAATCAATCCATTAGAGATATTTGTTAAATTGAGGAATTTGAAACGCTTTGCGAGCACAAAACGAAAACTATAAAAGTTTTCAGGAAACCACTTTTCAAGAGCCTACATTGAAATGATTTCAACAAGTATTATTTTTGTGTTCAAGTTCATTGATAGTAATTTTAACAAGTGTCAAGCTTCCAACTCCGATATTGCTTTTATCACAAAGGGACATGAGATCTTCAGATGAAAGAATTTCTTTGAGTTAAATTTTTTCATACGAATCAACATTCGCACAATCAAAAAAGTGCTTTCCTGCTTATTTTTGATTCCTATCGATCTGGTCCTGTAAACTGTATTTTCTGTTATGGATTTATAGTTACTCTGCTCTGTTTGTCTAGACAGTTATTTCATTTATTGCATGAAAAGTTTTCCTTTTGAATTGTATTGCAAATGGTGAATATCTTTGGATTAAGAATAGATAAATAATTCGTACATCAATATATATTAGTCACAATTGTCACATCAATAAAAAATATTAGTGTGGATTATTCAAGTTTACTCCATTCGTGCAGACAAATATTATGGCTTTGATCCTACGTTATGATAGTTGGAAATTTAAATAATTATTATTTTCTGAATTTTATAAAGCATGTTGAGCTAAATAATAACTATATATTTATACGATATATTGTGACGAAATATGATTGAAATGTATCTTCGTAAATGAAACCTTCTGTTACATATTTATTATATTAATTTATTGCGGGTCATGGTCTTCTTTGTGTAAGATTGTACTGGATTGGAAGGTATGGTTTAAGGGGAATCGTCTCTCTGCCTCCAAATCTATGATCGTTTTAAGTTACCTTGAAACAAATTAGGCTAACTACTTCCTATTCACTACAGGTATTTTTGGTTTTTCTCAAAATCTAAAATTTAAATCAAAATTAAAATTTTCCCAGAGAAGAGAATTAGTGACATGAATCCAGCTTATCATGCAAGAGTGCATGTTTCAATTTTGCTTGAAAAAGTCAATTCTCCAATTACATAAATACATATGAATTTCATATGACAAACTAAGCTTCAAGCATCTCAAGCTGAGATATGTAATTCCTGGTGTGCTTATTAATTTTCCAAGAAATATGGGTGAGATGAGATTTCACTTACCGTCCTTATTCATTCCCATGTGCAAGCATTTCTTGAGTCGGCACGCTTGACATTGGTTCCTATGTGCTTTATCGACAACGCAGTTTCCTGTTCCGGCTTGGCATCTGCGCACAAACATTTCCACATTATTGAGTAGCATTTTTTAATTAAAATTAATAACCAGAAAATGAAACTTTGTAATCTGATCAGCATTATTAGAACATCAATTTATTTCCAAATTTAATACAGGAAAAACTAGAAAAGTGTAAACTTGTTTATAGGGAAGGAAAAATTTTAGTTTCATCTTTTTAGATTTCTAGAAGTCATTTTTGTTAGTTTAGATTTGCCAATTTTTTCATTCAGACGAATCTTGTGAGGTAATAGGATCTCACAAATTTCGTTGAGACAATTAAATCGCATCTGTATGTGTTTGATATTGGATATTTAAAGATTAAAATCTTGAACGACTTTATTCCTTCTAGTCTTCGTGGTTGTAATTTATTTTTTTATTTCAATGCATCAACTTAAATCAGTTTAGTCAATAAAGTCTCTGTTCTCTTATTCCCTGGTCTCCGGTTTCTTTCCACTAAATCTCACTTCATCCACGATTCGGTGAGGGAACAACAAGTAACGTTTGCAAGCCAATTTTTCCTTTTGTTTAAGGGCGGCACAGACTTCAACATAGAGCAGCGCGGAGCGGTGACTGAGAGGGGGGAGATCGCTGGGGCTCAGAGCCAACTCCCCCGGGTGCCGGAATCGATATAAAAAAGCGCGGTTTTAAGAGCGGAGGCTCCCTTAGGAGCGTATCTCATGAACTTATTTCCGAAGTGGGATCAAGCCCTGCAAAGGCGTCTGCAATTCATTCCGCTAGTTTTTGATTGGGGTGGGCATTCGGGGAATTGAACGATCAGATCCCCGGACAGATTGATTCCATTCTCCCTCTTCCTCCTCTCACTCACTCTTTCTCTCAGTCACCCCTCCACATCCACCTTATAAGATGTCGCTCTACGGGAAAAGAAATAAATATAAGCCCTTCTCCACTGTGCTCGCCTCAAGCGACTCGAACGAGGAAAAGACTTTCGAAAAATGAAAAAGGATATATTTCCTTTTGAACTGTCCCCTTTCATAGCGCGCTTCGTCTTTCCCTTCGCGATTTTTCTTTCAGCCAAGCTCTGCTCTCGTGAAACTCCCTTCCATCTTCGCCACGAAGAAAATCCAAAGTGTGATATTTCAGTAAAACGATTCATTCCGATCCATTGTAGAATTGAATTCGAATATGAGGGAGCAGCCAATGCATTGAATACGATTACACGTTCATGGATTCTCATAACCAGGACTCTTTTATGCAGAAATCGGATTTCACCGCTCTTTTTGAGTAGTTATTTGAGAGCTGATTTGAATTTATTCTGTCGAATACTGTGATATAATATTTCGTTTAGATGAATTTCGTTCTAAATTGCTCTCATACTTCTTTGATGAAGTGTGCTTTGCTCTCTTATCCGTTTCCTTCCCGAGAAATTGGATAATATTAATTATAATAATGTAAAGTTAAATTATGTTTTCCTGATAATATTGAAAAAATTCCTATTCCTATTCCCATTATACTCAACATTGAAATTAACATTATTCCTATACTCGTCTCGTATTCTAGACTTATATTGGAACCAATCCACGAAGGCGAGAGAATAATTAATCTACCCTTAAAAACTTAACAATTGAACAAGAATAATGTTAATAATCTTTTATTCTGAATGAAAACTTTTAAATGATTGATTGTTATTATTCTTAGTTTTAAGTCACGCGATTTCCGAGTTACTTTATGAGGCTTTTTCTAGATCCCAATCCACGAAGACGAAAAACAATCTATCCTTGAAAACTTAACGGTTGAACGAGAATAATGTCAATAGCTTTGATATTTCTCAGTTTGAAATAGGACGATTCCTCACCCTTCTCTAAATTTGTTTCAAATGACAATATTCAATTATTGTTACTCACTAGACTTACTGTTTCTCTCTTGGAAGAGTTACAGAAACTTGTCTGATTGGGGAATGAAATTACAATATAAGAGCATGAGAGCACTCGAGAAGATACATCAAAAGTACAAATTGAGTTGGGATCTAATCAAATGATTGTAGAATTGACAATTGTATAATGATTGGAGATTCGGTGAGCAGAAGCTGGCGAGGGAGCGATCAACACAATGGGGTCAGAGACAAGAGTGTCGGACTAAGGGAAGGGCTGCGCTGCGGCGCATACTCTAACAGGATTTCACGGTCAATCACTGGAATCTTCCCTTGTCGGAGTGCACAGCTTCGCTAATTGATTTTCCTTACAGCTGTTCTGTGCCGACCAGCCACAGAAGCCGAGTACTTGCACAGCATTGCTGGTACTTGTCTCCAACGTTATCATCTGTCAAGTGCTCGCGAATCTCTGTTCATTACTGTATCAATGACTTAAGGATTCTGATTACTATAGTAAGTTCCTTTCAGTTCAGATCAAGAATGAATCAGTATTTTTTCGTATGAGTCGTTTAATACTCTGGATACAGCATCCAAATAATTGAACTTCATAAATACATTACTATTACACTGTATTAGTATTTTTACACTGTATTATTATTGGTCTCAAACGTTATCATCCGTCAAGAGCTCCCTCATCTGTCCTCATTACTGTATTGTTTTGTATTGTATTGATAAGTGACTCAAGGAGTTTTTTTACTCTTGTATAGTAAGTTCCTTTCAATAGATCAGTTCAAGGATGAATGAGTGAGTATTCTTTCATATGAGCCGTATAATACTCTGGATACTACATCCAAATAATTGAACTTCATAAATCATATTGTTGTTTTCATATTGTTATCATCCTTCAAGAATTCCCTTATCTGTATTCATTAATGTATCAGTGACTCTGAAGGAGTTATATATTACTCTTGTATAGTAAGTTCCTTACAAAGATCAGTTCAAAAAAACGGGACAAATCAACTCCTGTATGTACAATGTACATACAGAGTACTTTATCAATTGGAACAATAAGAAAACTGAAATAATCCTGTCACATGAATTCAAAAGTAGTAGGTAATAATAGTGTTATAAATTATTGTTATTGAATGTATTGTTGACGTGCTAATACATTGTAGATAATTTCAATAAAATTTCCGATGGTTTGAATGCCACAAAATGATAGAAAATCATTTCGAATTCCATCATTTTCAAGAGTTTTTCATTAAAACTCAATCAATATTTTGTATTGATTTTCCTTGCGGATACTATGTTTATCTCAACTCTGAAATTTTATGATTGTGTTCAATAAATCAACACAAATGAGATTCATTTACCATAATAAAAAGAATACAATAATAGCTGATAACAATTAATAAAAGTTTTTAAAGCAAAAGTAAAGAGAAAAATCAGGGAACCTTGAAACATATAGAAATCTTGAAATTGGGGTACATTAAATTGTTTGGAAAGCAATCATTTTCCTTATTACATATGGTTGTAGATTGGGCAATGAAAGTAAAAATAATCAATCAATTCATACATGAAATGAAAATTTATGGATAGATTCAATATTATAGGTATTTATTGTGTAATTCTATAATTTTTCATTTTTGTATGACAATTACTGATGTGGCTTATTGAACTACATATAACTAATATGTGATGAATGAATGGATATAAAAGTAACTCACCGATAGATGAGTTTGCGCCGCACGCTGCGCTTGAAGAATCCGCTGCAGCCGTTGCAGGCGAGGATGCCGTAGTGCTTGCCGGAGCTGGTATCGCCGCACACGACACAGGTGAGGCCGAGCGCCTTGACCTTGGCAGCCGAGGTGGCGAGGGCGCCGTGACCACTGCTCAGGTAGGGCGGGGAGCGGCTGGCTCGCACCACCGTCTGCTGCTGTTGAACGGGTTGCAGCCCTGCGCCGCTGTTGTTCATACACAGTGACAGCGGGTGAGGACTGGGACTGCATGCGTCCGAAGACACCACCGATTCTGTTGCAAAGAAATGTGATCTTGAAGACTAGCCGCCATTTGCACGAAACACAATCGTGTTGTGAAAAACAAAAACTGATTACTAAAAGCTCATTACAGCCTAATAATTATAAATTACTCGCTCCAATGAGTATTGATAGGATTTGATAGCAGATTGATAGCAGGTAAGCAATTGTTAAAATTGTATCATTGTTTGAATTAAGTTTAACGAAACAAGAGTATGCAATTGTTAAAATTGTGTCTTTGTTAATTGAGTTCAACGAAACAACTCTTGAAATTGTAGATCAACAGTTCAATCCTAGTTAAATTATTATTGAAACAGCTGATTTCTGAACGAAGAATCCTGCTATACGTGCCTAAATGTCGGCAATCTAACCGTCGTAATTGGAATAGATTTTTATTAATTCGGCGTTATTGAAACTCATCGGTTTTCTTGTATTGTGTATATGAAAAATTGTAAATTTGTTAACAGTGAATGAATGAATTCTGTTATTTATGTTGGACAAAGTCCCATATTACATTTTTGATGGATTTCGAAATGTATCCAACACTCACGACCTAAGTGTGGTCGTGGTCAATAGACATAAGCTTCAAATGTGAGCTAACAGCAGTTACACTTTACAGCTAGCTTAAGCCTCATTCGGATAATAGGAAAAGTATAGAAAAAATATTGAGCTTCAGCTGTTGCTCAAGCAGCGTTGGGGAAAGCGGGCCAGTCAGATACACTACTTACTGACTGAATAGTCAGTCACTTGGTGAGCGGGTGGTAAATATTATTTAGCTTGATCGGACATATAGTTTGCAATTGACATTTGCGTAATGAAACTTTTCATTATATTCAATCTCTGTTGAAATCGTTATAATAATGAGATGGCTGAAAGAGTATTATTTCATTCATGCCACTGCAATGAAAATGTTCAAATCATTTAAATAAGAATAAACCCAATTGGAAACTCCTAATCTAATTATATTGATAACGAGTAGTCACACTTGAAATATAATTTTGTAAACGAATAGATATAAACTTATCGTCAAAATAATTTACCTAATCAATCCTTATCAAAGGATAGGCCTGTACAAAAAAATAATCATCGATCCGATGAGATTGAAGATTTGTGTAAGTATAAACTCTTAATTTAGTAGGTGTAAGTTCAATGAACTCTTGATTTCATATCGTGGTGTCAAAAAATAAGCTTATACCATATTTTTTATGATGCTGAATTTCCACAATAGTTGATAATGGTGTGTGTGGTGTTACTCTTGTATGAAATTTGAATCTATTCAATTGAAATTTGAATTTGAATTCAAAATGCGAGTAGCCTTTGTTAATTGGATCATAAGCATAGATGGAAAAATTACTTATGTTGTTCATGGAACTTATTCTTCGGAGTAAATCCAATTTCATACATGTAATGAGCTGGAAATGGAATATGGAAGCTCAAAGGAGGAGGATAAGAACTATGATGCATGAATTAATTACAAGATTTTTGTCTACTGAAAATTTAATGTGAAAGTTATTAAGAGTGGAAGTATCTTAAATTGAAATTTTATGATAGCCTTGCCAACGAAGATTAAGATCTAATATAGATGTATTAGATCCTATTACCTGGTCACTACAAGTATGGTCATTACTCAAACAGACTGTTGTGAGCAAGTTATTTACTGACTGCAGTAGAACACCTCTAATCCGTCACCTTTGGGACCGGGGGCATGGTCGGATCGCAGAAAAGGTCGGATTATCCAATAAAACCAATACAATACTGAATTTATTGATCTCAACATTGAATGTACATAGATACATGAAATAGGTAATTACTGAAATAAGTGATTTTTAAAGTTAACAAAAGGTTTTAAAATGCATTGTTTTGACGATAAAAACAAGAAACAAATAAACCGACCGGTTCCGGAGTGATAGTCGGACTAACCGGAGCGACGGACCACCCGAGGGCGGATTACAGGGGTTCTACTGTATTCAATATCTTGTTAAATGATCCTGATACACCCGTCTTTGATATTCTGGATATGATTCCATTTGGACAACACTTTCGTTCTCCTACAGTCTTTATTCAATCGATCGGTCGGATAAAAATCACAGAGGATATTTTTTCAAGAATAAGACCCGCATCTTTATAAACCATGAACATTTTCAAATCTGCTATATCATAACAGTCGCCCTTGATCTCACAGTCTAGTAGGCTTGCTTGTTCTTAGGAAAAGGACATGTGAATTCATGGATTACACTCTTAGAGGTCGAGAAAGAATCAATAAAGTTTTGAATTTGACAAAAAAAAAAACACCATAAATTTATACCGGGAAGTTATGAAAGAATCATCATAAAACGAGAGAAAAGTTTTAGAGAAGATAATTATTATTGCATGATTTCCTCACCCGAAATGTCCCATCGTGAACGGCAGTGATCGAATAAAGACCGTTTGGACCAGAGCCGAATGTGTTGTCCATTGAACCATTGAAATTGAAGCAGCCCATCCTCTTCATCGAGAACTACTGAGCTATCTGAAATAATAATGTCTGATGCTATCATGTAAAACTTTGTAGGTTGTTCAAAATACAATTCAAATGTTTGAAAACGCATCAATGTTCTGAGTCACGTTTGCATAAAAGTGTGTGTTTGTGAATATCCAAAATTTTGGATAGTTTTGAAGGTATGTGAAGGCCAGCAGCAATTTATTGTTGTATTGTTGAATTCAATGTGCTGAGATTTTACATTTTCCAGAGTCTATTTTCACTCACTAACCTCACGAATTGATGTGCCCGTTCACCGATACAGAACTGGGAATACAATTATTATTGGAGTCATAGTAAATGTAGTATGTTCATTGTTTGTGTGATAATGTGAATGGCAAAATTTGTTTGGAATATTTCGACATGAGCATTCGAAATAATAATAATAATATTTCGAATTTGAGAGACTAATGATTGAAAAACAAATTCATGAAGATGAAATATTAATAGCATATTCAAACATGTCTTATAAATTCGTTATTATTCTCAACTAACTTCGCGGAGGAACGATGCTGGTGAAGATGCAGAATTAATTAGAAAAAGTTCTTAATACAATGAATATTGTCTAGAATGTTTTTACTAAGATTTTTTAATAAAAATTTCTATGAGGATTGGTTCTGAGCTGCTTCTTGTAGTTCAGTAGCTAACCCATTAGGCGACTAATCTCTAGTAAAATACTGAGCTTAGTTTCTCGCAAATACTATTTCATAAGAACATTTTTCTGCTGTTAGTTAATCACAATTTTGGTTTCTTGATGCCAGAGTGAGTATTCAAATCATTCTGGTTGATTCAATAATAAGGTGTTGGAGAAGTGATAATAATACAGTAATAATGAAGTAAGCTTCAAGAGTAAAGAAAAGCGCACAGAAGGAGTGAAAGCAAAGAGGATTAAAATCTCATCTTGGTTGGCAAAGCAGCACCAAATGTTCTTCCATGTATTTGCCATTTGGCGAGTGAAATGCGGGCCGCGGCTGCGTGGCTAGAGGTGGTATTAGTTGGACTTTAGCGAGTAGGATGGAGAGGAGGAACAAAAGTCAAAGAAGGCTTAAGCGGGTCTCCCTAGGGGCGGCGTTGATTGATTTCTTTTTGCGGGGGAGGTGATCATATTGAGGGTGTATTAGTGCAATGAAATCCTCGTCTGCTCGGGGCTGGCCCTTGAAATCGTTTTATTTGCGGCCCAAGTGCCAACACTAGCCGATCGAAAATTAATTATCCCCGACGGAACGAAAGCTGCTCGCCGAGGGACTGCCTGCCACTGCCACGCTACTGCTACTGCCCTCACCTACACATGCTCGTTGTACAGTAGCACACTGCTTTATCTTGCTTGGCATGTAAACAAACAAATAATTCATCTTGCACCCTCATTTATATTTTGTTTCATACGTTTGAAGATCTTATTCTATAGTGATATTATATTTTGTATCATAGGTTTAAAGATCTTATTTAATTGTATTCTTTTCAGCATGACTCTCATCTTCGCAACTCCGCAATCTGTTATTTACTCTCCAAATAAGACCTTGTTCAATCAAGTTTGCAAATAAAAACAATTTAGTTGGAAGATCGTTTTAATAAGAGATTTGGGAATGAGTGAGATCATACTAACAACCTGGCACATTACTTAAGTTCAGATTTGCTAAGAGCGATTCACAGAAAAGTTGGCAGACTTTACAGGTATACTTGTTATTGGTATACAACTTTACCAATATTGATAGCATCTATCGGTAGCCCTTACATAGGAAATTTCATGAATCTTTTCCATAAAAATGCAGTTCTTGAATAGAAATTAGTTCTGATAATTGATTTTTTCCATTGATAATCAAGTAATTGATAATAATTGATATAATCTTCTGTATTTATGAATGATTCGTATTTACAAATAATTTAAATATTTGATTTATCAATAAATTGATGGAAGAATTCCATGAAAAGTTCAATTAAAAATGTAGCTTTTCAATAGGAGTATTGATAATAGATTTTCTCGCTTTGTTTTACAGCGCTCAATTTTGGTTTATTCCTCTTATTAATCTCTTATTTTTGGCAATATTTCCCACAGGTTTTGGCAATTTCTACCCACGCACAAGCCTATAGCTCATGTGGGCATCACCCTCAGAAAAAAGCTGTAATCCTTAAAATTTCTCTTGGCAGTACATTTATATAGGATTTATATTCAAATTCACCAATTCTTTTCATTTTGCCATCCGCGATAACATTTTGGGAATGAAACATGACTATTAAAACTAATAGCGTTAAAATGACGCCTGTAATATTTTTGATGGATGTGAAGAATACGCAAGCTCACTCTTGAATACTATGTCTGAACGCAGAAGGCGGTTCAATTGTTGCTTCTAGCGGGTGGATCTATTGTAGCCTATAACAGTTAGTTACCCGTATTTTACTAATGCAATATTAAAGTGACGTTGCGCCAGTTGTACAACTCCTCCTAGTGATAAATCAAAACCTACAAGGAAAAATCGCATAATGATATAGTTTATTAGAGAGAGAAGGTAGGGTGCGGGGTTTGGAGGGTGGGGTCGCTTAATCCACCAGAATTGGATAAGTGCAGGGGTTCTGTAATCCGGCGCCGAGTAATGGATATGCTAATGAAATCTGGCAAATTGCTTTCATTCTCTGCCGGGTCACACAAGTACCCTCCGCCACCCCTGCACGGCCCTACCCCAAATCGTGGCTCACCCCGTGACACTGTCACTGTTCGTGTTCGTGGACCAGCTGAGCCCGATTTCCACCTCCTCCGCCTCCTCTGCCTAAAACGGCATCACAAGTCCCTGGAGGACAAGTCTCAAACACAACCTGCAGCTTACTCGGCTTCCACGTCTGAATCACATGATGATCCTCGTCTTAAGTTCGTTCTTTCATTGTGATTCTTTTTCCAAATCTCTTCATAGCTGCTGTTATCCATATTCAATATTCTCACCGTTTGATATAAATAAAAATGATAAAATCTCATATACAATGGAAGGCAAATTTTTGTAGGATATGATTCATTTGATCATCCTATTAGAACGATTATGCAATAACGATCGAGTTATATAGATGATTAATGATGTCAACAAACCACGAAGAAAAATTAAAGACGAAGAACCATAAAGAGAAATTATGCTTCTAAACCACACAAGATCTAGAAGAGGGGTTGCTCAATTAAATCTTTACTTGTTGATATGATGAAAAATATTACAAACAGTACACAGTAGCACAGACAACAGTATAGTTAGTCTATGACAGTAGTATTACTTTTATTCACCACTGTTAGGTTGCTTGAAAAATATTTTCCTTCTATATTCTGATAATGAAGCGAGTGAAGCCGTCGCTCCAGTACACAAGTCTTTGAGGGAATTTTGAAATAAATTCTTCAAAATCGGTTCCCGGTGGTTCGGAACCCACCTAAAGCAATAGGTCCACTCATCTCTCATCATCACCCTTCCCATTACCCACGCACAAGCCTAGAGCTTATTTGGGTATCATTCCCAGCAAAAACTGATTAAATTGATAAAATTTAATTTCATGTACAATACATACTACTGTATCTATCTCGTATAATACTGTAATACATTATACTAGCCTATGTATTGAAACTGCTTTGATCACACGTCTCCATAACCTTGACTTTTATTTCAAAATCAAATCCATTATTTGTCGAGTTGATTATTATTCAAGTTTGAGGTGAGTAAAGAAATTGAATATATTCATTGTTACAGTCATCATAAATCAATTTTGTAAAAAAATCAGGAAGTTAAGATAGAAAAACGATTACATTGTTTTTTTTTTTTTTGTAAAAGAGAATATTGAAATCAGGTTGTTGAAATAATCCCGTTCCAATCAACAGTAATTGAAATTCAACAGTGTCTACAGCGTCAGACGTGATGGATCGCTTAGAATCTGTCAAATAAAAGTAAGTACATGGTGAACGGATTGTGACTAGCTGCTATACTTATTTATATGTGTTATAATTTATCGGGTGACCACGAGGAATTACAGAAACCGAAAAGCAATTTCGAGATTTAAAAATAATTAATTAATAATAAACATAATCAAATATGTGTAGTTGAAAGTCGCGTTTGAATTTTTCTTGGCTGAATCCCGACTCATGCCTGAAGCAAGTGAGTGCGGACGAGAAGATTGACTTGTACTCAGCAACAGTGCTATCACTCATATTTTCTAGCGTCTTTACTGTCCCAACAGAACCAGGCGGGTTTTTTTCATCGATGATGAAAATATACAGATGGGTAGACAATAATTTAATAGAAAAAGAACTGTTGATGAGAAAGAAATACTTTCCAGACAGTAGGGGCGCCAGGGTAAGAGCAACTTTGTTACAGAGTCCACGCTGATCTCCCCGTCGACCGTCGTAAATTTAATAATTTTAAATTGCACCTTCTCAAAATCATGTTTCCACACCAATTTTTTTTTTTCATTTGAGGAGTGCACTGTAAAGCTGCCTCCACACTATGTCGATTGACTTAGTCGATCGACATTTGTCGAGTCGAATGTAACCCGAATGAAGTGCATTTTATTTTCAGTCGAATGGAAATAATTGCCAAGTTTGGACCTGTAGAGCGTAGAGCATAAGTTTTAAATCATTAGTTCTGTTAAAACGGTTTAGTTTGCAACGGGAGAAGTGGTTCTGAATTGTGTTTTGAATTGCGGTTCTGAATTGTGTGTTCTGAATAATTGTGTTTTACCAAAGTCAATTGTTTTTTTTTTTAATGAATTTCAGAGAAGAACAAACATTAAATTTTATTGATATGTACAGAGACCGCCCTCAACTACTCAGTTGTCAGTCTCAGTTGTCGACAGTCGACTGACGAAATACGTCCACACAGCAGTTTATGTGTGGACGAGACGAATGTCGCCTATGTCGATCGGCATAGTGTGGACGCGGCTTAATACTCACCATTGTCCTGATTCCATTTTGACTCAAATGTCATTT
The DNA here is from genome assembly GCA_017141395.1 of Laodelphax striatellus. Taxonomy (NCBI): domain Eukaryota; kingdom Metazoa; phylum Arthropoda; class Insecta; order Hemiptera; family Delphacidae; genus Laodelphax; species Laodelphax striatellus. Next base: position 20,094,274 of record CM029530.1, read on the forward strand.
TATATTCATTATTAATTCAAAACTCTTCACCCAGACACCCTCATCCATTCCACTTTTGCCTGACATCTCAACGAAATGCACCCTTTTTTGTGATCTCCCGATACTTTTTGCTACAACCCTTTGCTGCATTCATGCGAATCATATTTGAATGTGTCCCATTTGTTCAATTTATTTAAAAATTTGAGATTGAAATAAAGGTTTACTGACATTAAGAAAAAGATTTCGAGGGATTTTTGTGATAAATGTTATGCTTTCTATTGAATTGAATCGAGATAATCACTTGTTCACATGGATATGTCACATCAATATGATTATGTGTAACTATTATGGCCGTGATGAGCTCAGATTTAGGCAAGTCCTAGACTAAAACGGGTGGCTAACGTAGCATCGAAAAACGTTTGTCTCGACAGGTTAGTGGGTTAGCAGCATAGAGAGCCCCTTGTACATAGTGTCGAGGCTAACGTTTGTCTATGCTACGGTGGCCACCCGTTTTAGTCTAGTCGGGAGGCTAAATCCCGAGCTCATGAACCGGCCCTAAGACTTTCATGTTCCACTCCAATCTTATTGAGTATTAATTTAAAAGTTAAACGTGGGATGTAGACTCGATTTAAACTGACAAACTTTGAAAACGAATTCCTGAATTGAAGTTCACCCTCTACAGAGGCTGGTGGCACTGCTCACCTACATTGACAGTATGAATATTATAAAAAATAGTGGTTGCAGCCCTAAATCCCAGTTTTGAGTTCGATTTCCATAAATAATTAGATCCATAAATAATTAGCATCAGTTGAAAACGTTTATCATTTCTACAATCCATATTCTCATTAATTATAATAATATTTTAAACCTGTCTCCCTCCATATACACTATTTAATTAATGGAATCTTCTTGAAACATGGGCCAATACAAATTACCAGTACTCCAGAATTTTACATCAGGCACGTGATAATTGTTTTTATGCGAAAGTTCAGGAGATTGTTAAGAACAAAGCCGACAGTAACAACTTCTATTTCTATAACTTGATCAAAGAGTTCATCCATTGATATTATTCAATCTTCATTGTCACACCCTTTTCTTGGCAACCAATTTTTTAATATTTATGGTACTGGATGTCTTCAAATACATACTAAGTCAAACCTGACATGATCTTCTATACAATTCAGGGTTATGAGTTTAACCGCACTAACCTATATTATCCTATGGGGTCAGTCAATACCTGGACGTAATGCAGTGTTATTCACATAGCGCTTGAAATGGAAATTCGTATTGCAGTCATTTAAATTGGAAGGTTTTTCTTTTTTCTGAAGTAGGTTATTAGGTGACTGGAGTTGTTGCATGACGGTAGTTGCTTTTTATCTAAAGTTTGATGCTGACTAACCTCGAGAATTTAATCCATTGAACAAATCACAGGATGATTAAGGATGAAAGACAGGAGGATAACACAGGAGAATTTTGGATAAATTTCCCTCACATTACCTCAATTCAAGGAGTTGTATCTGTACCTGTATCATCACTACTTTGAGACTGGGACTTTACATACAATTATTTATTTTGTCTTGATCATCACGCTTCAAGATTTTAGGCATGAAGCTTCACGCTTCATACAGTTGAAGAAAACCATGACATGTGATTGGTCGAGACAGAAATATACCGATTTTTATTTGAATTTTATTTGACTTACAGTCTTCTGGAATGATAAAATTTAACTGAAATAAGTGGATTCAATAAGTGGTTGAATGGAATTTATTGTTATCAATAAATCATGTTTATTTATATAGAGTAGGACTACTTACCCCTTTGAGAGTCGGGATCAGTGGTCGGCTGTGACGACGAGAGGCTACCGAGAGGCTCCATGTGGGGGAAGCTGACGACGGTAACAACGGATAGCAACGACGGACGGTTAGCGAGCAGAAGTCGACTTCTACCGTCGGGAGTAGGTCTGCTGACTCAGTAGATTATTGGCGAGCATAACAGAGCAGAGCAGAGTGCCGAGTCGAGTGAGCTAGCCAAAGTCAAGCACTAATCCCCCATGCCGTGAACAGTCAGCCTTTAGTGGCGGCGACGGCGCCAGCCGCCTTTTTCGGGGGCAGTGGGGGCGGCAGCAGCCGATTGGCCCGTCAAACACCGCCCACTCCAACCCTCCTCCCCTCACCCCACCACCCTCTTGCTCTCTGTGAGGTGCTCTCCGCTCCGTATCGATCTGCTCATTATATTTTGATGCCTGCTCTGGAACCCCCTCTTCCTCCTTCCCCCAGCATCACCACCTTATTTACAGCCATTGATCGCAGCCTCCCTTGCAGCAGCCACAGAGCACACCTTGCTCTTGCTCTGCTCCACTCCGCTCCACGCCAACTCAGCTCTATCCCGCCAACCTCTGCTCTTTCATGTGCTGCTCATCGACCGTTTGCTGATCGATGCTAATGCTCTGCTCTGCTGGATTAGTCTAGGAACCAGGTTGAAATTTATGCAAAATCCAATTCATCCATCCAACAGCATTGATGTCCGAGTGCAAGGTTGAATTTCAATGCTATTCAACTACTGTATTAATGCCCAAGAGCCCAGTTGAATTTTATGTGAAGTGGAATGCTATCATTACACAATTTGAATTGTTGTACAGGGGCCTGTTTCATAACTGGGGCTTGTTTTTGAAAAATTTTGAACTTACCCTAGTAGTCGCTGGTGTTTGTTCACGAATAAAAATCACACTCGGCAAAGCTAAACACAAATACATTTTCCATTTTCAATATGACTAGTATGGACCTGTGCTGCTCCGCAGCATCACCTTATATCCTAAACCCGTTCCAAGAAAATGCCCCCCCCCCCCAAAAAAAAAGTGTCCCCTCCAAATACGTTTCCAGTCATGTAGGCCCTGATTAGACCAATCTTTATTAGACCAATACAAACGACTTTGTATCTTCATGCATCGCTGCAAGACAGCTGATAATCGCTTCTTCCAATGAAAAGTGAAGTTCAATTATAGAAGTGATTAAAAAATATTTAACGAAATAAAAAGCTTGAAAACTGGAAAATAAGTTTTATCATGTGAATTCACATCACTCCACTGACACCTTTCCCATTTCATAAAGAATATCTGTTTATTATCTTTGAACGTTATTCATAGGTGATAACTTGGCGTTAAGTTCAAAAATTACTACTCCACAAGGATACATTGATAATTCCAAAGTCCTGTAGAATGAACTCCTCTAGGTTCATGACCTTGATTTATGGCTAAGAACCATCCTTGGGTTAAAATGATGTAATATGCAAAGTTTCGTGACAATCGAATGTATGGTATTCACACGCTGTGGAAAAAACGAAAACCCTTAGCTAATTAATAATATGGATAAGCTTGAAAAAGAAGCTGAATGAGATTAGAAATAAGGAATTGTAAAAATCCATATTTATCAAATAAATCTTTAAAAAATTTCACATTTTCAATGATTAGTTACTAGAGCTAATCTGTCTGTTCAGAGTAAGAACGCCACTTTTCTGTATTTCTGGAGGTGCAAGATTCATAAAACAGGCCACAGGCGCCAAATTCTATTCTCTTGAAATTTCCTCTCTATTTTGTGAATTTTGTACATTCCAAGTGAATGAATGAAATAAATTAATGATTTGAAGAATTAAAGAAGAAAATTCAAAGTAAAATGTGTTACTAATTGAGAGTTGAAATGAAACGACTTTTGACCTATAAAAATAATCCTTTAGATGTTCTGGATCTATATCTTCAAATTTGTCTCCTTGTGTATTGAAGGAAGATACTGGAGGGTACTGAGGATATGTAGGATGATGTTGAAAAATAATAGATTAAATCAACTTTTCACGATAAATATAGATTAACACTACTTCTAATATGACTGATTTCTCCCATTATCCATTCGAGACTTGTAACATTTTCATAGAGAGCAGACAAGCTGCAAAATGGTGAAATTGGGAACTAGAAAAGAAGACCAGGTTGATTTACTGTGTTTATAAGTATTAAAAAGGCCTTATGGGATGATGAATAGGCATATTGAGAAAGTACTTGAAATGTTTCTATTAATTCCTAAAAACTTCAAAACTTTGAAATATATGAATAAGTTCAATTATCCGTGAAAACTTGGCTTGATTCCTAACAGAATAATATATTTACATCATCATATATTTTTACTATCTCACCCCTATAAATTTAGAGGGACTGTTGTTTAAGATGACTGTAGAAAAGCTTTTTTATAGTAATTTTTTCACATCAATTTTCTTTAAAATGTTTGAAAATGTTGGCAAGTACGAATACGACAAAAAATTGTATAGATTCATTGCATGGAAAATAAAAATAAAAATTCAAATAATTTCTATATGAAAAAATTGTGAATAATCTATATTATGATCTTGTTTGCAAGCAGGAAAGAATAATCTGAGGGCTTGCCGACTTCATCCTCACGGTTGGAATCCCTGAAACCTTCAAGTTTGCCCCATCCTGGATATTTCAATGGATATGGTCATTGAGAATTAAGTTTGTTTGCGCTAATAAGTCTATCAAATGAAAACTGGTCTATACTGAAACGATGAGTCCATTCAAATTCAAATTGTCAATAGACCTTTGACCCAAAAATATCATTTTTATTCCTCTTACATTTTCCTATCAAGTACTCAACTTGATCAACTCAGCATATACCAATGTTTCAATACACTTATTTTCGTTTCAATTAATGATAAGTCCTTGCATAGGAATTACAGATCTGAAAGATAGCGTTTCACAGTTTCGAGCTCAACTGTATGGTGGAACGATAGAGCCGTGTTAACGGGGTTGTGGCGGTTGCTGTAGAGGAATGATTGTAGGGGATGGCGACGGGTGAGTTTTAGGGGTTAGTGTGAGATGGGATGGTGAGGGGCGGTAAGGAGGGAGGGGAGGGGTGGTTGGCGTTTAATAGAGCCCTCGAGCCCTGTGCTCAATATTCAATTAAAGCCAGACTTGTGTGTGCGATGTGAGCGCCGCTGCGTCACGAGGCGACCTCCTGAGCCGAGCTGCTATTGGTCGGCTAGATCCGCTAATCCCATTGGCCGCCGCGCCGCGCCGTCGAGGTCGTGACCTGATTGGTCCCCTCCCCTTACCACCCTACCAACACCAACCCCCTGACGCCAAGCTCCCTTCGTCTGGTCAGGCTTAACTCTTCCCTGGCTCCCAGCAAGAAGTCCCGGGATAAATAAAATGCCATCAAAGGAAATTAAATTTCCATCTGTAGGCTCGGCAGAGGCAGCCGAGTTGCTGTGTAGACCTTCAGCCTCGACGAAAAACATTACTTCGTCTCAATCAATAGACCTCAGGTCGCGACTCGTTACAGAAGCTGAGCCCTATCCCTATCCCTAAAGTCACCCTTCCCCTCGCTCCCAACTCCTTCACTCTCACCTCCCCCTCTCCCTCACTCCTCGTAACCATAACTTACAACCTCGATCAACCCCCTCCTCTCAACTTCCCTCATTCCTTCACATGACTATCCTGCTCGCAACGCTGTAAAATCCGCCAGATGGGACTGTTTTATACGGCTTGTGACCCAGCTTTAACCTCGAATGTTCTCTCTCGTTTTAATGTCATTCCAACAAACGCTCCCTGATTGCTCCAGCTAATCTAGTTTCATCAAACGTTCATTGAATATCGTTCTTCACATCTATATAATTTAACATACAGCTCTGTTTTCAATTTGGATCGTGTTTTCTTTAGATATGATTTGAACATTAGCCTGTTGATTATCTAAGAGCCATGCCACAAGTGATCAAGATCTCAAGACTACTACTCTCAAGTCTCAAGATTTGGTTGCATCATTGTTAGGAGTATGAAGTTCCAGTATTTTTTGAAATAAAATAATGGAAAAATAAACTAAATTTTAAATTAAAGAAGAAAGTACCGTTAACCGGTTATCCAACAGGTTGTTAATAAAAATGCGATAAAAACAAGCTCAAACTCACCAAGAGAAAATTTTATGATTTATATCATTAATTATTATTTAGTCGTAATATCATTCAGGTGTCAGTAAACGTTTGTATGTAAAAATTACAGTAGACTGCCTAACCTAAGAACTGTCAAACAGACAGATACTCAACCACTGCCAAATAAAGTAAAATTTAGCCTAGTGCCAAAAATCTAGTGCCAAAAAATCATATTGAGGATAGAAAATCTTTCACATATTGTCATGTAATTTATTTTCAATTGTAAAATCATGCTTAAAATAATTGGAATTTTTACTCACCAAGTATTTAATGTCTGAGCCGGTGTAGTAAGTTCTCTCGGTTTTTGCTCGGTTGTTAATTCATGACCAGAGTTATGAATAATTTGATTTAGTACATATATTGTGATTTTAAAAATATTAATATGATTTTATTTGAGTACAAAAATAACTGTAATTTGAATAATATTTGCGGTAATCACATAGTCTGTGTTTTGATTATGGCACTACGCAGTAGTATCATGATAGATAAATATTGATTTAGACGTCTTCAATTATTAAAAATGAATAAAGGACGCTTGTATAAGGGACGCTGTCTAATAAGTTTTAGATTATAATTTCTGTAGCATAATAAATACTAATACCCTATTTGAGTGATTCATTAAATCTATTTGGCAGATGAAACATAGCATCTTGCAATTTGTAAAATATATGAGCTTGTATTTGCTAATTTGAATTGCCCTTTGTTGAATATTGATTATCGAAGAGTATACTCCCTATTTGTACCAGAACACTGGGTTTCTAGTCATCATTTTCCCATCTTCGCAATCCCAAAGAATATATTATTTATAAAATTAATATTATCATCTACGGTGATTAGTATTATCTATTATCAAGTGGTCATTTACTTCAAGACTGAACCTGTAGTACTGGAGTATTCGAGTGGGATATATTCAAGGAGATTGAGATTTTGATCAATGTGCTGAAATAATCCACATTTTATTGTTTTATATAATCCGCTCTCTCTTGTTTTATATTCAATTCGACTATATTCAAGAGTATTAAGTCAGAGGATATACAACTGGAGCAGCATTCAAGATAATTCATTCAAGTATATGAATCTCTTACTCTACATGAATCTACATTGATAATCTATAATGTAGAATATAATGTAGTATATGAATCTCTACATTATTATATGTTGTACGATCTCATGCCCAGCTAAGTTAACAAAACAAGTATGTAATACAAGAATTGTTTACTCATTCTCCAACTCAAAATACAAATCCCATATATGTTGTCAGGCTTCTCAGATCCACAACTGCTACGTCATTGTATTTGACTGTGAATGTGCCATAAACATGGATAACTCTGTTATTGTGCAGAAGTATATTTTCTTGGGATAAGAGTCATTCTAAACCGTGAGGTAATAGAATTCGGGCTTCTTTCGAATCAGTTTCGAGCATTCATAAAGCTTTGTTGGCTAAAATGCAAGACACGATTCCATTTTCATATCGAGTAAGCACATCTCATGAATTTTTCAAGATCTGAAACCAAAGTGAACTATTCTTTCTCAGGTGTGATCAACATAATGAAGATAATACTTTTTGAATGATTCAAATGTAAATGGGCCAAGTATTCTCTCGTCTCAAGACACATATTTATGTATCATGAATACCACTCATGGAATAAGATTCGTATTTTTCTAGGGCATCTCTTCAGGGTCATTCAAACAAAACAATGTATTAACAATTTCAAAAATGTTGATGGATTTGGGAATTTTCCAGTGTGTAGTAATTTTAATCGATTGAAAAAAAGGCCTAACGTTAAATGGGTTAAATAAGTCCTCGCAATAATTGATGTTTATTGTGCCACTTAGATTTAGTAAATTTGTCTCGATGGTTGACGTTCAATCGATATTGGATGGGACATATCACGAGAAAGGTTCACATGTTTCAATTTTCCACATGGAATGACGAAGTTTACATGGGTTGATTTATCCATTTTCAATTTTTCATTTTAGATTAGACAATGTCATAGAAATTGAAAAATTATTGATTGTTTGTTTGTTTGAAATCATGAACTTGACTGCTCTTTTAACATGTTCATTTCCGACTCTATTCAAGTTTATACAAATAGTATCATGTCATCTCATGAATATGAGGATTTATGAGGTGATTTAAATCTCAATAATGTTGAAATCATACTCATATTGGTAAATGACTCTTCGGACGAAGTAATACCCTCATGAACTCCAATCATAAATGCAGTGTAGATGTAAGGCTAAAGCCAAACTCATGATTAAACTAATGACTTTTCATTAAAAACTTCATCTTGATTATTCTAAGTGATTTTACAGGGGCGCTTCCTGGAATATGGGGGTTTATCTCCATTGTCAAAATATTCATTAAATAACATTGGCAAGGAAACTTATCTATGGTCATTCGGAGAAGAGAATCTTGATAAAATTGTCTCGAAGATTTTTCTAATCAAATTTATTGCATTCTGGCTTCAATTTAATCGTAACCAAGGATCATGAAACGAGAAGAGTTAATGAATACTTATTTTGATAATAATTCTTTACATAAATGATACATAAAAGTACTTGGTACTTATATCTAGTATTTTTAGGAGGATTCTCAGCCCTTTGACCAAATGGCAGATCAAAGAAGTAAAAGTTGCATGAAGAGTAGGGTTATAGGGGGAAATCCCTAAGTAGAGGGTTGCCTCCCCTCTCATCAGGTAAAATTTTGAAAATAATATCATCGAAAAAATTATAGCATTCTCTGGTCTTTAGAAGTGAGAGCTTTAGAAAGAAAAATGATGTTCCCCTTCACCTCCCGTGGATCCCCCACTTAATTTCCAAGATAAGAAAATAGTACAGCATTCAACTTTAAAGCGTCCCATTTTGATTAGCTGTGCCAATCATACTACCTGAAATAGAAATAATAATCTTTCATTATATTACTCCACTTATATTAAATTCACACAATGTTTTTGATACTATATTAAATAATATACATGCACAAAGTCACTCACAAATTTCCCTTATAAATTGAATGAGTTTGGTCAAGACAAGTCACTCTTTCATTTACTTGTCCGAGAAAAATTAAGTCTTCAACTCAGTGTTCTACCATATTGTATCTCTTAAGATTTCCGTATTCACCCTAGTTGGATATTGTCACATTATTGCATTTCCGTAATTTTGTCTGAAGAAAGCTTCAAACTTTTCATACAGTGTCAAAATATTGCAATATGAATGAACCCCTTATTTGTTGATTACTTTTAATCACGTCTTTTCATAATAATCGTCTATTCATCTTACGTTTTACATCTAAAAACTTAGCTCTCATCAAATTCATCCAATATAATTCCATCTCATAACTGTTGATCACTATAATTATTCACACTAGGAGTGAATTAGGGTGAAAGTTTACATGACTTGTCTTGTTAAGGGTAATAGAATTAATTCATGTTCATCGACTTGATAATTTTCGATAACTTGTATTCAAGCCACGTGCTCTCTAATCCAGGCGGTGGGTGAAAACAGTAGGCGTCGAAGACGCTTCGCAGATTGAATTGCGGTACGGTAGCAGTTTATTGAAGGCGTGCTACCTTTTTCCTATGAAATGTTATAAATGTAAATCGAATGGGGTGGCCGGAGAGAAGAGACAGGAAAAGAGTGTAAGAAAGATGGAAATAGAAGTAGGGGTTTATAGAGTGGTAAATAACCGAGGGTGTGGAAGGTAGTTGCAGAAAGGGAATAGAGAGAGAAAAAGGAAAATGAAAAGAGAGGGAATTGGAGAGAGGCGCTACAGGGTTCGTTGCCATGACGACGAGCAGCATCCACCATCAGAGAGGGCCGACAAAGTAAGTGGAGTAGATTCAAGCAGCAAACCCCATCTTCCACGCCGTTTCCGGGTCCTCACATCAAAATTGTCTGTCTTGACTCGGATCTATCTATCTAAGATCCAGCTGCATAGTTCTCCGTCTCGCCGAGGGGTGATTGACTCAAAAAACGTGACTCGTAGAATTGTTTCCTGTGAACTGAAATCTTATTATACGGTAGAGCTCCAATTTATCCGAATCAGATTCAGAAAAATGGAATACGATTTAAGGCTGTATTCAACTTACTTCGCCTTGATAATAAGGCATAATATACTAACTTACTCACTCCCAGGACCATCTTAGTTGATATTTGGCTGCACCAACAAACTGCCTCCATGTAATTTCATCTTCAGCATCTTCTTTCGTCGCTCCAAGCCTCTTCATGTCAGTCTCAACCTGTTACCACCATCTCTAACACAGGGTCTTCCACGGAATAGGATATACAGGGTGTCCCACCAAGGTTGTATTAACCGTTAACCATAGATTCTACATGACATTTCCAACAAAAAATGTCCAGTAAAAGTTTTTCCTATCGACCTTCGTTTTCGAGATATATCGATTTTTCGATATTTTTCAAATATGCCTACTTACTGTCGTTAAATATCAAATAACTCAAGAACCACTCATCGGATTTCAATTTTGAGGTCATTTTTGAAAAGAGCAGAACATTTCAGATGAGATTAGTATAATGGTTTTCGCCAGTTGATGTTTCGAAACTTTTTATGAGGGCTCAAACTTGAAAAAATGATATTCGTCGAATTCAAAGCCAATTTTCAAACAGCATTTTCTCAATATTTACCCAGGGTAACAATATAGTTTCAATAATGCAAAAACATCTCCATTTCATAAGCTTTCAAATGAGCCTAAATTTGTTGGGAAATATTCAATGCCAAAGTTTTGACAGCTGCAAAAACTGAGATGAGCGCCTTCAAAATGGAGAAATTTGCGAACAGCAGGATCATTCATAGCTATACTATTCATCAAGATATTTCATGATTATCATAATTTCACTATTTTAACAACTTGCATTATCTTCTGTATCTACCTATAAATGCGTGAAATATTAAAAAATTGAAAATATTGTATTAATAAAATTATTAAAACTGCATGTTCGCCCCTCATTCAGTTTTAATGGTTTGAATATTAGTTGTTTTCGGGGTACTCACCTGAACTATTTACAGTTTTCAAAGCTTTTACATCAACATTTTCTAACAAATTTAGGCTCATTCGAAAGCTTATGAAATGGAGATGTTTTTGCATTATTAAAACTATATTGTTACTCTGGGTTAATATTAAGAAAATGCTGTTTGAAAATTGGCTTTGAATTCGACGAACATAATTTTTTCAAGTTTGAGCTCTCATAAAAAGTTTCGAAACATCAACTGGCGAAAACCATTATACTAATCTCATCTGAAATGTTCTGCTCTTTTCAAAAATGACCTCAAAATTGAAATCCGATGAGTGGTTCTTGAGTTATTTGATATTTAACGACAGTAAGTAGGCATATTTGAAAAATATCGAAAAATCGATATATCTCGAAAACGAAGGTCGATAGGAAAAAATTTTACTGGACATTTTTTGTTGGAAATGTCATGTAGAATCTATGGTTAACGGTTGATACAACCTTGGTGGGACACCCTGTATAAAGTCATAATATATCAGTAGAAAAATATTATTATTGTTTTCAAATTCAATTGCAATTTATCATCGTTCATTCTTATTAAAATATTATAAATGATATTCATTACCAATAATTTGAATACTTGAGAAATCACTAGGATACTAGAATACTTTGCAGTATTCGATGCGAAACTGTCGAGGATGTGTCCTTGTAAACGAAGTTAACGTGTTGGTATTTATGTCTCTGCAAAAATATTAGACTCGCATTTCATAATTTAATACAGTACTTTGTACTATCATTTTCCAAGGCGCCTGGCTCTGTTAGATCAGTGAACGAACACACGTGCATGATCGGGTTCCATTTCCTGAATTTTGTTTCATTGAAGTAGGATTATGATGAATTAAGGTATTGAAAATTCAACTTGTTCCATTCATACTAATTATTCATACCTGATTCATTCAATGTTTGAATGGTTACAAACAAACAAATCAGTCTGCTGACGTACGCTGTACAAATACAAGCTCGTTTTTGTTGGTCTTGCAAGCGTAGATGAGCTCGTATCTTCAAAGCTCTACGAAATCTTAGCAGGGATCAAGTTAGTTATTCTTCCATAGAAAACAAATTCAGTTAATTCTCCATTTCACGAACAAAAAAAATCCTCATTATGTATCTTTTCCATGTCATCGTCATGGTAATTTCAAGTAGTAAATTTTCGACTTTTCATTGAAATCAAGATACAGTAGCCTACTATTAAATTCAAATTATCTTTGGAATTTGTAGATAAACCTTGTAAGTTCAAAGAACAAAAAAGAAGCATATTGATTTACTTACTTTCAGTTGATGGATTACCTTAATCAATGGACTTACTTTCTTATTTATTCTGAAATTTTCATAACTGATCGAATTATTGTTTTAAACGGGTAGTTGAACTCTGATACGCCGGGAACTGTACTCTTCAATGTTCGCTTCATTATCTGATAAAATACTGTATTATCGAGGTCAAAGATCAAAGCGAATAAAAAAATTGCATGTTAAAAATCTTGGAACCACCATTTTGTAGATTACATCTTGAATTCTATCATAGTTTAAGGTAGAACATGAAAGTGCTCTATTCATTAGAAATAAAATAAATGTTCAAAATATATTCAGAGTATTATATACATTGATTTTGTACAAGATTTTCACATTACATTATAGGTTTCTGAATTTAGTTGAGTGATGAAATGACTGATCAAGCTGAACATATTGTCCTTTGGATATTGATATTGAAAAATCTATCTCTTTTGATAAAGAATATAATATTTATTTTTGTAAGTTATAGTAGAATTTTTCTAGGGAGGCGGATGAATCAAACGCAAAAACATGAGGGAACAGACACAATGTTACAATACTAGCATTGTGTATATGTATACCTATTCGAGTTATTGCTATTATCCAAATGAATTTTAAATGTGTTAATTATTATGAATTTTCCCAAAATATTGGTGTTTTCTCTAACAAGTCGATCATTGCATGTTGGAGTATCGAGATCACTGCCCTAAAACCACAAAGTATTCTATTGTGAGAATGCTTGGAAGGGATTTTCCTCTTTGCTGTCTGTGAGAGAGGTTCTTCTGTTAGAAAGCAAAGGGACGCCGTCCGTCTGGCTTTTCCAGCACTAATTTTCCGCGCATTAACTCCAGGGAGGTCGAAAGCACTTTCTAATGCTGATGGTTCATGGTCTTTAGTATCCTTTTCAATTCCCATCCAGCCATTCGTAATCTTTTACAAAGGATTCGTCAACTCTCAGCCAGATTGCATTGAAGTCTCGTCTCGTTTCAATACGTAAAGCTTATTCATATAGAGAAAGCATGAATAATTCATGGTTATCTTCAATTTATTTTTGGGGGAAAATTCTAAAATGGTGAGAGGTCAAGACCAACCCCAAACAAAAAGGGGGATCAAGAGGCATTACCCACGCACAAACCTAGAGCTTATGAGGGCATCATCACCAGCAAAAAAATATTATTATAAAATATGTCTAGAAAAAATGAATTTCTAAACCTTTTGAGATATTAGTTTATATGAAATTCACTGTTATGACTCTTTTTCTTTCAATTGGATGGAATTTTCCAATTTCCCCAAACATTGAAGGTGTGCTTCAATTTCCCCAAGCTTGTGCTTCCCATATACCATTTATACATGACTGTGTTTCTAGATTATTTCATATTATTAAGTACACTATCCAATGTTGAAAGTTATTTCAATTATTCTGTTATTCCATAGATTTCAAGAATGACAGCTCATTTTGAAAATAACCCACAGAATACTGGACGAAATTCAAAAAACATTTTCGGCTTCAGGTTCCTGCTATGAAAAAAGTCAATCGTTTTGATGGTCAAATTACTCTGATGTAAACGGTCATCATGGAAATGGCTGGGTAATTGAGTTGTAAAATAGTAATTCAAATTTTTCTTGTTTCCTATTCAATCAGTATAATTGAATGGTTTCAACGAGTATTTAGTCTAATGTATCAGTGGCTAATGTGTTTTCGACAAAAATCATTAGTTATTCCAATGAGAGAACAATTTGAAACGCAGTTTTCAACAAAAGCAATTACCGGGTAAGGTAGGTAATCAATTGGACAAATGATCAGGATTGCACTATTTATGTGGAACACTGCAATTATCCTGATAGTTCACTTGACCAGCGTCGGTTAAATGAGAAAAACTAATTCGAAGCATTATCGACAAAATGGAAATAGTGTGGCAAGAGTTCCATCAGAACAGAAGATGGTAATTGCATGTTGGTTTTCGCGGGAGTGTGCGTTCGTGAGTGGTATCCATGTTTGTGTGTTTGTTGTTTTGCAGTGGTGGTGGTTGTTGTTGTTGATGATGATGTTACACACCCACGCACAAGCACGGACGCCTGTCCAGGACAGCAGCTCTGGTCCATCCTTGCGCGAATGGTCCTCTTCTGATGTGTAGAAAGAGCCAAGACTAGTGCGGGAGATGTCAGTCGAATGTTATTGTGGTTTGTTACATAACACCTGCTGAGCTGTCCATTCTTCCACCAGCAATCAAATTCCCCCATCCCTCGCACTCTATTCTCATCCTCCTCCTCCTCCTCCTCCTCCTCCTCCTTCTCCTCCTCCTCTTCTCTCTATTTCTCCCGCCCCGCCACAGCGCAAAAACTAAGAGTATTAAAACCCTTGTCGCCCCAACCTTCCACGTCGATTTTATTATTCACCATAGAGAATCGCTTTTCGAAAATTACCAGCCTCATTATCATTGCTGTATGGAATAGTAGTATTGAAAGGCGGGGACTGGGACATGGTATTGATACCATGAAAACATAGGCGGATTTTGGGACACCAAGAAATGACAGGCGGGGACTGGGACACAAGAAATCACGGGCGGGGACTGGGACACAAGTAAACACAGGCGGGTTTTGGGCCACAATCTCTGTGACATTTTTCAAGTGCAAAAAACTCTAGGACATTTTTACAAACCATGATTTGATTGAATTGGTATTTCTGGACTTGGAGTCTAGAGCATGTTATAGTATAATGTATGCTGACTGAGCTAACAGCAGACCAAGAAAAATCTTATTCTCTTCACTGCATAAAATACTTGAAAGGTGAAGTAGGATTTCTTTCATTTGTTTTTGTAAGAAGTGATTTGGCATGTTGGATAAGGACTCAACCATTGTTAGTTAACATTGCCACTAGTCATGGGTTCGAATCCACATCCCAAATCATTTCTTTTGATGATATTTTTCGCAAAAGAAAGCTCAAATAATCTTGGTTAACAAGAGAGTTGATATTCTCAATGTACTGTATAAGCAATATTCAGAGGATTTATTTGAAAATTCAAACCACCCTTGAGCTCAAATACCTCAGTACATCTTGACTGTAGATGTCAAACTAAACTATACTGAGCAGCAGCAACTCCTCAAATACTAGAGGTGGTGGTGGGATAAGTCAATGATGACACAATAATTACATTTCTTTCTTTATTGCCATAAACAAGTTGCGACAAAATATTGATCTTTAAACAAAGTTTGCATTATCCAATTGTGCGAAACATTTACTACATTCAGTGCACAAAATGGTTGAGTATCCAGGGTTCCTTTATCGCCAGCCAGCTTCATCCTCAAAGTCTCCACAAAGTTGAGCAGGAAATGTTCTGGGCAGTAGACTCCTGTAGCATTCTTCATCAGTGTATCCAGATTGGGCATCTCATGGAAAAGATAAGGTGAACTTAGGTCCACATACTCCACATTCTCCCTGTCATCCAGCTGTAGCATTGTGTTGAGCAGAGTAATCTTCTCATAGCCATAGACAAAGATCTTGATTGAGTTGTTGTTTTCATGCAGCCATCTTCCAACTGTTCCACACACAATCTGTCTCAATTCAGAATAGGGTAGATGTCTCTGACCAGCTCCATTGCCAGACCATCGCAGTCCATGTTTTGCTCGTTGTAAAGCATTGTTGTCAAGCAGCTCACTTGTCTTCAGCAGCATGTCTGGGTAGGGTGACTTGAAGAAATAATGATGCGTTGTCACACAATGCCTATCATCACGTTCCAATATAGCCATCTCCTTGACAATAAACTCATTGTTCAATCCTTCAAATCCCTGAAAGTCCATTAGGTAGAGTGGTAGTGGTCCAAAATGTCTGCAGCTCTTCTCGGCAACATTTCCATGTATTTGTGTTCATCAGAATCTTCATCATCAGCAGCAGCAGCAGCAGTATCTGCATCCTTCTTCCCATGCTTAGTAGAGAAGCCAATGCAGCATCCCACAACATCCTCACCATCACTTTCAGGCAACTCTCCTTCCTCATCCAAAACTGTAAAACTCTCTTAGCTGTGGACATGATGCCTGCTTCGCCCAATGCTTCTTACCAGAATGACTATCCTAACACTTGTCATCCACCTTTATACCCTCTCTCTAGGCAGATTGCACAATACCCGACATTGGCTTGTACTCTTTGGTCACATCATGAATCATCAGACAGTAGGCACGTGTATCTGCAGGAATGTTTTCAGTTGCTTCAAACTCAATTCTCACATCAATACTGCCAGTTTTAAGTGACTCATTTTGGCGGGAACAATCAAAAGCATACAACATCATTCGGCCATTTTCTAGAGCACTCTTTTCAAACAGGGATTGACCAATTGGGAAGGTCCGTGATTGTAGGCTCCAGTGGAAGCTTCATACATGCCATATACACAACAATCATCACCGCCAATGCTCTCATACGGATAGTACTTGTTGTTTAAAACACTCGAATGTCTCTCACATTGCACTTGTAAAATTGGGATGAATTAGCAGTTGCCACTCCATATCGCGCTGTCTGCAGCCCAATCACAATGTAGCGAGGCCTCTCATGTTGTGCTGTTGACTTGACAGACCATGTATGCTTCTTTGTAGCAGGTAAGGTTGGGTACTGTACAATTCCCAATGCCGGAATGTCATACTTATAGGTGTATCATTCTGTACAAGTTTCAGCAGACGAAGTTTGTTTTCATCAGCCACTTCCACATAGGGTATTCTCCATGTAATTTTTCAATGACAACCTTACCGGCAGCATTCAAACAATTAGTAGTGTCAGCACTGCGTCTCAAAACCAGAATTTGTTTCACATACAGTAGAATCTGTTTTTAATCTTGCGCAAAGCCCAGCAGGTAGCTTAGAGGCACATCCATGATTGTTGTATCAGCTCCATTGGGAGGAAAAGTGGCAAATCCAACTGTTGGATCAAACTTGTAGCCAGCTCGTTCCATCCTGTTCTTCTCATTGACATCAAATGTCATAGCATTCTTCATCAGGCTGGTAATTCCAGGGGTGCGTATGCTATCTACTATCACACCATTTATCTCATAGCGTATCTCTGACCAAAGGTGAGCAAAGAATCCAGAGACACAGGACTTCGCCCAAGGCGGCATTAGCTGCATTTGTCACCTTAAACTCCACATGTAGATAGCTTTCTGATGGGATTGTGTAAATGTCCTGTTGTTGAATTGGTATCCGTATTTCATCATTGGCTTTGAAGCTTGTAGTATATGGAGCATGAGAATGGTACTCATAGCCAATGATGCTGTTATCCGATCTGGGTCCACTCCTTGTCACATCTAAAACTCCCATTATTGCTGCTGTTGTTGTCGTAGGTGACAGCCACGTTTTTTCAAATAGTTGATGCTCCTTGATGTTAACTCTACAGAGTCTAAATGACGAATGACGTTTGCAGCACTTGCAGGCCTTTTATCTGTTTCTGTAGGTTGACGATCTACCTCCATGTCGCATGCCGCCTCATTATCCAGTCCACGATTCCACTTATCAAATATCAGCACCATCTCACTTGCGTTGTCTCAGATGCAGAGTAATATTGATCTCCTCACCTCTATTATTAATGAGACGTCCGTTCTCGCCAACAACCTCCAACGTAATGTTACCAATCTGCTCGGCGTCCACCGGCAAATAGATTACATTCTGTACAGTCACAACTATTTTATACCCTGGATCAACATTTGGGTAAAACTCATAGATCACGTGATCCTTAACACCATTTGAGTACGACCCACTCACAACATTGCACTTTACACGTATTACATTGGGTCGACTGATTTGCACTGCTGTATCACCTTTAGCCTCTGTGTCAGCCTCTATGATCCTAGTGTTGTTGAATCCCAGCAGACTTCCAATCGACTCAGGTTTTGTGAAATCCAATTTGGCATTGCTCAATACTGAACATTTCAAGGTTGATGGGTCCACAGCCATCTGAAGTTTTATGTTGCGATCATGTAGCCTTGATGTAAGCAGGTTGGCAATTGTTTGAAATTCAAAACTGCCTTCTGGCAATGATACAAACTCCAGTATCTTATAACGGGTGCTGCAGTAGTAGCTCTTGCAGTCCGTCTACTATCTGTTATAGAGTTATCTTCATAATCAATGTCTCCACCAGCCGATGTCTGCTTAGCTTTGAGAAGCACCTTATACCATTGATTGAGTATGGCTGACCTATCATCTATAATTTCATGATGTTTCAGCGATGGATCATCCTCTTCTTCTGCAGCATCAGCTTTTGCACCCTTCTTCTTAAACACATGAGTTATTTTTGGAGCATAATAGAATTTGTTGTTGTAGCTCATTTCCACATTGCTGATTGAATTGCAGCTTGTAAAGCTGATGAGTCCAATTTCCCATTCACCACTGCTTGTATCAAGCGGTGGATAAAAGTCACTTTTCAGCACAGATGTATTACCTCCAAAACAGAGCATCATGGTCTTGCCTGCTCAATGCACTATTGCACAATGACTGGCAATAGGCCTTGTTGCCCATTATTTATACTATTGGAAAGGGGAAATGATTAAAACTTGTTGAGCAATATTAAAAATTTTCATTTATTATTTTCATCAACCAAAAATTTCAAACATAAATGGCCACAAATATGAGAGTACAGATCTTCTTGCTTCTGATTATAGTTGTACTCGATCCTTGTTGCTGGCTCCAAACTGGTGAATGTAGTCGATAAACTCCTGTGGTGGCCTGAGGTTTCAAAAGACGTAAAAGTAGATGGCAGCACCATCCTACTTCACATAGCACACCCAATGTGTGCCGGCTCAATTGCTGGTGTCCAAATAGATAATGCCACACACTCGTTTCAAAGGTCCGGATGCAGTTAGAGCATCCCGCATAAACACTCCTCGGAAATGTTTCAGCTTCAGACGACACGCATACTTGTAGAGGTCTGCATCAGTCAGCGCCGATCTGAAGAGCAATTACCGTCGCCGTTTGCATTGACGATGGCGTGCTCGCTTCCGTCTTCTGTTGACGTCTCAGGTAGAGTCCTTTTCTTTGGAAGCAGCTGCTACCTTCTTCTTCTTCCCTTGACGTTTTGCTCCTCCTCCAAACTTTGCTTTGGCCTTCATGATGTTGGTCACCGCTACTGCTGCAGCCCTTTCTGCCAATCCTGCCTCTGGAGATGTTGCTACACTCCAAGCTCGTTCAGCCAAGTCCCTGTCAGCCTTTGCTCTGCTTGCTGTATCACTATTCTGTGAATAGGCAATGTCGTGCTGCTTGCAGGCCCGATCAAGTCTGTTGATTCCTGGATCACCTCTTGCCAACCGCTTCTTCAGATCTGTACCTGGGCCGCAGTATTGGTAACCGGGAAGATGAAGTTCAACTGGTAAAATATCAACTGCTTTGTTGACTATTGTTCCAGTGGCATTTGCAAGTGCCGACAACACCCCTTCCCTGGTACCTCTTCTTTCCGTTGCACCCAGCCATCTAATGGTGTTCTTTGTTCTCCTCACTCTCTTTATACCCTCAGGAGGCTTGTCAAGTCCTACACGCTTCAAGACCATATCTTTCCATTCCTGTCCACTTGTAAAACTTGTATCACCGTTTGCACGCTCCTTAACCAAAGTTACCATAACTGTTAATACTTTTTCAACAACTTCACGAGAATGCTCATCCATCCGTTTCTCCAAATATCGCTTGTTCACTCCATCTGTGGCACTGATTGGATCCATCACATCAGTCAGTACTGAGTCATTGAGACTTGTAAATACTTGCAATGTACTTGTATCCCTTCTCTTTGGCAGCCACACCTCAATCAAATCTCTACATGTACCAAGATTTATTGCATCTCTGCTGCTTTGAGGATTTGCTAAATTGATCACCCGTCTATGACGAGCATTAATGTTACCCAATGTGTTCATGATGAATACAAAGTGGACAGTACATCATCCGCTTATATAGTACAACTAGTTTGCAGGGTTGCCAACTATGTAACCGCCTTCCACCAACTCTTCCAGAATCGAATTGATTTCATTCTCATGACCAGTGTTACCAACTGCTTTGGATTGATCCAATAGTTGTAGTCTGTCTACAAGCTCATTGGGGTCATTGTAGTAGACATATTCAATCTTGGTACCACTGTTTGCCACCATATTGAATGGTGCCACCAGTCCTCTTCCACTGATTCCTTTTCCTTTCTTTTTGCCTTTTTCAACAGCGGAAGTATTGTTCCCTTGTACTTGATATTGTTGTAGTCTCTAATTTTACCACCTGCAGCATAGTCATCTCTATACACATTGGTAAACTCCAATATGTCTACATAGGCCTTTCTGTCGGCCAACGTTACTTTCGAGTGCTTGGAATTTTCCTAAATATAAGTTCACAAAGTCCTTGTGTAGCATCAAAAGTCTGTTCGTTTCCGGCATTGTTAGGATCAGTCAACACAATCTTTGACCCGTTAGTTCCAAAGGTTAAAATTTTGCTACCTAAACGAAAACTGTTGTCAATCACTTTTGGTCCAAATGTATCATCAAAGCTCAACTCCTTTCTAATCAAACCTTTAACATAGATCCCCACAGATGTTTTAGCCAATTCTGTTTGATCAAATTCAGATTCCACCACATCTCGGCTAGTATCCATCAATTGTTGAACACTTTCATTTTGTTGATCCTCCTCATCCATTGACCATCCTGGAACATCATCATCCTCACTCAAAGGTGAATCCTTATTGCTCCACAACTTTCTCACAACACCGGATGTACTTGAGCTGGACTAAAGTGTGAATCATCTCCGAATGCTTCAAAGGATGTAGGAGTCTCCTCCAATGTCAGGCAGTTGCAGTTGTTTTAGAGCTTGTTTCAGAGGTCGTGGCTGTATCGGTGTTAGTGGTGGTGTAGGTAGTGCATGATGTTTATGTTGGCGTACAGGTACTGCAAGGCGTTGTGGGTGGGGCTCTTGTGCTGCTGGCAGTGGTTCCGCTGCTGGTTGCTGTGGTGGTGGTGGTGGTGGTGGTGGTGGTGGTTTTTTGAGAGCTTCAACAATGTTGGCTAGTGGTTCAGTCAACGGTTTTATGCGCTTTGCATGATGCTCCTCTGACACTTCACTTCCAAGTGTTAGCTCCTTGTGTTTCCTCTTGATGTCACGTTTCAGCTTGGCAATCTCCTTGATGGTGGGAGCAATCTCCTCCACAGTCTGCTTACGATTCACATCCATCCTGCTTGGTGTACACCAGTGTACTGAAGCTCCAGTGAGCTTACACCTCAACTAGATAGGTGTCAAGCCCGTTCCTGTAGCGCCCTCCATTCTTTTGGATGAGCGATCAATCACAAGGAATGCATGCGCAGCTGATGACCAGACCTGATTGCACATGCTCTTGAACTGATCAAAGGTCATGTCAGCGCCTACATGATCTCTATACAAATGTCTCATGTTCAGCTCATCCTGTTCAAACACAATTATAAAGTTGGCATTATCACGCACAAGTTGTTTTGGAATGCGGCTGTAGGTCTGTGCCAAATAAAACATGTCAACATCACTATGCCGACCGGCACTAAAGTATTGTCTGATGGCCTCCTGCTGTTCACAAATCACATCGTCGAAAATAATTATTGAGTTGGCTGGCAGTTCATTTGGGGCAGGTATTTCTTCACTTGTGTTACACTCGACATAGCTCATTCCATCACCTAGTCCTTGCATAATTGTACGAAGTAACTTGTACTTTGGCTGAAATGTAGTCTTTGACCAAACGTAAATGTTTGAAAAGTGAATTCCTTTACGATCAAACAGCATGTTGAACAGTAAATTGGTTTTGCCACACCCAGATGGTCCACAAATAATGCATCTCATGTGGTTGGGAACAAAGGACCATGGCGCTTCTTTGTGTCCATTTCCAGGTCTGCCAAGCCACAACCTCTCACCACTTGATCAAAGTCAATTATCTTGAATTTGTTTTGCTGTTGCACGACCTGTTTCATCTCACTCACACAAGGTCACCTCTATCAATCCACGAGTCGTGACTGCGATCGTATCCTTTCCAGCGCACCAACAGTTTGTTACCTCTTCTCTTCAATACCTTGGCAATTTCAAATACAGTTGGCACTTTTGTCTTTACAATTTCTTCAGCATAGAATCCTCCTTGCACAGGCTCACCTCTATAATCTTCCAACTCATAGGTTACTGGCACTGTGGGTCGCACACGTGTTACCGTGAACAGTTCATTTGTCCAATTGGGTAGGTATCCCTTGTCAAACGTCATTTTATGCTTGCTGATTCTCACCTTATCACCTGGCTCAATTTTCTGATGAGCACCCGGATAGAACGTAGGCTGTGATTTATCCAACAAGCCCTGCTGATACTCTTGACGCTGTTTACCAAGTTTGGAAAGTAAAAGCTTCTCATGCACCTTCTCAACATCAGCCGGTCGCATACCTATTGTACGATGTACTCTGCCATTGTACTCTTTAACAAGTGAGGTTAGAATATCTGTCCACCTATAGGTTCCTCGTTCAGTGAATTTGACCCACATTAAATGTTTAAGTGTTCTATTGAAACGTTCCACTATTGACGCTTTTTTATCTGAAAATGTTGAATAATGATTGATACCGTACTGTTGCACAAGTTGTTGAAATTTCGAATTGAACCACTTTTACCATCGTCAGTCTGCAAATGTTTCATTGGATACTGAGCTAAAATAGGATGCATTGCCTTGACTACATCGTCAGCCGACTTGCTCTTTATTGGTATAGCAAGAGCAAACTTACTAAGACAATTGATAATTGTAATAATGTACCTATAACCTTTGTTCTGACGAGCATAAGGAATCATCTCGACAAGGTCAGCCTGATAGAGATCATCAAGACCTTTCACAGTAACCATCCTTGTAGGAAAATTCCTACGCCCTGGTCTGTGCAACTCTCTCGCTATCACAGACTTATCCATACTAATGACTATCAAACACTTTCATAGCTATATATTTACTTAAAACTATACCAGCAGAGCAGGTTTTATCCTGTTTGTGAGGCAAACTGTGTTGTGCAATTTGCTTTCCATGAATTCTGTGATGACATCATCACTGTTTGTGAGCCAAACTGCGTTGTGCAATTTGATCATGTAACCTAACCTAAACTATGGTTTCAAGGTTATGAAATAACTGTAGTCGACACATGGTTTCAGAGATGAGACATGTGATATTTATTTACACTTCATAAACAATAAATGATATTGAAACAGAATGATTGATATGCTAAAACAGGTTTTCTAGTACATAACATCTAGGCTTACCCAGGGTACATGTCACCTAGATCGGTAGCCATTTCACATAGTCCTCTACCAACTGGAAACTCCAAAATAACTTTGTTAAAGTCCAGGTTGAACACTGATGC
This sequence comes from Laodelphax striatellus, assembly GCA_017141395.1. NCBI lineage: Eukaryota > Metazoa > Arthropoda > Insecta > Hemiptera > Delphacidae > Laodelphax > Laodelphax striatellus. The sequence goes on from CM029530.1 coordinate 20,117,868, forward strand.
TGTTGGAAAACATGCAGCTATTTTCTGTTTAAAATTTATTGGTGTCCCAAACGGTTCCAGAATATTATTGTAGCCAAACTTGAAGAATGGTTCCACAATCCAACAAGTGCTTTACATGGTGGCAATCACCGCAGGCACATCCTTCAATACTGTTTGCTGGCTCCATTGCTGATGGACACTGTTACGGTGTCTGGAGATGGTATAGATGCAATTGCAGTAGTAGTAGGCGGTGGAGCTGGTTGAACTTGACAGTGCAGTGTACACACCTCAACTGAAGCATTGATGATGGCTTCAAGGAATTCTGACGATGTAAAGGATGGATGGAGGCATGTGCGCAAATCATATGCACAATGGACTTGCTGGCACAGCTCCTTATCCACATCATGTTCACCAGCCAGGTTCATGTACCAGTCTTTGATGTGTTGACGCATTGCTCCAAGATCCTTGTTGAACTGTCCGGATGACTGCAGACACTGTTGCATGTGAAATATGTTTGAAGTATCCAGTCCATGCTCCCTTGATGTGAGAAACTCTCCACTCCGGTACTGGGGATCCAGCTTGAAGGAGTTGACACTCACTGCTGCAGTCACAAGGAGATAGTACACTGGTGGTATCATGATTGATAATGATGCTTGACTGCTACTTGGCCTCCTTTTATATAGTTGATAACATCATTGTTTCTTGGAAATTGGTTATTTATAGCATTCATGTCATCGTCTCCTCCTCTGTTTCATCCAAGCTCCTCATTGTGCAATTTATTCTGCAGTTCCCAACAGTCAGTAGAATGATGACTATTAATCCAATATGTGAAACAATCATGAGCATTATCATCGCAGCTAACCAACTCTCTAATATACTGACTAGAAATTTCAAGATTGTCATTGGTAGACTGTATTCCTGTGATGGCGGTGTGGCCAGATCCAAATGCACTAGAACTGAGGCTGAATCTTTGAAAGAGAGGGTTTTAAAATACGAAATGAAAAACAATATTTATTTTTCAAAATATTTACTGGTCTTCAACATTTTAACTATTTCACAATAAGGTGACTCAGCACAATGAATTAAAATCGGGTCATCAGTCTCTTCCCAGTCACAAAATATTGCCTGACAACAGATACATTGTACATCATCTTGAAAACCTGTGTAATACAAACCAGATTTCACCATTTTTTCAACATGTGGTAAAAACTTCGGCCATTTATTAAAAGTATTCCTTATTACTTCCTCCGTTCTCAGCACACATTCTCTAGCAACTACATAGCATTCATAATTTTCATCCACACTCCTGGCCAAACTACACCTGAATTGTTTATTTTATGCATGAACTTTATGTGTTCTAGATCAAGAGTTCCACTAGTCTTCCAGCCACACTCCGCACAAACAATGTATGGCGCATATGGATGAAAAATAAAACCGGCTTGTAGCACTTCATCTCTGTCAATATACGACATTCTCTGGCACAATAACATGACTCTTGCTGGATTGAAAATCACCATTTCAGACTTTGCTAACACTAAAGATACAAACTTGAGCAATACAGCCCTCTCTCATTAGAGTCACAAGCCCAACTGAAAAAATAATTCACTTGATCATGTTTTCAAGCCAAAAATCATATAATTGTTTCGAAGTTGTGTTACAATCGCTGGTTCATGTCCCAGCTTCCGCGTATGGTTTCTTGTGTCCTAGTCCCCGCCTGTGATTTCTTGTGTCCCAGTCCCCGCCTGTCATTTCTTGGTGTCCCAAAATCCGCCTATGTTTTCATGGTATCAATACCATGTCCCAGTCCCCGCCTTTCAATACTACTTGGAATGTATCCTACGTTCCATGTAGGATCCTACATTTCTAGATGTATGTATGTAAATAGGTTATTTTGCGCTCAAAATACATTCAACCACATAACAAAAAATATACACTTATTCATATAGTGAATGCATGATGATGGTTCATACATACATGCAAAATCTATTCTGATGGAATTGGCCTATTTACTGGGTTGGAAAAACAACAGTTTGCTGAAACAGCTTCTTGAAAATATAATCGTCACTTCTACCTTTTGTCTTATAATAATAAAGTACATTCATAGCGTCAAATTCATCTGGAATTTTGGGTGTTATTGGATTGATTCATATCACACTGTTGAATAACTAGAACGGCATAAGCATATGAAATGGGCATAAATTTTTGTTTAATGAAGCAATGGTGATGAGAGGTTTTACCATTCATAAATCATAAAAATGAAGTAACCTATCATTGGACAGTATTCGAAAACTGAACTACAAATTTCCACTGAGCTGTATATTGAATCTAAGTCATATTAAAAGAGATTTGGTCTTATCAGCCAACAGCTTCACGGCTGTACTGGCCTCTAAAATCCTATTCGAAGGCAAATTTGCAAGAACTATATCAACAAATCAGTAGCGAATAATGAATATTGGTATACCTCAATGAAAAATCATGCCTTCAAAATTTTCCCGCAAAAACCATTTCAATCATCTTTAAACTCAAATTCAAATGACTGCAATACGTACCTAAGTTTGACGTACAGTATGAGTTCTTGTTTTTCACATGGCAAATCCATTCACCAATCACGGATTAGGTTTTTGGTTGACCACAATGAATGGCCGACCCCTGATTTAATAGGATAGGGCCAATAACTGAGCTAAATATTTACATTTGACTAACCTCCTTGATTTATGTCCAAGCTATTCAGCTCATCTGATAATGTTATAAAAATTTTTATAATGACAGTTAATAATGTTAAATTAATTAAAATAATCTTGAGTTCAACTTGAATGGTGTGTTGTTATTAAAATCATGAGGAATCCTTCTTTTTCAAGCTATTGGTATGCATAGTAGAACAATATTTATACATATGAATGTGCATGTACCTTAAATAGTTCTTGTCTTTTTGTTATCCCTCAAATCAGTGATTGAATAATATTAGCAGACAGGAAGCAGTGGATGAGAGACAGTGAGAGAACAGAGCAGAGGTTTGTCTGAGACGGACCAATTTGGTTGTCAGTGTTGGCTGGCGTCACGCTGTGAGGAATCCGGCGCGCGTTGAATCAACAAACTATTAGACGATGAGCAGTGGTGGCGTCTGACGATTACTACGACTTTTATTGGGGAGTCAAATGAAGTGTTGCGAGTGTGTGTTTGGGGAGGAACATGTCAACACCACTTATTCTATTTCCTTGTTGCTTCCGGCAGAATGCTCTTTGTTGACATGGATTCAAATACCAAGCAGGCACAGATAGCCGAACAAACTACCAGAAGGGATGCTCTCAATCTTGATTAAGAACATAATGACTATATATATACATTCGAATGGCTAGAGGGAGAAAACATAATACTATCCTCTAGAGAAAGAGTGGTCCTTAACTGTGTGAAGCATTAAAAATTCGATGCTTGCCAATTCGATAGCTTTGTCAAAAATATAAAAGAATAAGGCTACGTGTAGAACAAATAAATATATAAACATTTCTCTTCTCTATCGGTACTTCTAGATCACTCAGCCACTGGAGACCATCTGGCCTAAGAGTGAGGAGGCCAGCAGCCTATGACTGATTTTGAAGTATGTGTCTACTGTGCTTGAAATACAGGCCCAATAAAATAAAAAGTCGAATCATTATAATAGAATGGAATGCTTTGACTCGGGGAGAAACAGTAGTTGGTATCGTAGTCGCTCCGGTAATCACCGTGAGCCTGATACTCCAATATTGTGAAACTCCCATTGTGCAACTCCAATATTGTGAAACTTCCATTATGCAACTCTCATTGTGAAATCCCAATGTTAAATCCCAAGGTCAGAGTGACCTTGGGTGACCAGAGTGACGTTTGAGGCTTGCTCTGCTAAATATAATTATGAACATAAAATCCCTTCCCGGTGGTTCGAACCCCTTCTAAATTTGTAGGTCCTTATAAATTCATAATCTCTCATCATCCTGCCTATTATTAGACCTATAAATCAGACCTGAATAATTTTTCTAGTTTGAGAATAACAATCATATTTGTTCAAACGATTACAGACTTTAGAATCACCGACATGAATTTATCCAAATCGATTACTTCAACCTTGATCAGTACATTGGATTTTGCTATGATAATATTGTGAATACAATTTCTTATCAAAACCTTGCAAAAACCTTATTTTTAAAACGCTAATGGATCTCTTGAATAAGACCGTGGAGAATTATATAACTTATGGAACTTGAAAGGGAGGATGAACTTAAACTTGAGCTTTTGAAAGGAAAAATCATTTATTTATTCACGGGAATCAATTTGTTGGATTTTGATATTCCTGAATTTTAATTATTGATTGGAGAATTGTAGTAGAAATCACGTTTTTAAATCAGTCGATTTTATTGACGTTCTTAATATCCATATAGAATTGATTATATATAACTTGAAACGATTCCGTTGACACATGGATTGCTTGTTGTGTTGAAGGGTAAGTTGTATTGTATGAATAGAACGTGAAGCTGCCAGAAAGTGGGACTGTTGCGTTGCGGGTTGCAGCAGAGCGAATTGCAGGGGCGGCCGAGCGAATATCACGCTTTGCTTGTTTGTCGCTGTGTCCGACTCATGCTAATGTGTGTGTGAGTACTGGCTTTAGCAGTGGGCCGTCGCGTTAAACGCGCAATTGCTCGCCGCGCAGTCATGTGTGCTGGGCTTTGGCCGCGGGTCATGCGTGAACATCGACAAAACTATTTACTTACACAGAGCGAGCCGCGAGCAACAGAGCGAGACTCGCTCGTCCAGAAATTCGGATGGTGGGCGCTCGCCTTGGTCGACCACCAAAGACATCACCAACTGCTTATTGCTCGTTTGTCGCTGTTATTATATATTGGAACAATAATTGAAATTTTGGAGATATCCAAGCGGATGCTCAATGTCCTACAGATACCTACAATACAAAGCTGACTTATTTATGGAAGAACAAAACTGTGGTCTGGATGCATGGACTGTAATAATATCTTAGCTCAATTGCAATTACTATAACCTTAATGAATCAGGCCCAGCTGAACCTGGTTGGTAACTTTGTACAAAGGAATATACTGTACTACTACCGCAGTTGTATTTCGTGAATCAAATGCATTTCTTGTATGGTTGATTACCCATGCATGTACTGTATTAATATGTATGCTTCTATTCCATAATTCCTAATAAGTCATGAATAAAATTTTATACGAAATATTTTGTATTTTTGACACATGTCTGCTTCCGTGATTGATTCGTAAATTAGAAACAAAGTAAACTTGTAATTTAGAAACAAAGTAAAGTAAATTTGTAACAAAGCTTTAATAAACGTGGAATGTGAAATAAATAATCTGAACCAAAATCTTAAGATGAAGATTTGTTGAGTGGGGGGGGGAGGATCAGGTTGTTCTGTAATAACAATCCGAACTTATGAGAAGTTTGTATGAACTTTTTAAACTCTCATCCAAAAATAAATAACTTGAATGACGCTGTGTTTACTGGAGGGATTGAGAAATCGTTTGATTATGGAAACTTTTGTTTACCCATCATCTACATAATAAATTTCAATTTCCTCATTCAATTCTCAACATGAAGATTTGTTGAAGGGGCGGAGTTGAAAATCACGGTTTCCAAACGCTGATTTTAGTATTCATAATTTTGAAACTTTCATACATTAAGATCGCATTTAATAAGCTATCAGCACAGATAAATTCTAGTCTCATGGTTAGTCTATGTGCTGTTAATATAGTGTATCCTGAAATCCGTTACAAACATGATTCACAAACTGGGCGTTTCTGTGCTATAATGAGACAAAACTTTCATTGAATTATCACCAACTAAACTCTATTACTACAGACTCTATTCTCTTGGGTGAAAACTATACTGTTAGAGCACTTAATATGAATATCTGTGAAGCCCTAATTAGCATCCATCAATGATTGTTGGTGAATTATACTGTATATGGAATCAACCTGACATGATAAAGTGTGAGATACGTAGTTTTCTTCTCCATAGTTTTGATTTGCAAAGCTCGAGTCAATCAAGCTGTTGAAAGAAGAAATAATATTATTCAGTTTGCAGCCTGAGATGCTCATTGTTCACAGTTTTGACTGTGGCAGCAGAGACAAAGTGGTAGAAGAGAACAAGGATTATTAATTAGATGGTTGGTTGGGCCCCTGAAAAGGACGGGAGAAAGCGGGTGTAAGAGCACAGAAGAAGGCGAAGAGAAGAGGAAGAAGCTTCATCTTCACACCGCCAAAGGCAACAATTAGAGAAGCCAGCCCTTGCCTCCATAATGAGGCTCCGGTCACGTCCCAACCCTTCTCAATCAAATCATCGCGCCAGGGGATAAACGCGTTACCAGTACCAGCCACCCTGCGCCCTGATGAACTTCCCTTAACGTCAGAATTAACTTCCACCGTGCGACGTTAACCCCCTACGTCAACCCCACACTACTTTCTCCTCTTTACAACGTCTTCAGCGCATCCCTATACTAATGACATAACGCCTTCTTCTTCACTCAGTTCTTCTCAACGATGGTGGCGTTGCCGTCTTGCTCCTTTTGCCTTTCCGCTTTCCTCCTAACTAGATTTCCTTCTCCATCCTACCCATCAGTCTCTAGCTGCTAGAAGACTTATTAACAAGCAAAATACTTTCTGGTCGAGATTCAATAAATTATTCTGTGCCTTGGCGTTATTCTATGACCGAGGCAGCATGAACAATAATATTATCTGCTTTTGTGAGGCGTTTTCCTTCTCATAAGTAATCAAAAGGTTGAAGGGTGAAGGGAAATTTGGACTCACGAACTACCTCAATCAAGTGAATTCTACTTTATTATTTTCATTTTCATCTGTATTTTTAGTATTAGGGATTTGAGGCACAACAACTGGTTTATGTGGCCAATAATTTCTCTTTTGTTAACTGAAAGTTTATATTCAATTTGTTGTATGAGAAATGTCTCACCAATATAAGTAATAAAATAACTCATCTATGGGGAACTCATCAATCCTTTACAGTAACAAAAAGGAGCACATAATCTATCTGACTCGTATATCGAGAAAGATGACAGAATCGATCTTCACTGTATCAAAATTGGAAAAATTCAGCTGTCTTTCCGATTCAAATTCTCTTCTAATTCTGTTCCAGCCTTGAATAACTCAGTTTCTATTCATTAAGAAAGGCAATGAAGAAGATTCCTAGATTCTTACATTCCTAAGAACTGACACCATGGGAAAAGTGATTGACTTGTGTACCGTTCAATATTATTTAAAATATTTTATTTTATTGTTTCAAGAAAATGGCTCATATTAGCAAAAGATATTTCATATGATTAAAGAATGATTGTGCAAACTTGTTTGGGAAAATATCTAATTAATTGGTCTAATCTCCCTGCGCTATCTAACTGGCTTTCCAACTCCCTCCGTGCTAACTAGATGGTCTACTTCCCCTCATGGAGCAAGTTTGAAGATAAATCCTTTACAAACCAACGTGTATAAGAGCAAAAAACAGAGCAACATTCCAAGAGAATAAACAGCGTGACAGAGTACGCTGAATCACATCCATTGTTTGTACAGTGAACAACGCACAGTGATTCGGATGTGTTACAATAGATTTATTTATTTGTCTAGTGACACCAAATTTGTGTTATCAGCTATCTTTGATGTAGCGATGCAAGAGGGACTACCCGTTCGGTCGAAAGCTGGGTACATTTTGATTTTGTAGGCTGTGGCTATTGGTGCCTGGTTGGAAAGGTAGGGAGGGGTGTGTAGACGGATTTGGGGGCCACATGTGTGTTATTGCCACTTCACCCCTCACCGTTACAAATCAATAAACTCCGGTCGACCACGCGCCACTATGGGCCTACCATCCACTACAGTCAAGCGGCTCGATATAGATGCCGTTTTAATTACCTTCTGCTCGGATGACTCGACAACGCGAAACGCTAACTGACGCTCGCGGATTACAATCAAACTACGCGAGTGACTCGACTGATGAGTAATCGGTGCTCACCAGAGCATCTCCACTAAAAACGGGAATTCACAACTGCGTTGAAAACTAGTCGAACTAGTGGAGCGAATTATTGCCGTTGGAGCTCGAATATTAAGTAGCGTTCTACTTACAATTCAGTCTGAATTATTCATTCATTATTCATTAGTATTATTTTATCATAATCAGCAAAACATTGTCGCGAAACAATGCTCGAATTGTCGCGTAGTGTAATGTGTGCTCAGTTTCAATTCTATTCATATAGCTTAGTATTAGTTGTATTGTATTAGTTGCAGAGCACTTGGTGAGCAAATACTCTAATCATGCTCATTATCAGAGACTACAAAGTCAATAATTGTTTTCAAACCGTGACCATTCATCCGATTTTATTCTAATTCGATGAGCCTCGGTTAGTAGCTATTACAAAGACTGTATAACAGTGTGGCCATTTGTGTGGAGCCATTTGTGTGGATGTAAAATAAATAATTATTTAATAATATGCTTATTAAATAAATATTTCATTTAGAATACAATAGTAACAATAATACATTTTGCGACAAACTCAGATTTTTTATTGTCTCTACTGAGTGAACTTCTCAACACATCATCCGAATGAACTCTTATTTTATATTCTTATATATTATTTGAAACTTGTAATTTTTCTGAATACATCGTTATAGATGGAGAGCAATGTTAAATTATTCTTAGGCCAGGCGTACACAGGTTAGTCAAGACAAGACAAGACAAGATTAGTCACGTTTAGTCACAGTAATTCACATAGTTGCTTATGAAGCAGCACACACCGATGCAATGACTAATCGGTGTGAGTTGCTTTATAAGCAACTATGTGAAGTACTGTGACTAAACGTGACTAATCTCGTCTTGTCTTGTCTTGACTAACCGGTGTACGCCTAGCCTCATGGTGAATTGAATCACCATCAGCATCAATATCCATTCCTATAAAGAAACTATTGTATGGAATATCGCTAGAGTCTACTGTAACTAACTCTTAATTCTTCAGTAGTTTATAGTATTTTGCACTTTATGAATGACAATTTATGACATGAAAATATGTTATGACGCTGGCCCGGCTATGAACAAATTATAACAAAGTAATTATTATATTATGCCAATATTTTATGCTTACCTTTTTTATTATACCCAATTATACTGTGCCAATTATTCAGTAGAAAATATGAAAATTGCAATTACAATGACAATTCAAATTTTAACACTCTCATTTTGGAAAATCCCATTAAGAATATTGAAGGTGTTCTCAATGGTTTCTCAACACGCCTTAGAATCTCTAATCTCATCAGGAAAGTAGTTTGGGGCGTTGAATTGGAGCTATTGTGGCAGAGAACGAATAGAAGCGGGCCTCGAATAAAAGCAAGCGGTGATCAGTTAAAGCTTAGCGGGCCGAAATGAAAGCGTCTCGGATAGTTTATATTTGATTTATCTGTACGAATTGGAGTGTTGTGGCGAGCGAGTGAGAAAGAGTGCGGGGGTGAGTGAGTGAGTTTTGACGACGAAGATTGTGTTTTGCGCTGAGCACTTTGGCGCTCACAAGGAAAGGGGTTCTGACGCGGGGGATCCAGCATCATTTACTGTTGCTCCGCCCTATCACATTCAATACAGCTAATGCGCAAAGCATGTTAGCTGCAAGAACAATCAAAAGAGCCCGGAACCGCTACACCAGCGCCGCCCTGGCGGATATACCTTCAACTAACACCAACATTCTTATCACAATGATCTGATATCAGTTCATTGTTGAAGTTGCTGAAGTTTGATTTGACTTTAAATAAAAATTTTCGCGATGATAGAATTTGCAACTGTTATTTGAAAGATCACTTAATCACATTATATTTGTTTGTTATGAGAAATTTGGATTTTGTCCAAGCGGCGGCCAACTATTAGACTGTAACATTAAGTTCGTTCATAATTAGTATAGAAAATGAACAATAAGTAAAAGTGACTCTTAGTTTATGCGATCTTTTCTACTGAAAGAGGGTATTATAATACAGTATTCGTTAAATAATGTCATTCTCATTTTCTTAATTGACTGTGGAAATTTTGGGAATTGAATATGAGTTCTATAACATCCAAAATGCATCTGTACATATATGAAAAACTATTATAACATCAAGTTTGTTTATAATTAGCATAGAAAAGTAACAATAATTAAAAGTGACTTAATTTAAGTGATTTTTTCTACTGAAAGAGGGGATTAGAATAAAATACAGTATTCGTTAAATAATGTCATTCTCATTTTCCGAATTGACAGTTGAAAATTTTGGGAATTGAATATGAATTTCATACAATTCAAAATGCATCTGTATTTTTGATCGGAGTATGTTTTATATGTTTCACAGTTCCTAAATACTGATAATAATATTGTTGTTGAATAACTGGTTTTAATTTTATGTCTTTTAAAAGTAGCTATCGAAGGATATTTCTTACTTCAAACTTTAAGAAATTGAAAACTTTGTGCAATGCTGTGATTATTTGGTTTTTATGTTTTGCATTTTTTCGGTTAAGAACAGCTGAACAATAGCACAATTCAGTAAATGTGTCATTAAAACATTGCAGTTTGGATCTGCCTCATGTTGTACGTAAAGGAATCTCAACTAAAAACTCCAATACGCTGTAAGTTGGCAAATGGGCTTGGATGGATACCATGGAATGATTTTTCTATTTAATTCACTCGATGTTCATTCACTGATTGGTGTAGTAAGCAAGGAATCTCCCAGCTTCTCAGCTCTTTCATCTCCATAGCTTTTCAACGCTTCTACATTCTCATGTTGTGCAAGCAAACATGAGAATTAAATAGCATGGCTAGTTGTTGAGAGTGACCGTCCGTTGATCATTTATGATATTGGCTCGCCACGTGCAGTAAAGGATTACGTCGATTGAAGTCCCACGGCGATCACAGAGTAGAGGCAAATGTGCTAGGTGCATTAGCTAAGTGGATTGGCCAGGGTAGATACACGCCGATGACTATCGTTCTATTCGTTCAAACGCGCAAACACACACACAAAACTGCACACTTTTGTTACGTGTCTGTCTGCATTCGGGTGAGATTAATTCGATGAATCTTTGCAACAACGAAGAAAAATGGAAGCGCAACCCTATATTATTCTCATCACTCTAGACGTCTAATGAAATGAATCGCTGTCTGCAGCAACTAGCCATTATTGTCACACAACAAGGCCAGGCCAGCCAATCACACAATCTGAGAGCAATAGGAATTCACGAGCTTTAAATTGTCAGTTTTCCGACGGTCTGTATTAATGACTCTATCGTAAAACTACTGAATTAATCAGTGATCTTACGGCAAGACAAATACGATGACCATGTAGGCTGCGTGTGATAAAAATGTGATCATCTTTATCTTGCCTCCTCTACAATCTACAACCCATTGAGCGTGTTGCCTCAAGCAATATTACCTCTCCATTCATCAGTACTGTATTTCGTTATGATTAAAATAGATAGATAGATGGTTTCTAATTATTGTGAAAATCTTATTTTTCCATCAAAATCACATTATTTATTGTTCAACTTATTTGTAGAACTCATCTCTGTCTCTTTCTCTCTACAGATACAAAACCATATTGCAATTACTTTTATTTTCAATAACGTTCATTTTATAAAGTAGCCTGGATCATATACACTGGAATTTAAGTCGTATTCAACAATGTTGAATTAAAATTTATACATACATATTTTTATTCAAAATCTCCTTTGTTTTGTGTTTTGTTCAGTGAATCTTATGCTGTAATTACTTTTTTTTTAATGATTAGTTCATTGTAATAACTCTCATGACCTAGAATTAGCGACATATTTTGTAATCTACATGAATGAAGTGATTATTCTAGTCTCTCCTCTTTCTATGACATGTTGCGTAAGAGAGAATGTCAATTAGACATTCACTACGCAAAATTTAAGGAGCTGTGGGGTAAAAAATTAAATCATTAGTTCACCTAGATTCCAATAATAATTTCGTAAGTTCATGTTTATGCAAATGTTTACATAAAAGACAACCACTAAGATTAGGATTGAAGCGTTGATTTCAAAATAGTCCATTTCAAAATACAAAAGGTTTACTCAACCCGATCACTGGTTTTCACAACGTACAATTATTATACGATGACATGTTTGTCCAATTATGATGTATTCAATAGCAGTTGATTAAAAAAGCAAATTTTCAATCAATGGCTGCTACCTCCAATCAAGCAGCTGAAAAATAACTCAAATTTTCGGTACTTGTTTGTTTGAATTGGGATACGTGTTGCCTATTATAATGTACAGAACAATTAAATGAACAGTTGCAGAGGACCTTCAGCTTCACAGAGAAAAAATGACAACTACTATCTGGTTAATTCTTTGTTTCTGCTGCTTGATTTTCTCCTTAGCTTTCTGCGTGAGTATTGGAATATCTATGATTCTTACCATAATGGAATTCAATTGGAATATCCTAAAACAAGAGTCTAAAAGAAAGCAATATAATATTATTATTTCACGTACCCACTTATTCTAAAGCTTTATGGAAAGCATTTCATGTTCAGAATGATTGATTGTGATTGATAATACAATCCTGTTTTATAATAATAGTTGTAACTTTTCAATAAATAAATTCAGGGCTGGCAAATCTTATTCTTTGGCTTTCATCAACCTTGGTATCTTGACTCTACCTAATTGAAGGACTCTTGGGCGATTATTCCACTACATTCCAATCAATTCTGTCAACAATACATCAGTAAATATTTTTCGGTCAATTGCGCCATTAATTATTCATTGATAAGAGTTTATCAAATATTATACTGCATAGCAATATTGTTATCTTAGAATTCATTCTAATCACCATTCTCATCATATGAATGAATTTCAATTCGGCTCCAGGTTGAAATCATTGTCAACATTAATTTGTTGTTCTACGAGTTTTTTTCATTATTGATTAATTTTTTGCATGATATGTTTAACAGACAACGTCTTTTTAATGTACGAGTATGTTGGATAATAACAAGAATTATATAGCAGGATCCATTTAACTTGTCATAAAACATATGATCGACGTCCATATGATCACAATACTTAACCAACAAATGCTGAATCTCGCAGATTATTGAAAAGGTCTTTTAAAAAGTTATTCTTTGAAAGGTCTTCTTTAAAAAGGTCTTTTAAAGACTTTAAAGGTCTTTAAGACTTTCAAGCCTTTTGATTATTGTGTCGAAATCACTGTTTAATTATTACTGGATCAGCTGATTTATGACAAGTTAATTGGATCCTGCTATACGTGTATCTTACCTAATCAGCTGTTAGCTCAGGGTGTTTTTATAAGATGAATTTTGATGAAAATTGTATCCTGTACTTGAAGAGCCAAAAATATTGAATCTCACCAGTCTGGAGGTGGAAAGTACAACCGTTCAAACGCACAATTAATAAATCACAGATTTTTAATTGTTTTCCTAGATAAATCAACATACATTCAATGATGGACCCAGCATAGTTACAAAGGATTACAATGTGTCCAGACGATGTACTCACTATTTTTCAAGGCTTCGACAACAAAATCGAAAGATAAAGATTATCCAAACACAGATCTCAGAGCAGTCATTGATATTCTTGCCTGTTGTAGAACTCTTGAGCAGAGGCGGGCCATCGCTGATCTATATCAAAAAACTTACAAAAAAGTAACCAAATTATATTATTTTTATATTCTCCATTTGAACTCATAGAAACCCCTATCGATAGAAATGGCAGTAAAAATTGTCATGAACTATTATTAGGCCTACCTGTATATGATCTCGGAAAAATGTTTTGTGAATAAAATACCAAACTTCAGTACTAGTCAGGGGCGAACTCAGAAATTCCTTTAGGGTGGGAGGGAAATCCGTTATTAGTGCGCGTCTAAAGGTCCAACTGAACATGCTTGCCAAATTTGAACGCATTTGGTTCAGTAAATTTTTAGTTCTGCTGAAGAATGTGTCAGTCAGTGCCATTTCGCTCTTATATATATAAATAGATATCGGGGGAAGGGGGAATATATCCCCTTATCCCTCCCTAGACTCGCCTCTGGTATTTAAAAAAAATTCAATGAAGTTGATTTCAGCATTTCCAAAATAAAAACACCATGTTACCGAAATATGAAGAGCTATGGTTTCTAACCAGAGTTATGTAAGAGTCTTTCAGGTGGTCAATGAGAGAATGAGAGACTTTAGTGATAGAAATTGAAAATACTTCAGTTATTTCTTTTAAAATTACTCCTCTTAAATATGGAACTGGTCCGCGTTCAGAGGAGGAGACCTCTGACTACAGCTGGAGTTGACAAACATAGGCTATGTATCATTTGGACTGATTCTTGCAACTGGTCGTGAATGTTCTTTTTAATTATCTTGTGAACATTGTGTTCACCTGTAGTAACAGCTCACATTCTGAACAGTTTTGCTCATTCCATCCAGGTGCCTACTAATGAAATTGTTATTGTTGATCGTTCATTTCTCATGTAGTAGGCTATTTTCAATGATTTCCTCTTTCTAATTTTTAGTATATTAGGTTGGCGCAACTGATATAAGATGACTTTGTATGTTAGCTATTGTGTTTACTTGTATTTGGTTGATTTGATTATCATTACCACTAGTTCAGCTTGATCAGCTGGATTAAGGAGATTCATCCATCTTGCAGAGAGTCCTTGGAGGGAGTGACAAGGTGATACGTTAAGATATAGCAATACTTGAGAGCCATACATAAGTGGTACATGAGAACTTGAAAACAAAAATGTTGATTACCACTGCTGTAGTGTAATATTTAAATATGAGAGTACCGCTTATTTCCATCAATTAGGTTAAATATTGAGAGGGACAAAATGACTCAGGTTTTAATATTAAAAAGTCGAAATTTTATTGAGACCAAATGAAAACTATTACAATCTCAGCATTTTCAGTATTAAAATAATTCATTGCTACTCCAGTTCACGCGCCTACTCTTGTTCACAGACTATATTGGAGTCTTTATTTCCGGGTAAACATACTAAGGACCCTAATTTGAAGATGTATTTCGAATATATGTTCTATGACTCGATTGAGATCATGGCCAGAGCAATATATAAGTCACTGGGCTTGAAAAATGATCATGCTTATCGTGGAATTATTGCCACTTGTAACTGCGATCAGATGAAGGCCATCCACTTGAAATATGAAAACCGTAAGCTATAATATCAATATGTTTTGTATAATATGGATAAAATAATTATAGAATCTTTACATAAAATAGGCGAACATTTTTTTTTGTAAATAGAACTCCTCCGTGGTTTCTCCATCGATTCTTTTTGTTCACGTCTCATTTGAGTTAAAGTTTAGATTTTCGCCATAGGCATGCTCAAAGAGAACGAATACCGAATATTATTTCCAGTCAATGAAGGCCAAAAATGGCAAATATTGAGACAAGCGGAACTATACGAGAATCGATAGTACACACTCACATGTACTGCACCCTAAAATACATGTACTCCAAAATTTCAAAAGGAGCCTTAACGGTTAACGGTTTCACCCTATCGAATGAAAATAAAGAAATTTAAAACACGGATCTAATCAAAGGTCTTTGTAAACCTAGATTACCCATATAACTGATATCTTTAGATTTCCTTCAAAGATTCTCTTTAGATTTTTAAGGCAATTGTTAGCACCGCACAATATGTAGATTTGTAGAAATTATTAGTTTTGTCTTTTTTTGAAGGATTAATTATTCATTTTTATGTTGACCGGCTGCGTAACCCCTAAGAATTTTAGCGTTCCCCAAGGGAATTTCCAATTTCCAATTTTATCTAATACTTTTGCTGACATTTTTGAAATTTCGAAGGTATGTTCAAAACTTTTGAGAATTTTCCGATTTCCCGTTTGAAATATTTTCATTTAAAAAGTGAGTATAGATACCAATTAGGTGAAAAACAGATTATTTTGTACATTTTAAATTCCAAATTCACCTGTTTATCTTCAGAAATTCGAAAGTTATAGCTATATATTTTTAAAAAACCTTCCCAGAGCCAAAAAAATAGAGTGGAAATTTCGTTTCCAGGAGCTTATAAACTATAAAATTCTCCGGAGCGGAGAATTTTCTTCAACGACAGCATGATTGTTAGGAAGATGCAAGACCTGGGGCCTGTTTCAGAACATTTTTAATTTTCTTACAAACAGAAGAAAGGTGGATACGAATTCATACTACAGTACTTTGTTGTTATCAGCCTATAAATAGTAGTAACATTCTCTATAGAATCAATCTGAAGGGACTTCAGATTCTTCCTATACTCTATAGGGACTTCTATCTCCTCTAACTTGAACAGTGGAGAATACAGAGGGGTCATGACACTCCCCCCAAAAAATCATGAGTGTGCCTTGTAAATATATTATTCATAGGCCTAATTGTGAACCTGTACAGTACCTTTTAGAAAAATCATTTAAACTTTACCCTCAACTTAGTTTATAAATCATCTGTTAATTAAAATGGTGTTCTTTCAAGATTCAAGATGTTTGGAAACTGTTACAAAAGGTGTATTTCTATTGGCCAACATAACAGAATGTTGACTTGCTGAAATACTGAGCTATGATTGGTCGGTGGCAGGATAGTCAAGCCTACTTTTTAACACTAGGCGGAGCTAAATGGTGACTGTATTTAGTTCAAGAATTCACTGCTAGGTAGTGGCACCAAATAGGTTCCAAACTTGAAATGGCTATACTGCGTTGTGATTGGTCTGTGGGAGGGGATAGTCACGCCTTCTTTTCAACACTAGGCGAAGGTAAATAGTGACTGTATTTAGTTCAAGAACTCGCTTTTTGACTACTCATTTTCAGTAATCAAACCAGGTTGCATCGCATCCTGAGAAAGCAAGGGCTCCGCCCTTGAAAATTAATGGGGAGAGGGATTAAAGGCTTTCCTTTCAAAATTTTCCCTGATCCTCCTGTTTTGTGGAAGATATTTATCACCTAGTAACCAGAACCATCTCAATAAAATTACTACTGACCAATAGTTCGACTGATATTGGTGATTCAAAATTACGTTTCTTAAAAAAACTTGCCTGAACTCGAGCGAATGTTGGTAGCAGATTTCTGATAGAAAATGTTCCAAGGTTTTTATATTCTGGTTCTTATGCCAATGTGGTCCTTCCATAACTGACTTATTTGTGTGTTACAAAAACCAGCTAACATACAAAAATTATCAGCTTATTCAATAATTCTACCTCACTTTGTTTAACTCATTTGCTTATCAAATATACTGTGGAAAAATTTATGGGGATATTAAGCTGCTTAGGGGATTGGCGTCATAGACTTGGGGGATCGGCACCCCTGCTGTTCGTTCGAAGAACCATACTTGAATAATATAAGTTTCGTATCGGTGTAGCACTTATAAGAAAGGGAATACAACTTATTCCGATACGGAAGTTACATCTATTCAAGTAATACTATAAATTATATTATTGAGTAATTAATAAGCACAATCATATTCACCCTTGACTTCTTGCCTTCTGAATTCCAGTTTTTGGCAAAAGTTTGCTTTGAGGACTTGAAAGAAAGGGGCCGAAATGATGTTTCTCAAAGATATTACCTTGACATGGCTAATCCCAAAGGTGAGTGAATTATTAACTATATTCCAACAAATTAATAATTAAGTTATTCAATATTGGAACATTACTTTGATGATTGCTTCAACTCAAGTTGAGTTTTTGTGAAGTTTGTCTTGAGTAGTCTCAAAGTAAAGCTGACATTCCAATCTTGGCAGTCATTTTCATTCAATGTGTATAAATACAAGGCGACTTTGTATGAGGCTACGCTATAGCCTAGGTACCGCTTTTAGGATATACTAGTAGGTAGGCTATATAAAGTGTATTCCCAAGTCTTGGGAAGGACTGATGCCAACACGAAATACACGTTGCCAATTGCATAATATATGCTAGTAGACTAGGAACCATACGACTAGCATATTCCAATGGCAACGTGTGATCAACATCAACTCAATTTGAAGTACAAACCAACTTGGAAACCACGTTCAAATAATTTTCGCCATGCGACTGGCAATGCCAATGGCAATGTAAAAACTATGGTAATAAAGGGATCATCAGACTATAACAGCGGTGACCACTCCTTCAGTATTGTACTTATAATCAGAGAATTGAAGATACTTTTGGAGAATTTTGTTTAATAATTTTTATCTTTCAGACGATAGAAATTGTAATGATGTTGTATTTGTTTGTATTTGATATCAGATGATGTTGTTGATAGATTAAATCTTGCAGCAATTACAAAATACATGTGAATGTATTAAATAATATGTGAATTATTGTTGAGGAAATCAACTCAGATAGAAGAGAAGTCTGTCAGTTTAGTATGCATTAAGCGGCGCTTACATTACTGATATACTTGAATCATAAAGCAAAGATATTTTCAAGGGTTCACACAATATTCAATTAACGATTTTGCAAGTTTGAATTCTAGTGGTGCACTTGATTATTCTGTAATGAAGAACTTTCAGAATTGCAAAATTTTCACGTGGAAAATTCTTTTAAGTTTGCTTGATGTATTCAACCTCAGTCAATAGTCAACTTACTTGATTGTGGGTTTTACACTGGTCTAGTGACATTTTAAGTGATTGAAGTGCACTCAACTAACTCAACTTGACTAGAGAATAATTGAAGATGGTCAATTTTCACTTAACACTGAATCTTTAGGGATCAAGTACTACTTGAATAGTAAAATTCACTGAAAAATTCACAAGAACAAGCGTTCATTAGGAAAGTTAATTGAAGTTTGATCAAGCAAACTTATGACAAGCAACTTCACCAATGTAACCGCCATTCTAGAATATTTTCCAGATTATGATGAGACATTATTGTTTCTTCAAGGTTAAAAAGGATATTATTAAATGATAATAGGCACGTTGTTACTGGGCAATTGAGGACAATATTGCCGTTCACGGAGCAACTGCTATCTGATTTCAGTCAGCAAACCCAGCGATGCTAGATGACATTTGGCTGTTTTTCGGGTAATCGAGTAATCTAACCTATCAGACAATAACATCTGGCAACACTGTTGCTGACTGCATTCGATAGCAGTTGCTCCGTAAACGGCCTTAGTTTCCATATTGTTTATCCCATACAAATTCTCAAAGTATAATTTCCCCAGAAAATCTGCCGTCCATCAGATGATGCCACAATTGATGATAACGCATGTCAGAGTGACGCTCAGTATGCACCAACAAAGCAAGGTAAGATTGTAGAATGCTAATTAATAGAACACAAGGTAGTGATCTCAAAGGAGAATGTGCAGTAAAAAAAGCTTCCAACAGCTGATTATTTGTCGTCACTGAAGTCATAGCCATCACTAGGAGCGTGCTGGAGTTCAAGAAATCCACGGATACTAGAATACACTGTAGGGCCACGCACAGAACTGAATTTTGACAGGCTTATTGACGTCAAATCGGAACCCAGACAGGAGAATGTTATTTAATTTTTCCATGTTAACTGTTCAGAGCTACATGTGTTTTTCGCAGAAGGCTACTGCACAAATTACCCCTAACGTGTACTCCAGTATTCGTGAATAAAATATTTATTTTCCCTACATTTTACATGTTAGAATTAATTTTTTAATATGTCTTCTTCTTAAAGAAAAAGAAAAGGGGACATCTCCTTGGCTTCATTGTATACTTATCTTTAATTTTGTATTAATTTCGAGCTCTGAAATAATAAGCTGTCAAACAGTTTATCTTTTAAGAGCTCGCAATAATATTATCGAATGCCATGCAAATCAGACTGAAAGTAAAGTTCTATCGATCATGACTACCTATAATGTTCCAATTCTGTTTGCATGCCAATTGATAGTTAGTGGTCTGATGGTATTGGAACTACAAGGAATTGGAGATAAATGTCCCATGAACCGTAGCTGAGGTCTTAATGTTTTAAAAGAGATCATGTTTTAAAAAGGAAGGATCTTGTTTATTTAGGAAAGCTGTGATAGCCTACTACAAATAAATTATAAATTATTTTAATACAAAAGGAATAAATTAATAAACTCACAAATCTGAAAAAAATCTTAACTGTTTTGTAATTATAATTTCAATTGCCAATAACTTTCAACTCCTATTTTAGGTTTTTTTCTCATGTCAAACAGTATTTTCGGTTCATTTCCATTTGTACTCTACCTACAACGTGAGTACTGGAGTGAGAGGTACGTGTGTACTGACGTGAGAGGTATCGGTGTAAATAAAAAAGCTTGTAAATACTATGGCTATGACCTTTGACAGAAGGTTTAAAAGTTTATTTCAAGTAGTTTATTATTGAATGTCGCATGACAGGCTCTTTGTAGAAGACTATGGGAATACAATTCTGTATTTTCATTGATTACTTATCAGCTGAAGATTTCAACACTGTTGAAATAATCAATTCAACACTCAATTCCAAATCTGTTTCTTGAGAAGAGTGAAGCGCAAATAATTGTTCATTGCTTTGGTATTCTAATTACACATTGAACTTTGGCATTATCATCCAAATTCTTGCAGAGTTTATAATGAGTCTATTTTCAGTTGACTGCTCAACTCTGTCTTATCAGTTTGGGAACGTATTATTATAACAGTTTTGCATACATTAAGAAAATAATCAATACGTACCTGTATAAAAATTCTTACGAAGTGGATAATCTTTGCACGGGGAACAATACTCTAGATGATGCTTACGTAAGGATAAGTGAGTACACATATGACACACTAATATTAGTAACACAATAATTTAATGTTCACCTTCAATATTCCTCCTTTCAATTCTAGTCCTCCTCTTCCTTCTCCTCTTTCCTCTCCTCTTCCTTCTCCTCTTCCTCTCCTCTTCCTTCTCCTTCTCCTCTTCCTTCTACCCTCCTTCTCCTCGTCCTTATCCTCTTCCTTCCTCCTCTTCCTTATCCTTTTCATAATGATAGATCAATGATCCTACATGTCCATTAATGTTAATGGCAATTCTTTACAGAATAAACATTTTCTAAAATTTCATCAATCCGGTCTCAGACCAAGACCCCTAAAGCTGAGGTAGCACTGCTGGGTTGTTACCTGGATGGTAGATGGTTCATCTATAATAGCTCATGAGAAATCCATAATAATAGAACATGTAGAAAATTATAAGCTCGGTCAAATCCGACATACGTTTGGCAAGTCTTATAAGATTCATATTGAAAAGGAACCGGTACTTGAATAATATACATGTATGTTATGTTGAGTGATACACTTTGATTAGAGGCAACCTTCAAGTTGCCTTTGCCAGTGTTCGGTTCCATCATTTAAAGCTATTAAATCAATATTAAGAGTAGAGGGACTATTTTTAATGTTGGAAAAATTATTTATGTTTTATTCCTTTTGAAGTAGGCTTGACAAATAAATTAGTGAATGTGTTTTATTTTTTCTGTAAGCCCATACCAGAATTCAAAGTATTGGCAAAATAATGGCGGCGGTGGGATAAAAAATGTTCCAACACACTTTATGTAGTTTTTCGCACCAAAGGTCACATTATGATTAAACACTCTTTGTAGATCCGATCTGGGTTTTATAGTCTTGATCTTGACCATGCTAGTGCACTTATTCCCTAACTAAAACTAAACCTAGACCTATCGAAAACTTTTAACTATAGTCATTTGGCGTCATGTGGTAGAAGGGGTTGGCTGTAAGGGATGATGTGGAGTTTACTGTATGTAATGTAAAACTATTACTGCATAGTATAGGCCTAATCTCATGATATAATACTGTAATATCAATATCATGTATAATAGTATTACCATTTGTATATTATGAGAGCCTTAAATCACGAGTGAGATCCAGGGTTAAAATACGAGCGAAACGTAGTGAAGCAAGTATATTAAGGATATCAAGAGTGGTCTAAAGGCCAAATACAACCATTGCATACACTATTTTATCTACGACCAACAAAAAAAATAATATCAAGATTATAAACTATCCAAGATCTAAACTAACCTTGATTCAAACGACCATGTTTCATCTAAATGTTGATCACATAGGTACAGTTGCTTAAAGCACACATGCATGAGCAATTACAGTGCTTTAGTCAGCTGCGATTTTATTTTGCTCCATTCCAGTGTTTTAAAACTGATATGGATCAGATTGTTGAAAACGTTTTATAATATAGCATCCGTTTCCATAAAGTCAACATTACAAGTTTCAAATTCCATTTTGTAAAAGCAATTTTGAATGATTCGATTTCAATTATATGAAACTGTAATGATTGCATGTTATAACCTAGTCGTTATATAGTTTTATGATAAACTATTCTACAGTATTTTCTGCATTTAGTTTACTTTGCTGGAAAACGTACTCGTTATTATGCTTTATGGGAGTTGGGAGCTCTTTTTAATGACAAACTTCCACCTGTGGCTGATGCACTTCCTCGTGTCTACCTGATGAGGAGCGAAGTTGATCTTTGTGGTGTCAGAACTGAATTCTGGTCGTTGCACAATTAGACAACAATCGAGGATCACTATGAGGTCAGAAAATTTCATATTTGAAAAAAAAGAAAAAAGATTTTTGTTAATGATGGTGGCAAATAGTAAGAAACAGTTGGTATTGCTCTAAAAATGAGTAATTATTGCATAAAAACTATTGGCAAAATAAGATTGAAATAAAAAAATAATTCACTTAACTCATTTTAAACCAGTGGAGTAAATGGTGTTTGAAAATAAATTGGAATTCTATTAAAAGAAGCAAGGAAGGATTTCTTTCAATTTTTTTAAACGCTCAAGGGAAGGCTCTCGAAGTGCTCTAAATGCTGTTTCGAAAGGCCTATTCTCACAAAAATCTTCTGGGGGGAGACCACTGACCCCTTTTTCTATAACATTTGAACAAAAATATTGAATACAAAATGCATCAAGGCAAAATAACGGCCGAAATACATGACACAAACAAATACCATACTCTCTCTTATCTAGTTTTTTTGCAATGATAATAATGATTTTAAGTTATGCATTGATAAAAAATAAATAGAGGAGATTTAATGAAAGCGAAAGTAAGAGAATAAACAAAATGGTTCTAGGGCGTGAATCGAATCTCCTCAAGCTATTCTGCTGTATGTTCGAAAGTCGTTATAGCATTATTTGGATTTCAGTTTTATCAATAATTATGTATCCAGTATCGATTGAGTTATTATTGCAATATTATTAATTGATTTTTTAACCTGCATTTTTCCAGTTATTGGACAAAACTCAATATTCCGATCTGTACATATATGCCTTGAATCAAACATTGTCTGGCAACAGAGATACCGTAGACCTATAGCAACATCCTATGGCATTTTCAATTATCATCATTGTTGATTCTATATTAGTTAATATTATAATTAGTATTACAAAATTATCTGGAGGTAAACTAGAATAATATAATAATAAAAGTACACTTTGAGTTCATTCCATTACCCACTTTTATCCTTTTCACCAATTGAAAGTATTAAAAGTATATTATATCGATTTGAGTTTTTTAAATACTGTATTAGCCAATGTTACTGGAGACGCATTATCCTATTCAACCAGAGGTTGTGATCGCCATTTTGGTCGGCCGAAAACTTAATCAGTGAATTTATTTGTAATTTTATTGAAGAACAAGAACTTCATAATCACTCATTAATATTACAAAGATTTGAATTTTTGCTAACTACTGTAAAATACTATAGAATACTGTAGCTGTCTCCGCAGGAAAATTTTGAAGACATGATTTCTCACGCGCTGAATATGACAGATTGACAGGGCGTCTCCAGTGAACTCCTTGATATGATATCAGCTAGCTTTTTCGCAGCTGCTAGCTTACACATACACAAATTCAGCTGTTGTATTATTCTTTACTATATTTTTATACTAATTTCACTATACAATTAGCTTTAAAACTAAAGCATCAATAACTATAATATAATATACAAGTGTCCTGGCAAAAGTACTTTTATACACCAATCCCCAAGGTGTATAGAATAAAAGAAGTGGGTCGGAGTGAAGCGGCTTGCTGGGAAAGTCGTGACAATGACGTCACTGCAGGCCCATACTTACATACCGGCTAATAGAGGAAAGAATAATGGGTTGAAAAGCACATTCGTAAAGGAGTGGAAGATATCCTTCTAGTACATTGTCAAGAAAGGTATAAACTATTATCTCTAACTGGAATTATTTCTTTTGCAATTTTTTATTGCTCAAAAGTAGACATTATCTCTATTTTCTCAGCAAACTGCTGCACTGACCCACCTCTCTTATTCTATACACCTTGCTCACCCCCTCACCCCTCTTGCTTCCATCTCAGCATCCCCTTGAAGAGTTTCACCAGTATCCTCAATTTGCAAGGATTTTGTATAATTATCGTAAAGTATCTCAACTTGCAATGGAGATATCGAATCAGTTTTTCTATAATTTGTAAAACTGCCATTTCACCTAACTCTGGAAGTTAAGAAGTTATTGATGAAAAAACGAAATGTTTTAAATACGTATTTATTTTACAAAGTCAGAAACGCTTATTGTTACGACAAAATCTTTCGTCATTTCACACATTTCGTCTTTATTTATTCAATTAGACGAAGTGTTTGAAAGTTTATTAGACAGCCAAGCTTGTAGAAAATATAATTTTCTAAAATAAAGAACCAAATACGTCTTCATAATAATTATCTTGCTTGACTTTACTGTATCTAGTGTTTGAAAAAGTTTATTAGTACATTTTTTGCCGCGGTCTTAGTCCCTAGTTCTAACATTTGCCGCTAGGTATCAGCATCAGTCTAATATCTAGCCAAATTAGTTTATAGTAACACCGCCAGGTCTCAGGAGCTGTTTGTTGTCAGGGAGTTGCTGACTGCTGTCTGCTTTCAAAACAATCAAGAATCAAGCACTCAGTTATTTCCCTGTTAATTTAGCCGCTTATATTTTATTTCTAAAAGCTTTATGTTGTAGAATGTCTTTTTATCTCCATTCTCGTAGTGGCTACGAATAATTACCTCGAGCAAGGTGAGTTTTTACTTGATTGAACCCTCTTGAGCTGTTTTATTATTACTGTGTAGATCGTGAAGGGGTAAAATAATGATATTGAACAGGGTAGCAATAGCAGGTGTCGCGTGTTTTAGCCCGCAGTTATTACGTTTGTTCCCTATTTCGTTCGTTCACCTTTGTTTTTTATTCTCGTCTATTGTTTGTCACGCAACGGTTCACATCGACAAAAGTTATCGTTAAACTGATTTTAGGTTATGTTTACCTGTCTTCTATAAGTTGAGCTAAAATTTTATTTTATTTTCAAGGTAATTTAACTTTTTGTGTCAGTGATTTTTCATTATTTGGTAAACTACCTGGTTATGTGAATGTCTAAAATGTGTGTTCATATAACATTATATTATTTCAGTTAAGACTTAATGTTTCTTTTGTTTTTAATGCGGTACGGTACGTTATTGTGCTTAAATACCGTATAATACAAGGGGTTGCAAATTGCAAAAGTCTGTAAGTTATTATAGGCCTACAGTAATGAAATTCTGTATAGAAAAATTGGGTCTTTTTATACCAAAACTAAATTTTCACAATATGCTATATTCTGAGACTGGTAAGAAAACGAAATGAGCTCTTTTGAGAGAGCTGTTGTACTGTTGTAATTTCGTGTTGTACTTTACCAATGGACTTGGGCTACTTCTTTTTGTTCAAAATGCTTGTCTTCTTGACAGCCAACACACTAATGTTACTATGTCCATGTAGCCTACCTACTTTTAAAGATGTTATGCTAAACAAATCAATGCAGGAGGAATTTTGTCAGTTCCTCTGGAGTGAGTTCTCTACAGAGTTTAAAAAACTCTACAGTTTTTTATTATGGCAGTCCTACAGGCTATTACAGTAATGGATAAAACAATCAGCTTAAAAATATGTTATTAAGTAAAGTGCGGTTATTTAATAGTATTCATAGTATCTCAGTTTCACTATTACACTATTAATGATCAACACCACCCAATATTATAGATAGCTCATTCGCAGCAAGGATCTCTGGAGGTATTGATAAATATTTTGAGGTCTGTTACATAATTTTTAAGAAGTCCTGTGAAACAGAAAAAATGCGGTCACACTAGACATGAATAAAATTGCATAGTCTGCAATAAATTTACAATTATTATAACAACTATGCAGCCATCTTTCACCTTTATTAGTATTATAGAATTTCAAATTTCTATGAATCAAACCTCTTATGACTTTTCTGTCTGGACTTTTCAAAAGACTGATTTTTCAAGACTTAAGCTATTTATTAATCTGCAGTTTTATCAATATTATCTCTTTTACAACGTTTTGTTGAAGGTATGTCAGAAGAAGATAATCCAAAGAGAAAAGATACAAGTGTAAAAACTGAAGGAGTGAATGATGAAGATGAGAATAAGGAAAACTTTGGTAAGGAATAGTATTTTTCTTATTGAATAACTATTGTGTGTGTTGATTAAGCTGAGTACTGAAAGAAGAAAGCGTTTTTGTTCTAATCCAGTTAAATTTGCATTTCAATTTATCCAAGTGAGGAGAATTTGAGCTATATAAGCTATTTGAATAAAAAATGTTCCGTCTATTATACAGTGACACACTGGAGATGGACGGTTTTAATTGAATAATACTCAGTTAATCTTCACAATTAATGCATGTTCATTTACACAAAATAAACGCTCATCATTCTGCCATTTCAGTTTAAAAAGTTATATGTGAAAATAATGTTTACAGGTAATGATGTAATGAGTCCATCATTTCAAACGCAGGACTCTTCTCAAAATCCTCCATCACCCGGACTTTCATTTTCATTTTCATTTATTTTTATTGCCATCAAAAATCACAATCATAATTTTATAATTAGACATAATTACAAAGCAAAATGTCCTTAATACATAATTGCAGCACGGCCAGAAAAAGAAAAACTTGAGTACTGACCGTGAGTTCATTCAATAAATAATTTATAAAATAATTAATATCAGATGTAATGAAAATGAAAAAATTAATCTAATTTTTAAGCAATAAAAGATGAAATAAGAGAAAGAGAAAGAAAAGAGGTGAAAGGAAGAGACTAAAATCTATGCAGGGATGACAGAAATTTCTTGAATGATTGCATTCTTCAACTCGGCTTCAGAGAATCCACACTTTATTCACCCGCGTCCTCTACACTCAGAAAAAGTAACAGTCTGGTGTGCTCTGGGCTCTGTTGGCATTATTGGACCTTATTTTTTTTAGAGAACGGGGCTACAGTCACTGTTAATTCGGTTTGTTACATTCGTATGCTTGAAACATTCTTGAATCCAGAACTAAGAAGAAAACGAATCCCTTTGAAACGTGTTTGGTTCCAGGAGGATGGGGCAACATCGCACACCGCAAACACTTCAATGTCAGTTCTTAGACGCATGTTTCCTGGCCGGATTATCTCACGTTTTGGCAATGTTCTTTGGCCTCCCAGGTCTCATGACTTGCCAGTATGTGACTTTTTCTGTGGGGGTACCTTAAGAACTGTGTCTGCAACCACAAACCAAGAAATTTGAACGAGTTGAAGAATTAATTTTAGAGTTGGCAAAGTATTATTAAATTAAAAACCGTCCGTGCCCCGTGTGTCACTCTATAATAGTCTGATAATTACTATCTGCTCTATTATTACTCACTCGGTATTATGGAGACCATCTACTGTGGTATCTAAGTTTTAAAAATATGGTAGAAACGGCGAGATGGTATTGCACGTGAGTATGAGTCTATGAGTCTCCCCACCATAAAATCAATACGAGTTCTTATCACTAGTTTTAGTCTAGATTCCAATTAATATTTATAAATTCATTAACATTCTGATAGTGAAATGAACTATTTGAATATTATTCTAGATAATCGAAGGAAACGAAGGCGTCTGAAGAAGAATGGAAATAGTAGATCGAGGAGTAGCACTGATGGTTCATCGAAATCATCGGTGGGATATGGCAGTGGAGGAAGACATCACAGGAGTAGATCAACCTCGAAGCGTTCTGAGACAATAGAAAGTCGTATGCGATATGGAGATACAGGTAAATAAATAAAGCCTTTATTTAGTCTCCAGAATTTTACAATACATTTTTGTCAAATAATATACAATTTAAAAAATTTTCACTCCTATTCTTGAGTATTTTACATTTCAATTTTTCTTCATCCACTTCTAATTCTTGCTGAAAAATTGAGTTAATCATCCACAAAGAAATTCTAAAAACTTTTCAAATCTGAAAACTTCAAAAATCTTAAGAGAGAAGAAAAATACATCATCATCATCTATATTAAAAGAGTTTTGGTGTCCGTGTAGAGTAGATTTTGGAAAGTTCGTGGAGAACTTTGAGTGGACCGATTTTGATGTGGTTTGCGCAAAAAAAGATGAAAAGTCGAATTTCTACAGGCTCTATTTTTTCCATAATAATTATTTTAAATGGGAGAAAAATAATGAATACCAAAAGTAGGTACCTGTGGTGCTATCTGTTGGCATTAAAATGTACTATACCTTATTAAATGTACTGAGTTATAGCTGAGAAGCTGTGTTGTAAAGTGACTATTAATAGTCACGTATAATCACTGTTCAAGGTAGGATTTCATTGTTGTGACTGAGCTGCTGTCAGCTGCTGGTAGTCAAAATAGCAACTATCAAGCTATGTTTTTACAATTTTATTTTCACTCTTGATTTGACATCGCAATAATCACAATATAGTCCGCAAAACGAAGATGATTAAGATATTCTCCATTTATCTTGATACCAAATCTCTCTCATTTTAGCAGCTTGAAATCGTCTTGAATAGCTGCGTTAAACAATATTGGTGATGCACTGATGCTGGGTCGCCTTGCTTTACTCCTCTTTCTAATATGAAGTGTTAACATAACCTGGCTTCTCAAGAATTATCCTCGTGGTACTGTTTTCGTAATAATGCTCCAGTATATATTTATGTAGATCTCTGGAAAACCTTGATTTCGAGGGCTGTGAACAGGAATGCATGACTTATGCTAGCAAATGTTTTCCGGTAATCGACAAATGTCAGATGAAGACTAATTTGATACTCCGAACATTTTTCTATAAGATGATTGACGACTTGTATATTATCAAGAGTTGAAAATCCTTTCCGGAGTCCGGCTTGTTCAACGGGTTACTGCTGTGTTTCGATAATCGGTTGTTTTGTTAATATTCTCATAAATACTTTTATACAGGTAGATACAGGTAGTCTTATACAGAGATACAGGTAGTTTGTCCATTCTTAGCTTAGCTTAGTTTCATATGGCTATATTATTTGATTCTATTGAATGTAAATCCAAAGGAATAGGTACCATGTTAAAACTCCAAGAGTAATAGAGTTGTAAGTTATTCTGTTTTGAGTTGTTATTAATTGAAAGTTTTATTTTCAGAGCACTATGTTGGGGAAAAGCATTCAACAGCCATATCTTCTGTTCTGGATGACTTGAAGGATGATATCTTATATTGCCAGCAATCTGGTGAGTTAAAATTTCTTTCTATTTACAGTTGAATCTCTACTCAGTTATGTAGTCTTGTTTTAAAGGAAAATTTAATTAACTCAAAAAAGTGAAGGTTTAAACTAAGTTAGAGCAGAGATTTTCCCATTGTTTGAATCTTATCAGAAATTTGTTCAAATAATAATAATAAATAAATGAAAAAAAATTAGCCTGAGACTTGAGCTGTGAATTTTTTAGTAAGAAAGCTAACAACAGCTTATCAGATTGATAATTTGTAGAAATACTAAAATATATACTACCAGTGGCGTAGCCAGAAATTGACTTTAGGGGCTAACACTGGGGTCTGGGGTATTCCATACCCCCAGACATAAGGGGGGCCCGGGGGCCCTCCCCCGGGAAATTTCAATATTTGACAGGTACATAACACTGTTTTAAATACTTTTAAGGTCTTGCGATAGCTGAAATCCGAACATTATTCTATTAGGAGAAACAATAATTTACTATTAAAATTAAATTTCAACAATTTCGGGGTGGGGGGACTACCTGGACTACCTAGCCCTCCCCCTGGCTACGCCACTGTATACTACTGATACAAAGTGACAGCTTTCTGAGTATATTACTCATATTCAACTATGGCCTACTGTAATATTGATAGAATCAGTATTTTCCAAGCAAATAGCCATAAATATAGTTGATATTATTTCTTATATTGTCTAAATCAGGATTTTTCAGTGAGTATTGTTCAATATTGGATTTATTTTCAGAATTAAAAGAGATTAAAGGAAAGTTGAAAACCGTTTCTGATATAGTGTCGAGTGGTGAGGAGGTTTACATCGAAGGCAGGCATGGCTTCACTCCAGCTTCACGTTCCACTGCTTTGAGAAATCATTCCTCATCAATGTGGCTTGAGGATGTGGCAGAGTAATAACTAATCACCTATATCCATTATTTTATCAATCTCCGTAATTATCTACCCAATCTTCTCAATCAAATTATCTACAATTCTCAAATTATCTACCCAAATCTTCTCGTCATTTTCTTCTTTTGGGGTTTTAATTGTTTTTGCAACCTACCTCAAGTATACCGAATAAACTGTAAAATCAATTTTATTTTCAACTCTTTATAAGATCTTTATAAAAACAGTTGAATGTTTTTGATGCATCAGTTTTCACTTTAAAGTTGTGAATTTCTTCAAGCATTGCGAACTGCGATGCTAATACTATAAATTTTAACTGAATAGACTGTCAGTTAATAATTTCACTTGAATTGAAAGATCTCCAGTCTGCGAGTGAAAGACTTTTAATATTGTTCTAGTTAGATAGTCAGTAGATGGTCCGTTGTTTCGGCAAGTAATAATTTATAGTTTTTATTCTACGCACCTTTGTTGGTGGTAGCAAACACTAGTCAGCTTACTTCATTTTATTTCAGATATATATTGTGCGATAACATAACCCTAGATAATTATGCAACATTTCAATGAGAGCTTAAATTGCTATCACTAGATACTCAGTTTTATCTATTGAAATCAATTACCGTCTCACTCATAATTTCAAACAATTAACCAACAGTGTTGGGAGCTGATTTTTTAAAATCTATTTTTTTGCATTTTCTGCTGTCTTCATTAATTTCCAAGATTTTTTATTATAATGATGTGAAATGTTAAATAATGCTAAGGCTCCTTCTTTCAACACATTAATTTGTTCTATTTCCAGATTGAATTATCAAACACCTCTAGACTTGGCAATTCTAGTTCAGAGATTGTTCACACCATTGAGTACGATTTGTTTTGGACTTTTGGGTGGTGTAGCGTTGATGCAATCGTAAAAACGATTTAAACGTCTTTATTAATGACTATCGTAAAACTACTGAATTAATCAGTGATCTAACGGCAAAACAAATACGATGACCATGTCCGTGTGATAAAAATGTGATCACCTTTATCTCGCCCCAAGCGAGATAAAAAGTGTTGCCTCAAGCAATATTACCTCTCCACTCATCAGTATTTTATTATGATTAAAATAGATAAATGGTTTTTAATTATTGTGAAAATCTTATTTTCTATCAAAATGATTAACTTATTTGTAGAACTCCTCTCTGTCTCTTCCTATCTACAGATACAAAATCATGTTGCATTACTTTTATTTCCAATAACGTTCATTTTATAAAATATATCATAAACTGGAATTCAAGTCGTATTCAACAATCTTGAATTAAATTTTATACCTACTTATCAAAATATCCTTTGTTTTATTTTTTGTTTATTGAATCTTATGCTGTAATTACTTTTTTTAAATGAAGTTCATTGTAATAACTTTCATGACCTAGAATTAGCGACATATTTTGTAATCTACATGAATGAAGTGATTATTCTATTCTATTCTCTCTACCTCTTTCTATGACATGTTGCGTAGGAGAAAATGTCAATAAGTTAGACATTCTCTTCGGAAAATTTAAAATCATTACTAAAAAATCAAATCATTAGTTAACCTAGATTCCAATAATATCGTAAGTTCATGTTTATGCAAATGTTTACATAAAAGACAAGTTTTAAGATTAGGATTGAAGCGTTGATCCTAGAGCCACTCCATTTCAAAAGACAAAAGGTTTACTCAATCCGATCACTGGTTTTCACAAAGTACAATTATTATGCGATGACATGTTTGTTTAATTATGAAGTATTCAATAGCAGATGATTAAAAGCAAATTTCCAATCAATGGCTGCTACCTCCAATCAAGCAGCTAAAAAATAACTCAAATTTTCGGTACTTGTTTGTTTGAATTGGGATACGTGTTGCCTATAATGTACAGAACAATTAAATGAACAGTTGCAGAGAACCTTCAGCTTCACAGAGAAAAAATGACAACTATCTGGTTAATTCTATGTTTCTGCTGCTTGATTTTCTCCTTAGCTTTCTGCGTGAGTATTGGAATATCTATGATTCTTCCCATAATGGAATTCATAATTAGAATATCCCTAAAACAAGAGTCTAAAAGAAAGCAATATAATATTATTATTCCACTTACCCACTTATTTTAAGGCTTTATGGAAAGCATTTCATGTTCAGAATGATTGATTGTCATTGATAATACAATCCAGTTTTATAATAATAGTAACTTTTCAATAAATAAATTCAGGGCTGGCAAATCTTATTCTTTGGCTTTCATCAACCTTGGTATCTTGACTCTACCTAATTGAAGGACTCTTGGGCGATTATTCCACTACATTCCAATCAATTATGTCAAGAATACATCAGTACATATTTTTCGGTCAATTGCGCCATTTATTATTCATTGATAAGAGTTTAACAAATATTATACTACACAGCAATATTGTTATCTTAGAATTCATTCTAATCACCATTCTCATCATATGAATGAATTTCAATTCGGCTCCAGGTTGAAATCATTGTCAACATTAATTTGTTGTTCCACGAGTTTTTTTCATTCTTGTTCTTTATTGAATAATTTTTTGCATGATATGTTTAACGTCTTTTTAATGTACGAGTATGTTAGATAATAACAAGAATTATACGTGTATCTTACCTAATCAGCTGTTAGCTCAGGGTGTTTTTATAAGATGAATTTTGATGAAAAATTGTATCCTGTACTTGAAGAGCCAAAAAATATTGAATCTCACCAGTCTGGAGGTGGAGAGTACAACCGTTCAAATCACAGATTTTTAATTGTTTTTCCACAGATAAATCAACATACATTCAATGATGGACCCAGCATAGTTACAAAGGATTACAATGTATCAGACGATGTACTCACTATTTTCAAGGCTTCGACAACAAAATCGAAAGATAAAGATTATCCAAACACAGATCTCAGAGCAGTCATTGATATTCTTGCCTGTTGTAGAACTCTTGAGCAGAGGCGGGCCATCGCTGATCTATATCAAAAGACTTACAAAAAAGTAACCAAATTATATTATTTTCATATTCTCCATTTGAACTCATAAAAACCCCTATCGATAGAAATGGCAGTAAAAATTGTCATGAACTATTATTAGGCCCACCTGTATATGATCTCGGAAAAATGTTTTGTGAATAAAATACCAAACTTCAGTACAAGTCAGAAATTCCTTTGGGGTGGGAGGGAAATCCGTTCTTAGTGCGCGTCTAAAGGTCCAACTGAACATGCATGCCAAATTTGAACGCATTTGGTTCAGTAAATTTTTAGTTCTGCTGAAGAATGAGTCAGTCAGTGCCATTTCGCTCTTATAATATATATAGATAGATATCGGGGGAAGGGGGAATATATCCCCTTATACCTCCCTAAATTCGCCTCTGTATTTAAAAAATTCAATGAAGTTGATTTTAGCATTTCCAAAATAAAAACACCATGTTACCGAAATAAGAAGAGCTATGGTTTCTAACCAGAGTTATGTAAGAGTCTTTTAGGTGGTCAATGAGAGAATGAGAGACTTAAGTGATAAAAATACTTCAATTATTTCTTTTGAAATTACTCCTCTTAAATATGGAACTGGTCCGCGTTCAGAGGAGGAGACCTCTGTCTACAGCTGGAGTTGACAAACATAGGCTATGTAGGCCTATCATTTGGACTGATTCTTGTAACGGGTCATGAGTGTTCTTTAATTATCTTGTAAACATTTTGTTCACCTGTAATAGCAGCTCACATTACGAACAGTTTTCGCTCCTTCCATCCAGGTGCCTAATGAAATTGTTATTGTTGATCGATCATTCTCATGTAGTATTTTTCCATGATTTCCTCTTTTTAATTTTTTGGTATATTAGGTATAACTGATATAATATGACTTTGTATGTTTTTTATTGTGTTTACTTGTATTTGCTTAATTTGAATTATCATTACCACTAGTTCAGCTTGATCATCTGGAGATTCATCCATCTTGCAGAGAGTCCTTGGAGGGAGTGACAAGGTGATACGTTAAGATATAGCAATACTTGAGAGCCATACATAAGTGGTACATGAGAACTTAAAAACAAAAAAGGTTGATTACCACTGCTATAGTTAATATTTAAATATGAGAGTACCGCTTATTTCCATCAATTAGGTTTAATATTGAGAGGGACAAATGACTAAAGTTTTAATATTAAAAGTCGAAATTTTATTGAGAACAAATGAACTTACAATCTCAGTATTTTCAGTATTAAAATAATTCATTGCTACTCCAGTTCACGCGTCTACTCTTGTTCACAGACTATATTGGAGTCTTTATTCCCGGGTAAACACACTAAGGACCCTAATTTGAAGATGTATTTCGAATATATGTTCTATGACTCGATTGAGATCATGGCCAGAGCAATATATAAGTCACTGGGCTTGAAAAATGATCATGCTTATCGTGGAATTATTGCCACTTGTAACTGCGATCAGATGAAGGCCATCCACTTGAAATATGAAAACCGTAAGCTATAATATTAATTTGTTTTGTATTATATGGATATAATAATTATAGAATCTTTACATGGAATAGGCGAACATTTTTTTTTTGTAAATAGAACTCATTCGTGGTTTCTCCATCGATTCTTTTTGTTCACGTCTCATTTGAGTTAAAGTTTAGATTTTCGCCATAGGCATGCTCAAACAGAACGAATACTGAATATTATTTCAGTCAATGAAGGCCAAAAAATGGCAAATATTGAGACAAGCGGAACTATACGAGAATCAATAGTACACACTTACATGTACCGTACCCTAAAGTACATGTACTCCAAAAATTTCAAAAGGAGCCTTAACGGTTAACGGTTTCCACCCTATCGAATGAAAATAAAGAAACTAAAAACCAGGATCTAATCAAAGGTCTTTGTAAACCTAGATTACCCATATAACTGATATCTTTAGATTTCCTCCAAAGATTCTCTTTACATTTTTAAGGAAATTGTTAGCATCGCACAATATGTAGATTTGTAGTGGTAATTATAGGGTAGCTCAGGAGGACCTGCGGGAGTAACTAATGAGAGGAACTGTGTGGAATTTAACGAAAGTAATGCGGTACTCACTTTTTATGATGTAAGCGGGTTTGCGATTGATGGGGCTGCCATGATTCACGAGCGTCATGGGACAGCAACGAACAGCGACAACTGACTGAGGTACTCCTTCTAGCGTTGAGGAAGGAAGTAGTGGGGGTAAGGGCAGGTATATTCGCGACGGCACAAACTTATCTATAAGATTACAGCTCTATCTTTACCATACCGCCCACATAAAACGAGGTACGAGTTTTACAGTTTTTGTATGTAACATATACGTAGAGGATAAATAACACTTATGAACGAGGCACACTTATATATATATCGAAGCATGCAACAAACGAAAATTCACATAAAGTTCTCAGAGGTTGCCAAATTAAACTATTGGCATCACTATCAGTTTATTCACAGGTCGGGTGAGGTTACCGCAAGCTGTGCGGATTAATGCCACTCTTACTACTTGGTCTCGTCCGGGAAATATTTTTTCGACTTTTCCAATGGGCCACAAAGTGGGGGAAGTGTTCAAATTCTTTATAAGAACAATTTGTCCAACTTTTATTGGTTCTGTTGAGGTTTTCCACTTATTACGTTGAATCAGTGTCTGTAAATAATCTGTTCTCCATCGATGCCAGAATGCTTGTATTAATTGGCGTAGGTGAGTCCACCGTTGCCGTGTTGGGATGGAGTGGTCCAGCGGAAGCTCCACAACTTGAAGAAGTGGTCGTCCAATAATGAAGTGACCAGGTGTCAGCATCGGTGTGTGCTCGTTGGGGTCCGGGGATGGTTCCAGCAGCGGACGACTATTCATGATGGCCTCAATTCGAGAGAATATAGTGAAATATTCCTCCATGGTCATAGGGGTGTCGCCAATCAGATTTTTCAGTAGTGATTTAGCCGACTTGATATTGGCCTCCCAAATGCCACCGAAGTTGGGTGCGCTTGGAGGGTTGAAGTGCCAAGTTACTTCACGTTTTACAAATGCACTGTAAATTTCATCTTTCTTCTCAGATAATAATCTCGTAACATCAGACAAGTGTCTAGCGGCTCCAACGAAATTCAAACCATTATCTGAGTAGACATGTGATGGTAAGCCTCGACGGGATACAAATCTGTCAAATGCGGCAAGGAAAGACTCTGTTGTGAGCTCTGATACATATTCCAAGTGAACAGCCTTCACTGCTAAGCATATGAATAATGCTAGGTACCCTTTGTACATTCTCGGTT
The DNA here is from genome assembly GCA_017141395.1 of Laodelphax striatellus. NCBI lineage: Eukaryota > Metazoa > Arthropoda > Insecta > Hemiptera > Delphacidae > Laodelphax > Laodelphax striatellus. The sequence continues at coordinate 20,154,466 of CM029530.1, forward strand.
TTTTGAGAGGGCTGCATTTAGTGATGAAAGGGCCCGCAAAGTCAATTCCTACATGAGTGAATACAGACGAGATATTCGTACGAAAATCGGGAAGATCTGACATTATTGGCTGCTGAGGTTGAGCTCGCATACGAGTACAGCGGACACAGTGATGTATTCTGCTTCTTATGAGGTTACGGGCTGAGATAATCCAGAATTTGCGTGCCACTAATGATTGCGTGGTACGAGGGCCGACATGGAGGTGATCACGATGAATCTGATCGCAAACTAGAGTGCTGAGATGAGATAATTTCGGCAGCAATAATGGATGACGGCTGTCATACGGCAGGCAGGAGTTACGGAGGCGTCCGCCCACCCTGAGAAGACCGGAATCATCAATGAAAGGAGCTAGCGATAGTAGCTCTTGAGGTGGATTTTCTCCCTTGCTAAGAAGCTGCAAAGCGTCAGAGAAGTAGAAGTGTTGTGTCAGCTTCACTATACTTAGAAGTGCCGAGCGACATTCGGCGACGGACAGAAGAGGTGAGGTGATGCGCGTCTGTGCTGCTCTACGGCTGCGAAGATTGTGTTCGTGAACTTTTTTCAGCTTACAATTTTTTATAAATCGCAATACATATGCGAATATTCTTACTGCCTTGTGAATATTTGAGTGTTTTTCAAAGCATTCAAGAGTGTGTGACTTCTCCAGTACAACAGTTGTGAGTATTGAAGCTGGAGGCTTTAGTTCAGAATCATCTTGGACTTTAGCAACTTTTGAGATAGGCAACTTTTCTTCACACAAATTTGAGGCGCCGCTCACCACATCATCAACATAGGTGTGCTGACGGTTTGCATTAACAGCAATTATACTCTTTTCACTTCTTTCAAGTGAAGCACACTTTTCCATGGAAGTGCTGCGGTTGTCACCAAGTGACACATTTGGAGATTTGAGGGGTGGCGCGACTTCATGGCGATCTGTCGGCCATAGAGTTGTAGTCTCTGTGTACGGATTTTCACAGTACATATGAGATTGGTCTTTCTTAGCATTGAAAGGCACCTCTTCAGTTTCCCAAGACTTTTGTAGTGATTGGTTAACAGGTTCAACATACGTTAGAAGACTAGTAGCGGTGGTTACTTTTGAGCTGGGTTTATTAGAATTAAAACTTCCAATAATAATATATCCAAAGACTGTACTTAAGGCTCCGGGAGAATTTGGATATAACACCGTGACTCCATGAGATTGAGCACACAAGGTTTGCAGAAAATAATCAGCTCCTATGAGAAGATCAATTCTATCTGATACATAGAATTTTTCATCAGCTAATTTCAAGTTAGCAAAATTATCAAAGTCATTAGGATTCAATGACACTAAGGGCTGGTTGCATGTTATGCTTGGCAATACAGTAGCCTTAGCATTCAATCTGAAATTCGGCTGAAGCTGTGAAGAAATGTGCAAATTGACTTCACCATGAGTGGCTGTGGTTTTAGAACCAATACCAATTATTTTCCTGGTTGAATAACTTGATTTCAAATTCAATTTATTCACTAACTCTTTAGTGACTGCGGTTATTTGTGATCCGGAATCTAAAATACATCTTGCAATATGGGGTGTGTTGAAAGAGTCAAACACTACAACATTAGCGGTACCAAGTAGACAAGAAGAAGTGTCTGAAGTGGATAGACTTGAGGTGTTACACACAAATGTGGTGGGGGCATTTTCCTTCTGAGAATGCACACTGTTTGAATGTTCAGTTGTGAACGACTTTTTCTCTGCATGCAGGAGAGAGTGATGTTTGCCACTATCACAAATTTTACAACACTTTTGTGACTTACATTTAGTACGATTATGATTTCCAAAGCATTGAAAACATAAGCCTTTTTGTTTGATCAAATTGTATCTCTCATCAACAGATAAATTGACAAATTTTTGACATGCATAAATAGAATGATCCGCAGATCCACATACAATACATTGAATAGGCTTTGATTTGACACAAGTAGGAGATTGGGGCCGGTTACTGGCAACAAGCGAAAATCTTTTATTAGATTTATTCTCATTTGAATGAGTAGCAGTAGGCTTAGACTCATTTTTAGCGGTTGACACTGTAGCGGATGAATTCACTAATTCATACGTGCGAGTTTTAGACACTAAGAATTTCATTAGGTCTTGGTAAGTAGGAATATTATCAACAAATTTATTCTCAAAATCCAGACGAGTTCGTGTGTCTAAATGTTTCAAAGACAACGACAACAAAAAGAAATCACTCAAATCAGTCAGCTTCTGTGCTTTGAGAGCTGACACACAATTAGAATGAATGTCAATAAATGCTTTTAATGACGGATAATCAGACTTAATCAGCGGTTTGAAATCAAGGAGTTGATCAATGTAATATGAACATAATCTTCTTGGATTAGAATACCTCTCACATAACTGCTTGTAGGCTATGTGATAATTTTCATTAGATAGAGATAAATTAGCGATCATCTGAGCCGCTGAATCAGAAATGTGGGCCTTCAGATAGTGGAATTTCTCTATATCTGATAGTGACGTATTTTGATGGATAATAGCGTCAAACATATTCTTAAATTCAATCCAATGTTCAATTTCTCCATTGAATTTGCATAATTTTATCTGAGGTAAATTTATATTAGACCTAGAAGTGGCGTGAGGTACAGTTTCAACTGTCACTTTACTACATTTCGATATGAATTGTGAATACAGCTCACAATATTTTTCACTAACAAGATCATAATGTTCATCAATAGCGTCTGATAATACAGCAATTTCAATGATATTATCCTGGAGTGATTCAAAAACTTTGAAATCATCTCGTAAATCCTTGATAATTAATTCTGAAGGAGTGGTAGACAATGATTTTATTGTAGACTCTATTTTGTTCATGATTCTGGATCTTTTCACAGTTAATAATTTCAATTCGGTAGCAGGGCTCTTAGTTTTCCTGACAGTAACATTGATATGAGGTTGAGGTTGTTCTGTAGTTTCATTTTGAATACGAGACTCAGTAAGCGAGAAATCTTCAACTTCGATATCTGACATGATTGCAAGGTTAGAAAGTCAATCAGAGCTGAACAGCTGACTATGTAAACAACACTGAACTGAAGCTACAGTACAGACCCTAGTTTGTGCCGATAGGAATGAATGTGATACAGGACACAATTGGAAATGATACAGGATTGATACAGGCCTGCGGTTGATCCTTTAATGACTGCGTTGCATGTGACGTCACGCCGTTGCCTGCTTCCTGCTCCGCAGCGTTGCTTCGCGTAGCTCTCTGCAGTGCATGCGCACAGCGGTGAATGAGTTGACCGATAGATCACGTGATCGATTACCGATTAACAATAATTAACACGATTTAATACAATTAATGAACGGTTTTGAAATGAGAAACAATGGCGGACGCTTGGTACAGGTAGAAAATCTTTGAAATTCTATAACTCGCGAACCGCTCGCGATATTCACTTGAAATAAACGGAATTCTAACTTTGAGAACACGGCCTATCACGTCTCGCGTCCACACAGTTCCGAACAGATATTTTAACAATTAAACAAATGTTTGTTGGACACTGAACACGTTCAAACATAGGAGATACGAAACACTTTTAACACTGATACATTATCCGGATCGGTTTGGACCATTTGGTAATTATAGGGTAGCTCAGGAGGACCTGCGGGAGTAACTAATGAGAGGAACTGTGTGGAATTTAACGAAAGTAATGCGGTACTCACTTTTTATGATGTAAGCGGGTTTGCGATTGATGGGGCTGCCATGATTCACGAGCGTCATGGGACAGCAACGAACAGCGACAACTGACTGAGGTACTCCTTCTAGCGTTGAGGAAGGAAGTAGTGGGGGTAAGGGCAGGTATATTCGCGACGGCACAAACTTATCTATAAGATTACAGCTCTATCTTTACCATGTAGAAATTATTAGTTTTGTATTTTTTTAAAGGATTAATTATTCATTTTTATGTTGACCGGCCGCGTAACCCCTAAGAATTTTAGCCAAAAAATAGAGTGGAAATTTCGTTTCCAGGAGCTTATAAACTATAAAATTCTCCGGAGCGGCGGGCCGTATTTTCTTCAACATATTTTCTTCAATTGATAGCATGATTGAGGAAGAAGCAAGACCTGGGGCCTGTTTCAGAACATTTTAAATTTTCTTCCAAACAGAAGAAAGGTGGATACGAATTTATACTACTTTGTTGTAATCACCCTATAGTAGTATCATTCTCTATAGAATCAATCTGAAGGGACTTCAGATTCTTCCTATACTCTATACCTATAGGGACTTCTCTATAGAAATTTTCCTCTAACTTCTGAACAGTGGAGAATACAGAGGGGGTCATGACACTCCCCTAAAATCGTAAGTGTGCCTTGTAAATATATTATTCATTGGCCCAATTGTAAACAAGTACCTTTTAGAAAAATCATTTAGTGGGCTCGTACACCGGAGCAATAAGCAACAAGCAATAAGCAATACGCAACAAGCAATATTATCGCCAATGTGTTTTCCATTAGATTTCAACTGAACTCGTACACCAAAGCAATACGATATCGCTATCGCCTCTGTAGAGCAACATATATCGCTAGCAACACAACGTGTCGGTAGAAAAGCAACATATTGCCTGAATAACATATGATATTTCATTAAATTTTTAGTACAGTAACCTAACTTAGAAAATTTTCGTTCATCAAGCGTTTGTTTACAAAATGTCTGACGAAGCAGCATTTAATATCAAATTTGTACAGCTTGTTAAGCAATATCAATGCATTTGTGATTATCTTCGAAGAGATTACAGCCAAAGGGATATTGTGGAGAAAGCATAGGGTGCAGTTGGAAATGAAATAAATCTGTTGACTTCTTTGGAACAATTTATTTTTTGAAACGATCTTCATTAAACAGTATTATTATTTATCTTGCCATGGTTCTCGCTTCGCCATAGGAAAATTGATCATTGATCAGTTTTCTTGCTACATAAAACTGTAATATGATTTCAAGTAATTACGTAATTCATAATTAAATTTTTATCTTGTGTTGAATTTCTCATTCTCGAAATTTGCCACAACATTATCACTTCGTCTTCATCGTCATACGACATTTTGAACGACCGGGGCAATAGGCAATAATTTTCTTATTGCTTTGGTGTACGAAGTACAACAAAAAATGTTGCCTGTTGCGTATTGCTCATTGCTTGTTGCTTATTGCTTATTGCTCCGGTGTACGAGCTGCCTTTAAAACTTTACTCTCAATTTAGTTTATAAATCATCTGTTAAAAGGGTGTTCTTTTAAGATTCAAGATGTTTGGAAACTGTTACAAAAGGTGTATTTCTATTGGCCAACATAACAGAATGGTGACTTGATGAAATACTGAGCTGTGATTGGTCGGTGGGAGGATAGTCAAGCCTACTTTTAACACTGGGCGGAGCTTAATGGTGACTGTATTTAGTTCAAGAATTCACCGCTCGGTAGCGGCACCAACAGGGTTCCAAACTTGAAATGGCTACATTCCGTTGTGATTGGCCTGTGGGCGGCGGCTAGCCACGCCTTCTTTCAACACTAAGGCGGACCTAAATGGTGACTGTATTTACTTCAAGAACTCGCTTTTTGCTCGGCAGGGGGCTTTGCCCCCTGCTCGCAAAATGATGGAGTACTCGCATTGATGGATTAAGTACTTCACACTCACCAGGGGAGTACATACATTTACATTTAAGTTGATGGAGAAAATTAACGTAGATTGAAGTGACTACTCATTTTCAGTAATCAAAACCAGGATGCTTTGCATCCTGAGAAAGCAAGGGTTCTGCCCTTGAAAAATTGTTGGGGGGAGAGGGGATTAAAGGCTTTCCTTTTCAAAATTTTCCCGGATCCTACTGTTTTGTGGAAGATATTTATCACCTAGTAACCAGAACCATCTCAATAAAATTACTACTGACCAATAGTTCGAATGATATTGGTGATTCAAAATTATGTTTCTTAAAAAACTTGCCTGAACTCGAGAGAATGTTAGTAGCAGATTTCTGATAGAAAAACGTTCCAAGGTTTTTTATATTCTGGTTCTTATGTCAATGTGGTCCATCCATAATACCCCCAACCATACACTATGTACCCGGAATTTTAGAAATGACTCCCCCCAAACTCAATCCTGTAACCCCCCTGAATCCAAGTCAAGTCAATTGAGTCCGTCTGTTTTGTGTCGTATATAATATTTGAAGTAATAAAAATAATAAATGGTAATAAAATAAAATTATGTGAAACTGACCTATTTGTGTGTTACAAAATCAGCTAACACATAAAAATTATCAGCTTATTCAATAATAATTCTACTACCACTTTGTTTAACTCATTTGTTTATCAAAGATACTTGGAAAAAATTTATGGGGGGGATATTAAGCTGCTTAGGGGGTATTGGCATCATAGACTTTAGGGGGGGGGGGGATCGGCACCCCTGCTGTTCAAAGAACTATACTTGAATAATATAAGTTTCGTATCGGTGTAGCACTTATAAGAAAGGGAATACAAATTATTCCGATACGGAAGTTACATCTATTCAAGTAATACTTATAAATTATATTATTGAGTAATTAATAATAAGCACAATCATATTCACCCTTGACTACTTGCCTTCTGAATTCCAGTTTTTGGCAAAAGTTTGCTTAAGGACTTGAAAGAAAGGGGCCGAAATGATGTTTCTCAAAGATATTACCTTGACATGGCTAATCCCGAGGTAAGTGAATTATTAACCATATTCCAACAAATTAAAAATTATTCAATATTGGAACATCACTTTGATGATTGCTTCAACTCAAGTTATGAGTTTTTTATGAAGTTTGTCTTGAGTAGTCTCAAAGTAAAAGCTGACATTCCAATCTTGGCAGCCATTTCCATTCAATGTGTATAAATACAAGCGACCTTGAATGAGGTACGCTATAGCCTAGGTACCATTTTTGAAATATAATATAGTACATAAAGTGAATTCCCAAGTCTTGGGAAGCGACTGATGCCAACATCGAAATACACGTTGCCAATTGCATAATATATGCTAGTCGACTAGGAACTATACGACTAGCATATTCCAATGGCAACGTGTGAACAACATCAACTCAATTTTAAGTACATATCGACTGGAAACCACGTTCAAATAATTTTCTGCCATGCGACTGGCAATGGCAATGGCAACGTAAAAACTATGGTAATAAAGTGATCATCAGACTACAAAACGGTGACCACTCCTTCAGTATTGTACTTATAATCAGAGAATTGAAGATACTTTTGAAGAATTTCCTTTAATAAACATTTTATCTTTCAGACGATAGAAATTGTAGTGATGTTGTATTTGATATCAGATGATGTTGTTGATTGATTGAATCTTGCAGCAATTACAAAATACATGTGAATGTATTAAATAATATGTGAATTATTGTTGAGAAAATCAACCCAGATAGAAGAGAAGTCTGTCAGTTTAGTATGCATTAAGCGGCGTTTACAATATAGGAATTTACATTAGTCGATATACTTGAATCAAAAAGTAACGATATTTTTCAAGGGTTCACACAATATTCAATTAACGATTTTTGCAAGCTTGAATTCTAGTGGTGCACTTGATTATTCTGTAATGAAGAACATGCAGAATTGCAAAATTTTCATGGGGAAAATTCTTTGTTTGATGTATTCAACCTCATTCAACTCACTTGACTGTGGGTTTTACACTGGTCTAGTGACCTTTTTATGTGATTCAAGTGCACTCAACTAACTCAACTTGACTAGAGAATAACTATTGAAGATGGTCAATTTTCACTTAACACTTGAATCTTTAGGGGTCAAGTAGTACCTTGAATAGCAAAAAATTCACAAGAACAAGCGTTCACATAGGAAAAGTTAATTGAAGTTTGATCAAGCAACTTGAAACAAGCAACTTCACTAATGTAACTGCCATTCTAGAATATTTTCCAGATTATGATGAGAAATTTGCTTCTTCAATGTTAAAAAAGGATATTATTAAAATGATAATAGGCACGTTGTGCTACTGGGCTTTTGAGAAGAATAAGGCCGTTCGCCCACGGAGCAACTGCTATCTGATTTCAGTCAGAAACCCAGCGTTGCTAGATGACATTCGGCTGTTTCTCGGGTAATCGAGTAATCTAACCTATCAGACAATATCATCTGGCAACACTGGGTTGCTGACTGCATTCGGATAGCAGTTGCTCCGTGGGCGAACGGCCTTAGTTTCATATTATTTATCCCATACAAAAATTCTCAAAGTATAATTTCCCCCAGAAAATCTGCCGTCCATCAGATGATGCCACAATTGATGATAACGCATGTCAGAGTGACGCTCAGTATGCACCAACAAAGCAAGGTAAGATTGTAGAATGCTAATTATTAATAGAACACAAGGTAGTGATCTCAAAGGAGAATGTGCAGTAAAAAAAGCTTCCAACAGCTGATTATTTGTCGTCACTGAAGTCATAGCCATCACTAGGAGCGTGCTGGAGTTCAAGAAATCCACGGATACTAGAATACACTGTAGGGCCACGCACAGAACTGAATTTTGACAGGCTTATTGACGTCAACCGGAACCCAGACAGGAGAATGTTATTTAATTTTTCCATGTTAACTGTGTTCAGAGCTACATGTGTTTTTTCGCAGAAGGCTACTGCACAAATTACCCCTAACGTGTACTCCAGTATTCGTGAATAAAATATTTATTTTCCCTACATTTTACTTGTTAGAATTAATTTTTTAATATGTCTTCTTCTTAAAGAAAAACAAAAAAACAAGGGGACATCTCCTTGGCTTCATTGTATACTTAGTCTATCCTTAATTTCTTGTAGTTAATTGCGAGCTCTGAAATAATAAGCTGAAGAACAGTTTATCATTTAAGAGCTCGCAATTATCGAATGCCATGCAAATCAGACTGAAAGTAAAGTTCTATCGATCATAACTACCTAAAATGTTCCAATCGTGTTAGCATGCCAATTAATAGTTAGTGGTCTGATGGTATTGGAACTACAAGGAATTGGAGATAAATGTCCCATGAACTGTAGCAGAGGTCTCAATGGTTTAAAAGAGATCTTGTTTTAAAAAGGAAGGATCTTGTTTATTTAGGAAAGCTTTGATAGCCTACTACAAATAAATTATAAATTATTTTAATACAAAAGGGATAAATAAACTCACAAATCTGAAAAAAATCTCAACTGTTTTGTAATTATAATTTCGATTGCCAATAACTTTCAACTCCTATTTTAGGTTTTTTTTCTCATGTCAAACAGTATTTTCAGTTCATTGCCATTTGTACTCTACCTACAACGTGAGTACTGGAGTGAGAGGTACGTGTGTACTGACGTGAGAGGTATCGGTGTAAATAAAAAAGCTTGTAAATACTATGGCTATGACCTTTGACAGAAGGGTTAAAAGTTTATTTCAAGTAGTTTATTATTGAATGTCGCATGACAGGCTCTTTGTAGAAGACTATGGGAATACAATTCTGTATTTTCATTGATTACTTATCAGTTGAAGATCTCAACACTGTTGAAATAATCAATTCAACACTCAATTCCAAATCTGTTACTTGAGAAGAGTGAAGCGTAAATAATTGTTCATTGCTTTGGTATTCTAATTACACATTATACTTGAACTTTGGCATTATCATCCAAATTCTTGCAGAGTTTATAATGAGTCTATTTTTCAGTTGACTGCTCAACTCTGTCTTATCAGTTTGGGAACGTATTAGCTTATAACAGTTTTGCATACATTAAAAAAATGATCAATACGTACCTGTATAAAAATTCTTACGAAGTGGCTAATCTTTGCACGGGGAACAATACTCTAGATGATGCTTACGTAAGGATAAGTGAGTAAAAATATGTCACACTAATATTAGTAACACAATAATTTAATATTCACCTTCAATATTCCTCCTTTCAATTCTAGTCCTCCTCTTCCTTCTCCTCTTTCCTCTCCTCTTCCTTCTCCTCTTTCCTCTCCTCTTCCTTCTCCTCTTCCTTCTACTCCTCCTTCTCCTCGTCCTTATCCTCTTCCTTCTCCTCTTCCTTATCCTTTTCATAATGATTGATCAATGATCCTACATGTCCATTATTGTTAATGGCAATTCTTTACAGAATAAACATTTTCTAAAATTTTATTTCTTCATAAAAAACATTAATTTCATCAATCCGGTCTCAGACCAAGACCCCTAAAGCTGAGGTAGCACTGCTGGGTTGTTACCTGGATGGTAGATGGTTCATCTATAATAGCTCATGAGAAATCCATAATAATAGAACATGTAGAAAATTATAAGCTCGGTCAAATCCGACATACGTTTGGCAAGTCTTATAAGATTCATATTGGAAAGGAACCGGTACTTGAATAATATACATGTATGTTATGTTGAGTGATACACTTTGATTAGAGGCAACCTTCAAGTTGCCTTTGCCAGTGTTCGGTTCCATCATTTAAAGCTATTAAATCAATATTAAGAGTAGAGGGACTATTTTTAACGTTGGAAAAATTATTTATGTTTTATTCCTTTTGAAGTAGGCTTGACAAATAAATTAGTGAATGTGTTCAATTTCTTCTGTAAGCCCATACCAGAATTCAAAGTATTGGCAAAATAATGGCGGCGGTGGGATAAAAAATGTTCCAACACACTTTATGTAGTTTTTCGCACCAAAGGTCACATTATGATTAAACACTCTTTGTAGATCCGATCTGGGTTTTATAGTCTTGATCTTGACCATGCTAGTGCACTTATTCCCTAACTAAAACTAAACCTAGACCTATCGAAAACTTTTAACTATAGTCATTTGGCGTCATGTGGTAGAAGGGGTTGGCTGTAAGGGATGATGTGGAGTTTACTGTATATACTGTATGTAACGTAAAACTTTTACTGCATAGTATAGGCCTAAGCTCATGATATAATACTGTAATATCAATATCATGTATAATAGTATTACCATTTGTATATTATTAGAGCCTTAAATCACGAGTGAGATCCAGGGTTAAAATACGAGCGAAACGTAGTGAAGCAAGTATATTAAGGATATCAAGAGTGGTCTAAAGGCCAAATACAACCATTGCATACACTATTTTATCTACGACCAACAAAAAAAATAATATCAAGATTATAAACTATCTAAGATCTAAACTAACCTTGATTCAAACGACCATGTTTTATCTAAATGTTGACCACATAGGTACAGTTGCTTAAAGCACACATGCATGAGCAATTACAGTGCTTTGGTCAGCTGCGATTTTATTTTGCTCCATTCCAGTGTTTTAAAACTGGATACTGGATCAGATTAAGTTGGAAACGTTTAATAATATAGCATCCGCTTCATAAAGTCAACATTACAAGTTTCAAATTCCATTTTGTAAAAGCAATTTTGAATGATTCGATTTCAATTATATGAAACTGTAATGATTGCATGTTATAACCTAGTCGTTATATAGTTTTATGATAAATTATTCTACAGTATTTTCTGCATTTAGTTTACTTTGCTGGAAAACGTACTCGTTATTATGCTTTATGGGAGTTGGGAGCTCTTTTTAATGACAAACTTCCACCTGTGGCTGATGCACTTCCTCGTGTCTACCTGATGAGGAGCGAAGTTGATCTTTGTGGTGTCAGAACTGAATTCTGGTCGTTGCACAATTATACAACAATTGAGGATCACTATAAGGTCAGAAAAATTTCATATTTAAAAAAAAAGAAAAAAGATTTTTGTTACTGATGGTGGCAAATAATATGAAACAGTTGGTATTGCTCTAACAATGGGTAATTATTGCAAAAAAACTATTGGCAAAATAATATTGAAATAAAAATAATTCACTCAACTCATTTTAAACCAGTGGAGTAAATGGGTTTTGAAGGAATAATAATTGGAATTTATTAAAAGAAGCAAGGAAGGATTTCTCTCCATTTTTTCAAACGCTCAAGGGAAGGCTCTCTAAGTGCTCTAAATGCTGTTTTGAATGGCCTATTCTCACAAAAATCTTCCTGGGGGAGACCACTGAGCCCTTTTCTGTAACATTTTAACAAAAATATTGAATACAAATGAATCAAAGCAAAGTAACGGCCGACGAAATACATGACACAGAAACAAATGTCATACTCTCTCTTATTTAGTTTTTTTTGTGCAATGATAATAATGATTTGAAGCTATGCATTGATAAAAAAAAAAAATAGAGGAGATTTGATGAAAGCGAAAATAAGAAAATAAACAAAATGGTTCTTGGGCGTGAATCGAATCTCCTCAAGCTATTCTCATGTCAGTGTTTGCTGTACGGAAGTCTTTATAGCATTATTTGGATTTAGTTTTATCAATAATTATGTATCCAGCATCGATTGAGTAATTATTGCAATATTATTAATTGATTTCTTCAACCTGCATTTTTTCCAGTTATTGGACAAAACTCAATATTCCGATCTGTACATATATGCCTTGAATCAAACATTGTCTGGCAACAGAGATACCGTAGACCTATAGCAACATACTATGGCATTTTCAATTATCATCATTGTTGATTCTATATTAGTTAATATTATAATTAGTATTACAAAATTATCTGGAGGAAAACTAGAATAATATAATAATAAAAAGTACACTTTGAGTTCATTCCATTACCCACTTTTATCCTTTTCACCAATTGAAAGTATTAAAAGTATATTATATCGATTTGAGTTTTTTTTAAATACTGTATTAGCCAATGGGGTTACTGGAGACGCATTATCCTATTCAACCAGAGGTCGTGATCGCCATTTTGGTCGGCCGAAAACTTGATTAGTGAATTTATTTGTAATTTTATTGAAGAACAATAACTTCATAATTACTCATTAATATTACAAAGATTTGAATTTTGGCTAACTACTGTGAAATACTATAGAATACTGTAGCTGTTCCCGCAGGAAAATTTTGAATACATGATTTCTCACGCGTTGAATATGACAGGGCGTCTCCAGTGAACTCCTTGATATCAGCTAGCTCTTTGGCAGTTAGCTTACACTAATTTAGCTGTTGTATTATTTTTTACTATATTTTTTACTAACTTCACTATATAATTAGCTTTGAAACTAAAGCATCAATAACTATAATATACAAGTGTCCTGGCAAAAGTCCTTCATAAACCAATCCCCAAGGTTTAAAGAATAAAATAGGAGGGTTGGAGTGAAGCGGCTTGCTGGGAAAGTCGTGACAATGACGTCACTGCAGGCCCATACTTACATACCGGCTAATAGAGGAAAGAATAATGGGTTGAAAAGCACATTCATAAAGGCCCTAGGAAGATATTCTTCGAGTACATTGTGAAGAAAGGAATAAACTAGGCTATTATCCCAACTGGAATGATTTATTTTGCAATTTGTTATGGCTCAAAAATAGACATTATCTCTATTTTCTCAGCAAACTGCTGCACTCCGACTCACCTCTCTTATTCTATACACCTTTGCTCACCCCCTACCCCTCTTGCTTCCATCTCAGCATCCCCTTGAAGAGTTTCACCAGTATCCTCAATTTGCAAGGATTTTGTATAATTATCGTAAAGTATCTCAACTTGCAATGGAGATATCGAATCAGTTTTTTCTATAATTTGTAAAACTGCCATTTCACTCTAACTCTGGAAGTTAAGAAGTTATTGATGAAAAAACAAAGAAATGTTTTAAATACGTATTTATTTTACAAAGTCAGAAACGCTTATTGTTACGACAAAATCTTTCGTCATTTCACATTTCAGTCTTTATTTAGGCTATTTCAATTGGACGAAGTGTTTGAAAAAGTTTATTAGACAGCCAAGCTTGTAGAAAATATAATTTTCTAAAATAAAGAACCAAATACGTCTTCATAATAATTATCTTGCTTGACTTTACTGTATCTAGTGTTTGAAAAAGTTTATTAGTACATTTTTTGCCGCGGTCTTAGTCCCTAGTTCTAACATTTGCCGCTAGGTATCAGCATCAGTCTAATATCTAGCCAAATTAGTTTATAGTAACACCGCCAGGTCTCAGGAGCTGTTTGTTGTCAGGGAGTTGCTGACTGCTGTCTGCTTTCAAAACAATCAAGAATCAAGCACTCAGTTATTTCCCTGTTAATTTAGCCGCTTATATTTTATTTCTAAAAGCTTTATGTTGTAGAATGTCTTTTTATCTCCATTCTCGTAGTGGCTACGAATAATTACCTCGAGCAAGGTGAGTTTTTACTTGATTGAACCCTCTTGAGCTGTTTTATTATTACTGTGTAGATCGTGAAGGGGTAAAATAATGATATTGAACAGGGTAGCAATAGCAGGTGTCGCGTGTTTTAGCCCGCAGTTATTACGTTTGTTCCCTATTTCGTTCGTTCACCTTTGTTTTTTATTCTCGTCTATTGTTTGTCACGCAACGGTTCACATCGACAAAAGTTATCGTTAAACTGATTTTAGGTTATGTTTACCTGTCCTCTATAAGTTGAGCTAAAATTTTATTTTATTTTCAAGGTAATTTAACTTTTTGTGTCAGTGATTTTTCATTATTTGGTAAACTACCTGGTTATGTGAATGTCTAAAATGTGTGTTCATATAACATTATATTATTTCAGTTAAGACTTAATGTTTCTTTTGTTTTTAATGCGGTACGGTAAGTTATTGTGCTTAAATACCGTATAATACAAGGGGTTGCAAAAGTCCGTAAGTTATTATAGGCCTACAGTAATGAAATTCTGTATAGAAAAATTGGGTCTATTTATAGCAAAACTAAATTTTCATAATAGGCTTTATTCTGAGACGTAAGAAAACGAAATGAGCTCTTTCGAGAGAGCTGTTGTACTGTTGTAATTTTGTGTTGTTCTTAACCAATGGACTTGGGCTACTTCTTTTTTTGTTCAAAATGCTTGTCTTCTTGACAGCCAACACACTAATGTTACTATGTCCATGTAGCCTACCTACTTTTTAAAGATGTTATGCTAAACAAATCAATGCAGGAGGAATTTTGTCAGTTCTCTGAGTGAGTTCTCTACAGAGTTTAAAAAACTCTACAGTTTTTTATTATGGCAGTCCTACAGGCTATTACAGTAATGGATAAAACAATCAGCTTAAAAATATGTTATTAAGTAAAGTGCGGTTATTTAATAGTATTCATAGTATCTCAGTTTCACTATTACACTATTAATGATCAACACCACCCAATATTATAGATAGCTCATTCGCAGCAAGGATCTCTGGAGGTATTGATAAATATTTTGAGGTCTGTTACATAATTTTTAAGAAGTCCTGTGAAACAGAAAAAATGCGGTCACACTAGACATGAATAAAATTGCATAGTCTGCAATAAATTTACAATTATTATAACAACTATGCAGCCATCTTTCACCTTTATTAGTATTATAGAATTTCAAATTTCTATGAATCAAACCTCTTATGACTTTTCTGTCTGGACTTTTCAAAAGACTGATTTTTCAAGACTTAAGCTATTTATTAATCTGCAGTTTTTATCAATATTATCTCTTTTACAACGTTTTGTTGAAGGTATGTCAGAAGAAGATAATCCAAAGAGAAAAGATACAAGTGTAAAAACTGAAGGAGTGAATGATGAAGATGAGAATAAGGAAAACTTTGGTAAGGAATAGTATTTTTCTTATTGAATAACTATTGTATATCTTCTTTCAGCTAAGTACTGAAAGAAGAAAGCGTTTTTGTTCTAATCCAGTTAAATTTGCATTTCAATTTATCCAGTGAGGAGAATTTGGAGCTATATAAGCTATTTGAATAAAAAATGTTCCGTCTATTATACAGTGACACACTGGAGATGGACGGTTTTTAATTGAATAATACTCAGTTAACTTCACAATTAATGCATGTTCATTTAAACAAAATAAACGCTCATCATTTGCCATTTCAGTTTAAAAAAGTTATATGTGAAAAATAATGTTTACAGGTAATGATGTAATGAGTCCATCATTTCAAACGCAGGACTCAAGTCTCTTCTCAAAATCCTCCATCACCCGGACTTTCATTTTCATTTATTTTCATTTTCATTTATTTTTATTGCCATCAAAAATCACAATCATAATTTTATAATTAGACATAGTTACAAAGCAAAATGTCCTTAATACATAATTGCAGCACGGCCAGAAAAAGAAAAACTTGAGTACTGACCGTGAGTTAATTCAATAAATAATGTTATAAAATAATTAATATCAGATGTAATGAAAATGAAAAAAAATTAATCTAATTTTTAAGCAATAAAAGATGAAATAAGAGAAAGAGAAAGAAAAGAGGTGAAAGGAAGAGACTAAAATCTCTGCAGGGATGGCAGCAATTTCTTGAATGATTGAATTCTTCAACTCGGCTTCAGAGCATCCACACTTTATCCACCCGCGTCCTGTACACTCAGAAAAAATAACAGTCTGGTGTGCTCTGGGCTCTGTTGGCATTATTGGACCTTATTTTTTTTAGAGAACGGGGCTACAGTCACTGTTAATTCGGTTTGTTACATTCGTATGCTTGAAACATTCTTGAATCCAGAACTAAGAAGAAAACGAATCCCTTTGAAACGTGTTTGGTTCCAGGAGGATGGGGCAACATCGCACACCGCAAACACTTCAATGTCAGTTCTTAGACGCATGTTTCCTGGCCGGATTATCTCACGTTTTGGCAATGTTCTTTGGCCTCCCAGGTCTCATGACTTGCCAGTATGTGACTTTTTCTGTGGGGGTACCTTAAGAACTGTGTCTGCAACCACAAACCAAGAAATTTGAACGAGTTGAAGAATTAATTTTAGAGTTGGCAAAGTATTATTAAATTAAAAACCGTCCGTGCCCCGTGTGTCACTCTATAATAGTCTGATAATTACTATCTGCTCTATTATTACTCACTCGGTATTATGGAGACCATCTACTGTGGTATCTAAGTTTTAAAAATATGGTAGAAACGGCGAGATGGTATTGCACGTGAGTATGAGTCTATGAGTCTCCCCACCATAAAATCAATACGAGTTCTTATCACTAGTTTTAGTCTAGATTCCAATTAATATTTATAAATTCATTAACATTCTGATAGTGAAATGAACTATTTGAATATTATTCTAGATAATCGAAGGAAACGAAGGCGTCTGAAGAAGAATGGAAATAGTAGATCGAGGAGTAGCACTGATGGTTCATCGAAATCATCGGTGGGATATGGCAGTGGAGGAAGACATCACAGGAGTAGATCAACCTCGAAGCGTTCTGAGACAATAGAAAGTCGTATGCGATATGGAGATACAGGTAAATAAATAAAGCCTTTATTTAGTCTCCAGAATTTTACAATACATTTTTGTCAAATAATATACAATTTAAAAAATTTTCACTCCTATTCTTGAGTATTTTACATTTCAATTTTTCTTCATCCACTTCTAATTCTTGCTGAAAAATTGAGTTAATCATCCACAAAGAAATTCTAAAAACTTTTCAAATCTGAAAACTTCAAAAATCTTAAGAGAGAAGAAAAATACATCATCATCATCTATATTAAAAGAGTTTTGGTGTCCGTGTAGAGTAGATTTTGGAAAGTTCGTGGAGAACTTTGAGTGGACCGATTTTGATGTGGTTTGCGCAAAAAAAGATGAAAAGTCGAATTTCTACAGGCTCTATTTTTTCCATAATAATTATTTTAAATGGGAGAAAAATAATGAATCCCAAAAATAGGTACCTGTGGTGCTATCTGTTGGCATTAAAATGTACTATACCTTATTAAATGTACTGAGTTATAGCTGAGAAGCTAAAAGTTGTAAAGTGACTATTAATAGTCACGTATAATCACTGTTCAAGGTAGGATTTCATTGCTGTGACTGAGCTGCTGTCAGCTGCTGGTAGTCAAAATAGCAACTATCAAGCTATGTTTTTACAATTTTATTTTCACTCTTGATTTGACATCGCAATAATCACAATATAGTCCGCAAAACGAAGATGATTAAGATATTCTCCATTTATCTTGATACCAAATCTCTCTCATTTTAGCAGCTTGAAATCGTCTTGAATAGCTGCGTTAAACAATATTGGTGATGCACTGATGCTGGGTCGCCTTGCTTTACTCCTCTTTCTAATATGAAGTGTTAACATAACCTGGCTTCTCAAGAATTATCCTCGTGGTACTGTTTTCGTAATAATGCTCCAGTATATATTTATGTAGATCTCTGGAAAACCTTGATTTCGGAGGGCTGTGAACAGGAATGCATGACTTATGCTAGCAAATGTTTTCCGGTAATCGACAAATGTCAGATGAAGACTAATTTGATACTCCGAACATTTTTCTATAAGATGATTGACGACTTGTATATTATCAAGAGTTGAAAATCCTTTCCGGAGTCCGGCTTGTTCAACGGGTTACTGCTGTGTTTCGATAATCGGTTGTTTTGTTAATATTCTCATAAATACTTTTATACAGGTAGATACAGGTAGTCTTATACAGAGATACAGGTAGTTTGTCCATTCTTAGCTTAGCTTAGTTTCATATGGCTATATTATTTGATTCTATTGAATGTAAATCCAAAGGAATAGGTACCATGTTAAAACTCCAAGAGTAATAGAGTTGTAAGTTATTCTGTTTTGAGTTGTTATTAATTGAAAGTTTTATTTTCAGAGCACTATGTTGGGGAAAAGCATTCAACAGCCATATCTTCTGTTCTGGATGACTTGAAGGATGATATCTTATATTGCCAGCAATCTGGTGAGTTAAAATTTCTTTCTATTTACAGTTGAATCTCTACTCAGTTATGTAGTCTTGTTTTAAAGGAAAATTTAATTAACTCAAAAAAGTGAAGGTTTAAACTAAGTTAGAGCAGAGATTTTCCCATTGTTTGAATCTTATCAGAAATTTGTTCAAATAATAATAATAAATAAATGAAAAAAAATTAGCCTGAGACTTGAGCTGTGAATTTTTTAGTAAGAAAGCTAACAACAGCTTATCAGATTGATAATTTGTAGAAATACTAAAATATATACTACCAGTGGCGTAGCCAGCAAGTGACTTTGGGGGGGGGCCAACACCGGGGGGTCTGGGGGGTATTCCATACCCCCAGACATAAGGGGGGTCCGGGGGCCCTCCCTCAGGAAATTTTAATATTTTACAGGTACATAACACTGTTTTAACTACTTTTAAGGTCTTGCGATAGCTGAAATCCGAACATTATTCTATCAGGAGAAACAATAATTTACTATTAAAATTAAATTCCAACAATTTCGGGGTGGGGGAGCCTGGACTACCTAGCCCCCCCCTGGCTACGCCACTGTAGGCTATACTACTGATACAAAGTGACAGCTTTCTGAGTATATTACTCATATTCAACTATGGCCTACTGTAATATTGATAGAATCAGTATTTTCCAAGCAAATAGCCATAAATATAGTTGATATTATTTCTTATATTGTCTAAATCAGGATTTTTCAGTGAGTATTGTTCAATATTGGATTTATTTTCAGAATTAAAAGAGATTAAAGGAAAGTTGAAAACCGTTTCTGATATAGTGTCGAGTGGTGAGGAGGTTTACATCGAAGGCAGGCATGGCTTCACTCCAGCTTCACGTTCCACTGCTTTGAGAAATCATTCCTCATCAATGTGGCTTGAGGATGTGGCAGAGTAATAACTAATCACCTATATCCATTATTTTATCAATCTCCGTAATTATCTACCCAATCTTCTCAATCAAATTATCTACAATTCTCAAATTATCTACCCAAATCTTCTCGTCATTTTCTTCTTTTGGGGTTTTAATTGTTTTTGCAACCTACCTCAAGTATACCGAATAAACTGTAAAATCAATTTTATTTTCAACTCTTTATAAGATCTTTATAAAAACAGTTGAATGTTTTTGATGCATCAGTTTTCACTTTAAAGTTGTGAATTTCTTCAAGCATTGCGAACTGCGATGCTAATACTATAAATTTTAACTGAATAGACTGTCAGTTAATAATTTCACTTGAATTGAAAGATCTCCAGTCTGCGAGTGAAAGACTTTTAATATTGTTCTAGTTAGATAGTCAGTAGATGGTCCGTTGTTTCGGCAAGTAAAAATTTATAGTTTTTATTCTACGCACCTTTGTTGGTGGTAGCAAACACTAGTCAGCTTTCTTCATTTTATTCCAGAAATATGTTGTGTGATAATATTAACCTAGATAATTATGCAACATTTCAATGAGAGCTTAAATTGCTATCACTTGATACTCAGTGTTCTCTATTGAAATCAATTACCGTCTCATTTATAATTTCGAACAATTAAAAATGTTAGGAGCTGATTTTTTAAAATCTTTTTTTTTGCATTTTTTGCTGTCTTCATCAATTTCCAAGATTTTTGAAATAGATACCATCATTATAATGATGTGAAATGTTGAATAATGCTAAGGCTTCATCTTTTAACACATTAATTTGTTCTATTTCCAGATTGAATTATCAAACACCTCTAGACTTGGCAATTCTAGTTCAGAGATTGTTCACACCATTGAGTACGATTTGTTTTGGACTTTTGGGTGGTGTAGCGTTGATGCAATCGTTCCTGGTAAGCTATACATTTTATAAAGTAAGAAAAGATAATTAAATAAATGATAGGCAACATGAACTATAGTATTTACATTATGGTTATTCACATTTCAAAATTACAGTTTTTTCTTTTTAATAATCATTTACAATATTTTAATAATTATTGTGTAATCACAATTCTGTAATAATTGTGTAATTTGGCATAGTTTTATTTTCTTTAGTTGAGTTTTCACATAATTGTCTACTTGTGTTAAGTTGGAATAATTTAATAAAGATTAATTAACGTTTTTCCAGTCTTATGGCTATCTTCAGTCGAACAACAAAATTGAGGACCTCTTCATGTTCATGGAGTCTTACACAATATTTGCAAGAGTTGCTCCAACAACATTCTATATTCTATTAGCAGTGTGCATTGTTGCAGTTTTTGACAGGTTGGTTGAAATTGATTCATGGATATTCTTTATTCATAGTGAGTTTATGCTTGTTCAATATTTAAAAAAAATCGCATGCTGGTTGCAATAGAATGTCATGAAATACGGTATATTTATACAGTACAATGTACAGTATACATTTACAGACCATATTTATGAATCATATATCCTAAATTACTGTAGAATGTACAGTACAATGTTCATTATAAATATAATAATCAAATGAACGAATGGCATTGGTTAGGATTATATGACATTAATTAGTATTTTCGTTCATTTAATTATTATGATTTAACAGCAACTGTATAGTTGCAATGTCTCATTACCTTCCATCTTTACATTATAAATAATATACAGAGTCTGTATCTGTATACGGCGCATGCCTAGCATGCTCGGAGTCTCGGAAAATTCGCCACTGATACAGACACATATAAATCACATTGAATAACTGTATGTTCTGGAGAATTTTTTGTGGATAGAAGCCTGAAGATACATTAAACTAGTTCTGCTTTACACTAATTATATTGGTATACAATTTCCATTCATAAAATTCATTATTTTCTGTTAATGATAATTGTATTCATACCAATATTTTTATAGCTCAATTTAATTCATTGTCTTTGAATTCTTCATTTCCAGGTTTGATTTGGCACATCTGGATTTGACACATTGCACGGATACAATGTTCAATCGTCAGGGCTGGTTCCTCCTGATTATTTACCTACTAACCCTTCTTCTGACCCTTTGGTCTGCAGAGCTAGATGATATGTTAATGCTGTATCCTCATGACAAGTCATTCACAAAGAATCGTGAGGTTAGTTGATTCAATGTTTCTCCTTCTTTCTCTTAATTAAATCAGAGACAATGCTTCATACCTTAGTTGATTATGTATAAAAGGTAATTTAGAACTGATTAGTAAATATTTTTCCATGAGATCTTTGCAGAAAACGTTCTTGATGACACTGAGATATTATAAATTTTTACTTTTTTGGTATAATTGAAAAATATTTTCATTTGTTAGAGGTTTTATAACGATTTTTATACTCCAGTTATGCTCCAACATAATATTATTATAGTGATGAATAGTTGCTGTAGACAGTGGCGAGGGCTTTCTATCATATGTAAACACATATCTACTTAAAGAATCCCACTGTATATTTATTTTGTAACATTTAATCTGAAAACCTTGGTACTTATCTAATATTACATCATCCAGAATCTATATTATAATTTATGTATCTCTTATTTACGATGCGTATACACAAGGTTAATAGGTGGAAATTCACTAACATCCTATTTATTTACCTTAATACCTTGGCTCACATTTGAAGGCGATGATATAGATAAACTTAATGCCGGGTGGAATGGGAATCGAACTAGACTAGAGCAATGGTACCTTATCAATCTGCGACATTCTAGCCAAATGATCTTTAGAATGAACTAGTAAATAGAGGTTAGATAATATATATTTTAATATTATAATAAATATTATTTTCCTATAAAATATCAATGGTCTAAAGCGTTTCGCAATAATTGAGATTGCAATCAATCAGTAGCCTATAAATCATGTAATAGCATCTATCACTAAAGCATGTAGCTTAACAAGCAGTAATAAGAATCATTTGCAAATAATAAATAATTCGAAACTATCCTTGGCTGGTAGCCTATAGTCAATACATCTAATAAAAGCTTTCATTTTATATTGCAGGAGCTGTATAATAAGCTTTCTCAATGGCATACCTTGAATGTATGTCGTTGTATATTTGCAATGCTCGGTTGGCTGGTGATTTCTATCACAGAACCAGAGGATCTTCTTCTGCAGCATTTGAAAGCTATAAAACAGTTCGATGTTCAGCCAAAAGACATATTACTAGTCAGCAGCCCGTCTTCTACAGCTCGATATTAAAAGAAATACTCTAAATATTTTGAAAACATAATCAAAATATATTGCAATCAAAACTGGGAATTTAATAATCAAAATATTTCATTTTTGAGGGAAAACAATCAAAATTTCTTATTTAAGATCTTCGTTTTGGAGTAAGATATCTTTTTACGTATTTTTCATCCAAGTTTTGAAATAATATATTGCTTTCAGTAGTATAATAATACATATTATATTATTTAACAATATTTATAAATAATATATTCATAATAATTCGTAACTTATCAGATAACTATTTATTCTTATTCCTAACTTATTAGATATTTATTCTAATTCATTAAAAAAATTGAATAATATACTGTATAGAATTAGTTAACATTCCAGAAGAGTCAATTTAAATTTGTAGCTCTAGTCAATGATAATAAAATCAAAATCTTGTCATTAATGATAGCACGTTTCGTTTTGTTTATGAAGTATATTGTGAATTATGTTTATGCACAATAAAAGCAAATCAAAGTTTTCTGAGCATACTTTTATTATAGTTTCTAACTTCTTATTTCTGATTTTGAAACAGTTTTGTGCTGTCAAAGCCTGTTGTTTCCATTATTTTTCTGTTAGTAGAAAAATAAAAATTAAATAAAACACTAAAAGATATTGTCAATTCCACTGTTTTATTATTTTCAGCACTGGACCGCGGTTTCGTGGCTATACTAGTCACATTTGAAACCGCGGTCCAGTGCTGAAAATAATTAAACAGTGGAATTGACAATATATTTTAGTGTTTTATTTCATTATGGAGTTCCACACCATCAATAAGATTTTTACAAATGAAAATTATGTGATACAGTAATAATTTATTACGAGTTACTGTTTGTTTAGATATTAACCTATGTGAGAGGTTTATTTTCAAAATAATCATTCAAACATTGTTCATTCACGACGATAACAAACAATTTAATCTTTTGGAGTGGCTGCTTTTCACTTGGTAGTTTGTTATTGAGTGTGAAAGCGAGTGACAGCAATAAATTGGAATTGAGAGTGCTTTAATCAGAAACTTCCTCTGACACATTTTGACACTAGACTGTTGTCAGTTGGATACGGGATACAGTAAGACTACTTCTATCTGCTTTACGTTGCCAAAAAAATTGTAAGTACATTTTTAATCAAAATTAATAATGATCATTGAACTCATAAACTGTAATATTATATGAAGTTTTTACAGATAAATTTTTTTTGCCTCTTTTCTTGTTTATTCACACTTGAAGTTAAGCATAAAAAAAATAATTGAATTGAAATATTTCCAAGTGGTGGAGCGTGCACACAGTATTGGCTTAAAAGCGATGCTCTTAAATGATTCCACCAAAATATTTCTTTCTTACATTAAGTCAATAGCATAATTATTGGCCTAAGAATCAAATAAGTTACTATCTGTTATAAATTAATCTGAATGATATGATACTGTTACCTGAAAAAATTTTCTTACTCCCACTTAAATCCATTGTTTTCTACATAGGCCTACTATCGCCCTAGAATATTCTTTGAAAGTCTTTATTTATAGAATTTTGAGAACCAATGTCACAACAGAGTGTTAAAGGAATAAATATTATACTGATAACGAATCAATTGGAAGATTACGATTAGCTTATTCACGTCTCGCCTGCGAAACCGCTTAGCTATTATAATTTCATGTTTGAATAATTGTGCATGCGCCTGTATTTCTGCAGGGGTGGAAGTTAGATAGAGAAGGGGGGGGTTTGTTGGGGTAGTCTGACGTCTCTCTGCCCCGCTATAACGGTAAACAGATCGATGTGGATTTTGTGAGGTTAGAAGTTAGCCACAGTGTACAGTGATGGATAGTTTTGTACTTCAACGTGAACCTTTTTTAATTTATTGTTTCTATAGTATTTTATGAATTATTCCTTTATGTATTATTTGAGAGTGGATGCATGAATGGTGGTAGAACTTAAATTTTAATGTGAGAAACTCCTAGTTTTATCGAGATACAAATAGATGATACTTATACAAATACAAATAATGATAAAAATGTATACTAACTTGATACAAATTGCGATAAGGTAGTTTAAACATTATTTTTTCTACTTGCAATTAGCTAACAACTCTTCACATTTTTTTATGTGTGGTTTAAATCTAAAGCGATGATTTAGAATCGTTCTAAAGCGATGATTAGAATGAATTTTATGAATTAAGAATCCAGAATCAATTATACAGTATAACCGAATCACTCAAAAACATCAAAAAATTCAGTAGATAAGTAAGAAAAATCATAATTTTTTAAAAATTTATTGAGACACCATAAAAAACACACAATACCGGCAACAACCTGTAAATAATATGTTGGAACAGGGGAATTCAAATTCAAGTGAATAACGATCACTTTACATTGATTTTTTGTGAGAAACTTCAAAAATAAATCAAAAGGTTAATAAAGGTCAAATCAGTAGCGATAAAAAGAGCCTTTGTTTTCAGTGAATCTATGAACAACTTTGTATAGAAATGAATACTTTTATTCGATCTTCTCCATCTCATTCTCTGTAATTGTAAGGTATTATTGATTAGTTTATGAAAAAATGATTAATTTCAGAATTTTGAATGATTAATTTTCAGAATTATCGCCCTCGGTCCGTAGCCGAGGGCGATAAGCGCCTGTCTGATAATCCAAAGGTTCCAAGATCGAGAAAAAAGAATATATTTAAATATCTGTCTCGATAAAAAATACATAATTGTTAGATTGGCATCCCCAAAATATGATAATATGGCTTGAAAACG
Organism: Laodelphax striatellus; assembly: GCA_017141395.1. Classification (NCBI taxonomy): domain Eukaryota; kingdom Metazoa; phylum Arthropoda; class Insecta; order Hemiptera; family Delphacidae; genus Laodelphax; species Laodelphax striatellus. The sequence goes on from CM029530.1 coordinate 20,180,043, forward strand.
CTTGAATTTTAATATTGATTATTGATGATGATAATAACATACCATACTGACTATATAGACATTTTAATTTAATATTGAATTCCAATGCTAAGTTAGCACTCTCCTCAACCCTGTTCGAATAATACTAGTGCAATTTCTAGTTCTGAATCTAGTAAATGAATCATTACCCATCTTATTTTTGAAGTTTTCATTTAATTTTAAGTTCCATTTTTGAGAAGTTACTTGTAATTTTAGAAGATGCTCATACGAGTATAAATAAAAATGATCCTCACAAGATTAAATATTGTAATAAATTAAGTCTGTTCACATGTAATTGAAAATATTTTTTCAACTTGGATATTTCCAAAGTATCCTAATTTTATAATTATATAATTAAATAACATAAATCATTAGGATACATTCAAACATAGAGCGAATGTTTTAATGCAAGAAAGAATAGAGTTATCAATTAAATGAACTGATTCAACTCTCTTGTTCGCAGGTCTTGACGTCATTGACAGGTCTCTTATTTCGAAAATATTAGAAATTGGTGAAAAGATGAGCAATGAAGATGGATGCATCCGACAAATGGTGCCAATTACTCTCAACTTGAAAGAAGCTCAACAACTGGTCGAAAAATTATTTGGTTTATCAGTAATTGAAATTAAACCTCTTAATTCATATGATGATAAAAACTACCATGTTACTGTAAGTATTATTTGTTAATATCACTTATTATCAAAGTTGTTAAGAAGAAGGTAGGTGTGACTTGTGAGGAGGACGAAGTATGAGTACTTTCAATCTAGACCTATCTTGAATTTTTTCTTTTAATTAATTTATTTTCCCCTAATTTTGAGAGTAAGGTACCCCTGTTACCTAACAAGGGTGATTTATCAACCTATATGAATTTCTTATCAAAACTGCTAAGAATATGGTTTCAGATTACTTTTTTATTGTTCCAGGTGAGACTCCTATTTTCTCATGAGAAATCAAGACAAGATTACAAAATGAAATAGTAGAAATTCCTATTCTACTTTTCAAGACATAGATAATGTAGGTAAAATTGATTTGACCCCGACAAATTGGTGTCAACTATTCTAAATTAATGCTGTTTAAATTACATTTTTTCAAATGTTCAATTAAGCACAGAAAATTTCAACTAAAACATAAACATTATAAACCATTGTGAGAAACAGGTCACAAGCTTAAATTTCTTAACTTATAAGTCCTCTATTGTTTATCCTCTATTGTCTCTTAGGTTTCAAATTTCAACTATCATCCAAAGCTAGTGAATTTTATTTAGGATTTTTTTGTAATTTTATATCATTTTGACATTATTATCTTGGGTGATTTCTGTGTATAAAGCATTCAAAAATTGCATAGCATTAGACCAAATCAATTTTAGTCCCAAAAATTTAATTTTCAATTCGCTTTTTTCTAATCATGGAATTTAATTACAAAAATGTAATTTTCAATTAGTTTTTTCTAATCGTGGAATTTATTTCCACAATTTTTTGTATTTTTAACAGATACCAAAGCAGTTTTTTGGGGAAATTCATGTCCACTTACAAAAATGTGCTCGTCGAGGAAACTAGTCCATTCATCCTTTTGATTCTTAGATAGCAACTTGTACATTATGTATATGCACTCTCTTGAAACTCATTATTTTTTTATAGTACTTGCATAGTCTAACGGTTAAGAGAGAGGTTCAATAGGGAGTGAAGTAGTGCGCCATTTGTTCTAGGGAGTACGTACTACCCTGGAGGGAGCAGGGAGCTATAAGGGAGTAAAAGCTGTATTAGGCTAGGCGTACACCGGTTAGTCAAGACAAGACAAGACGAGATTAGTCACGTTTAGTCACAATAATTCACATAATTGCTTATGAAGCAGCACACACTGATGCAATGACTAATCAGTGTGTGTTGCTTCATAAGCAACTATGTGAAGTACTGTGACTAAACGTGACTAATCTCGTCTTGTCTTGACTAACCGGTGTATGCCTAGCCTTAACAAAGAAAGACATACATTAACTTGGACATGAGAAATGAGAAGTTTGATACTTGGCCAGAAAGAGTTGAAGAATTACCTTAGAATTTTCGGAAATTAGTTTGTAAATAATTGAATTCGCCTTTTTTTGTCTCGATTCTTGAAAACTTTAGTTTATGCAAAAGCCTGCAGTCTTAACGCGATTTTTTCTAAAAAAAGAATGTATTTCTGTATAATGATTTTTTGGATTGGAATATGTATTTTCTCATAATAGCGAAATTCTTTCACCTAATTTTTTAATCCATCCATTCATTAATTGATCTCTTATTTCAGGTTTCAAGTAGCGAGAATCCTTCAATCCTAGAGTTGTGGAAGCACGGATATATTTTAAAGGTTTTAAACTCTCTCGATTCACAAGATATATCATTTGTAGAGGCTCAAAATGAACTGATGACTTTCCTGAGTAAGATATTCAACTATTTTACTTTGAATGCTATAAAATCGACTTGACATATTTTTGTTAAATATAACCAGTTTAGTTAATACGGTAGTTTGATTTCAGGTTTTGTGCTCCTTCTATCGCACCTATTGAGCACACATTGTGTATTTTTTTAACCAATTTAATTTCTTTGTATCTTGCACCAATCACAATATTCATAACAAGTTATCATGGTCAGCTGTTCAAATTTTCCGACTTTTATAATATAATTATATTGTTGAGAAAACTGTGATTTTACCTGTGGAGTGCTCTGTAGATTGATGGAAAATGTAGTGAGTAGACCAAGGCATATAAATTCTAAAAAAAATCTTTTTTACAATTAATTGTATTTACAGAGTTTTTGGGAATAAATGGCTAATTCAGAATTTATTTAAATTCTAGATGAAAATGATGTTTCTACTACTAGACCAGTGAAAAACATCGATGGAAGTTATCACTCAATTTTAGAAGTCAGCCTTGGTGAGTGTTGATAATAATAGTCTAATAATATTTTCAAATGTTTGGTTGCCATGACTAAATTGTGATGTGTTAAAAGTTTCGTGCTCTAAATTTTTATCAAAATTCAATATTTTTCGATCTTCAATAAGTGTTCTGTGCTGTGTTTTAGTGTTCTCTATTTTTCGGACTTTATAAAATCAAATACTTTTTTTTAAATGCTGATGTCAGTTTTCTAAGTGAAAACAAACTTTCACCATGTTCCCTATCAAGGGATAATTGGTTATGTTGGTGAAGTGGAACAACCCTACTTGGGTCTCCCCACTATTAAAAGCCATACGCTAAATAAATAAATAAATAAATATATTTTTTCTCGCGGAAACATGATAAAATAATTTTAATATACTTGATTATGAATTATTTGTGCTATTTGTAGATTTTGGTATGAATAGCACAATATGAAGAAGTACCGTATTTATTGCAGTGCAGTGGCATTTCTAATTGGCATTTCTACAGTGGCATTCAATCGTTGAGATTGAGATTCCAAATTCAACTATATGTTTTAGAAACAATGTTATCAAAAAATATCTTAGTCAAATGCTATTATATCAACCATGTCTTTGTTTTGAATTTTATTGAAACTTCTCCAACCTGAATTGAAAATTATTTGCTTGGTTAGCACGTTACTTATGTTAATTGATGCATGGTTATCAATTTGATCCATTTTGATGTACGATATTCGTCTCATTGAGAAATTAGCATTACCTCATTACATTGAGTGAAAATGTACTCTTAGCGATCAGGAATATATTATCTCTATTGACATATTGTCTCTATTAAAAACTTTTTAAATATTCTCATATATTTGAGAGAAGACTTGACTCCAGCCTAACCGTTCAACCCTTTATTAGCTTTATGATATCCTGAGAGCCTAGAGACTAGATATAATATACTTTGAAGTAGGCCTAGCTACTATTGAAAATCATGAATAGGTCTAATTTTGGTGAATAAAGGATTGATCTTGTTTAATTGGAAAGGACTATAATTTTTTTGTTACCAATCATTTTCTAGGAGAAAGGGATTCAGTTAGCTACGTGGTGCGACTACTTACCTACCAACCAGGGCTGCTATTAAAAGATGTCAAACCTTCAAGTGCCTTATTCTACAATATTGGACTTTTTGCAGCGAATATGAATCTCAAAATGAAGGTATAATTTTCTAGATTGTTGAGTTATGAAATATTTTCTTGTTCTTGTTCTAAACTCCAAAAATACAAGTTTTCATTCCGCTTCATCTTTTGTATCTATTTTTCCCTGTTTCTTATTTAGACAAAAACTCATTTACTTGAATAAAACTCTACCTCTGAGCTCGGAGTCTGATAAAAATAATTGACATTCACTGAAAATTTTTTAGTTATGAAACTTCAAAATTTTGTCATGAATTTACCAATCACTAATGACATAGCCTCCATTTTTAAAAAATTAATCCACTATATTTGGATTGCAAGAATAATTATGGATTTCATATAATAGATTTGATTAAAAAATTCAACTTAGAATCGAAGTTCAATGATTTTTAGTTTAATGAAAGCTCTATAGGTTCTCAATAGGCTGGAAGTAATACCGTAGGTACCGTACTTTAAAAAATCTCTTACAACAATTATTACAATTGATTGTCTTAAAAATGTTCGCAAATATGTCTAAATAAATAAATGCAGTGTCAACAGGTATTTATTTTTATACTGAATTAGAAAACGTTAACTGAAACAACCATAAATTCATTGAAACATAGTTTCTGTTGTGATACCATTATAAATCTCAGATACATTTTTATACTGAATTAGAAAAAGTAAACTCAAACAATCATAAATATTCATTAAAACATAGTTTCTGTTGTTGTACCATTATTAATCTCAGATATCAAGGATTTGACATCCAAGGATTTATCTGAAAATTATATAGTAAGATAACTGAATATAAGCACTCTGTTGAATAAAAAAATGCCATTATTTTTCAGGAATTCAATAGTAAACGATTTGAAAGGCTTACATCTTGGAGCCTGGGATGTCTACCAGAAGTGGAAAAATCCCTTCATGTGTTGAAAGATGAAGAAAAGCTCAGCATCTCAAATGACGTCATCAACAATTTCAAGGAGAATGTTATCAGTAGGATAGGGTCATTACAAAAAGGTGAGTTTGGATTCAACAATAATTTTATAATCATTTCGATATTTAATTGTAAGAGAATGGCATAAGTCAATGATGTAAATAATATCATAAAGTAATGTAGAAAATTTTACTCTTCATAAAACAGTTGTACTTTTGAACTAAAATCATTATAACTGATCCTTATAGATCATTCTCACTTCTATATTTCATTCATATATGATTCTTACCATGCCATTTACATTATTGAATACCACAAAACAACAATACAATGAAATGGAGATAACATATGGAAGAAGAAAATAAAATGTTAACTTTCTTCAATTGCTCTTCTAAAATTGAAATACTTCTTCTTGTGAATAGACTACTGTATTATTCCTTCTAGTATACCATACACTTCTTTCATTATTTTTCAAATGATCTCTTGTTATCATTTTCAGGCATAATACATGGCGATTTTAATGAGCAAAATATTATAGTTAGAAAAACAGAATCAGATTATGAAATGTGTTCGATTATTGATTTTGGCGATGCGCATGTCTCCGCCTACCTGTTCGAGCTATCAATAATGATGTGCTATTTGCTCATGCTAACTCAGTCGGCTGAAGATGGAAGAGACATTGTGGCTGGATACTCCTATCTAATGAAGTTACCAGAAGAAGAGCTCAAATTATTGAAAGTGAGTGCTGGAAAAGAAGTTCATATTTGTTAGTGCATACCATTATTTTGGAAAGGTTTTGTGAGAGCTATGCTTTTAACAGCATTAGAAACTTCGTCGGTGTAAGGTAAAGCAGGTATATTTTCTAAGCATCTGAGTTGAAGATGGATGGGGTAATTCATTTCTATTTATTATTATTGTCATGACAACTCACTAAAACTTTCACAATGTTCAAAGTATATAAGAAGTCATCTTCTTTAAAATACTAAAATGACTTCTCTACAGTGAATTATTTCTCATTCACTTGAAACATTCTATTTATCCTAAGTGAGATAATTCATTATCAGTCCTCTGGTGCTTTAACAAAATGAACCAGCTGCTGTTGAAATTTCCAACCATTATGAAACATGTTTAATAATCATGAAAAAAATCAATAAATAATCTCAAACAAAAGAGACGTATGATAAAAACCTTATACTTAAGATCAACAGAACATTTGGAATTTCAAAAATTTAGATTGGGAATAAGATCGTTTATTATAGCGAAATTTATTATTATTCATAAATTAGGAAATCGAATATTTTCCATTGCGGGCTACTTAGAACATGATTCTACCCAGATTCGATTTCGATGTGAGCTATTCTTCTCCAATTTTAAACTTTTTCAATGTCCAAAAATCATGTAAATCACATTTCTTTCTTGTTTGGATGATCAACTGCAAAATTTTCGTTCCAATGAAATCAGTGTTACTACTCATGTATTCAACTGTACTAGAATACGGGAATATACTACTTCAAGAAGCAGGCTTTGATAAGTGATAAATTTAAGGAATCATACTTATTAATTCAATTGAGCTGTATATGGTCTGACAATTGTAATTGTGAAACAGTTATCGCAGAATAACTGTTTCAAAACAGTCTGAGGATTCGTTTATTCCGAAAAATATGGACTGAAAACTGAATTGAAAACTTCATTACATGATCAGATAATCTTGTGTTAAAGATACGCTCTTTACCAATGCTCACATGCGACTTTTGTATTGAAACGTTGGATTCTTATTCCACCTTGGTTTGCTCTATCAATTTAATAGTATTTTATTCTTTCACCAAATCTATAATATCACATTGAATTGACTTTTCTCATAGTCTAGATTTGATTTCTTAACAGTTCTATAGGGTGTTTCTAAATTGGGGACGAATTTTAAACTGCTATAAAACATAATATATTTATTTATAATTTTTTTGTACGGATACGTCAAGTTACTTCTCCCATTTATGCATGAAAAATTATATCCGGCATATGACCAAAGCAAAGTTCTTCAAAAGAATTTATTAAATTTCCTCTTTGCAAGGAAACCAGGAATGGCCTGCCAGATCATGCGATCTTACACCATGTGATTGTTTTTGATGGGGATGTGTTAAATCAAAGGTGTACGTGAACAAACCCCAAACAATACCACAATTAAAGGCGGAAATCGAAATGGAATCCCACCTACTCTTTCTGAACTCGTCTTTACGAACTTGCTGACTGAATGCCACGCGGCTTTGGGTGGTCATATGCCGGATATAATTTTTCATACATGAATGGGATAAGTAACTTGAAATATGCATTAAAAAAATAATTTATGAATAAATATGTATGTTTTATAGCAGTTGAAAATTCGTCCCTAATTTAGAATCACCCTATATTTACTTTATTCTTTATTTACTTTATAATTACTTTTATTCTTCAGCTGTCGGTGTGATGCCCAATTGAAATTTTCTTTTCTTTTATTTCAGGTATGTGTTTGTGGTAGATTGGTTCAAAGTCTTGTTTTCGGCCTCTACTTTTACTCAAAAAATCCTTCAAACTCCTATATCTTGAGTACTCAGGAAAAAGGTTGGAAACTTTTGAAGAAGCTGTGGCGGACTGACTCAATTGCCTTACATACTTTATGGTGTTCTGGAATTGATTCAAACAGAGAAAACTAATTAAATTGAAATTTTAATGACTGAAGAACATCATCAAGACAATTTATGGATTTGATACAGTAGCAATAAAATGTTTCATAGTGAGTAAGATACACCCGCATGAAGACGTAGGTTATTCACCAATAAAGATAGGCTCATTTTTAAACTGAGATTTGTAAACTGACATTTTTAAACTTATTATTAGATTTGAAGATTTTTTGTGAAATGCTCAAGATTATTATATTTCATGGAAAAACGAGTTCGATTAATTTCTTGGAAGTTGCTATTACCTACTGATTTGGTAATGTTATTATTTTATAAGTGTGGAGTGTAATCGTAGTCTCTGTCAGTCTTCCAACAAAAGAGTAGGGAACGGAAATCAGGGAGGCTGAATTACACGCTTTTCAAACCAAATAATTTCAACGGAATATGGACACATCCATTCACAGTGTTGAAATAATTCAGAGACTCTTTAACATTAATCTCCAATTATTATTATCATCATCATTATTAGATATTCGACAAATTTTAAATAAATGCTCAATTTTATAAATGAAAAGAAATAAAATGGAATTTTTTTAAATTGTTGTTTAGTTGATTATGTTTTGATTTCCCAGTCAAACTTGGGTGCTCCAATTTATTTGGTTTTTGAATTATCATAACCCTCAAAATTTTAATTAATCTATTCATTCTTTCAAAAATTCATTAAAAAAATAAACAATACAAGAATCATTAGAAACCTAGAAGACCCATTAGAAGACCTAGGGTCTTCGCTCCCTAGCCTGGCGTATTTGACTAATTGCAGCAACCGCATCGCGATTGCAATGCGTGTGCATCGCAGGGTGGAAAGGCACACCACGGAGATGAATGATTCAGTACACACGTCGGCGGCAGCTGTGCGGTCGCGTTGCGGTCAGCTGCTGCTCAATGCAGTCGGCTGTCCCCACTCTGCCTGTACTAACCAAAGTCAAATTCAAATTCAATTTGACTTTGATTAGTACAAGTGCCGCTACAAAATGCTAAGCAAATGCCGCCCATGCATACTGATCTGAACGAATTTCTGAACAACCGTAATTTCCAGTTCTGGTGGTGGTGCACTCACAACAACAGTTGAAATTCCGTTTGTCGAAATTGATCCTGTGAATACGACTTTACTTACGTTTTTACTCTGAAAACATCTCAATCACATAATCACTGTTATAATATGCTTGGGAGGATATTGTTAAATGATTATCATCATTATAATATACTGTATTTGACAAATTTAAAACAAATGAAATTCTCATTAACAGTACATCCTGAAACAAGTACACATCCAAGAATTGATATATGCACTGGCTACTATGAGTATCTATAATATTAAGGATACAAATCTTGATCACTGCATTGTTGTTAGTAGATAACAATTTCACTTATTCCCCCTTCATATTCAGTTTGAAGAATTTCATTCTTTTTTACATTACCGTACATGGAATGTTAATTAACTAACAAATATCAATATAAAATTACAATATAATCATATTAATAATTATTGTCACTGTTTCAGTCATCAGTTGAGAGCCGGCTTTCGATGCGAACGGACGGTTGTAGTTATAAGAAAAATTGAAGATATATTAAAAATAAGAAATATTGCTGATTTGATAAGAAGTAATTAGATTTCAGGCTCCACAGCTATAAATGACATGTTTCCACATTGCAGTTGTCCTCAACATTAAAGTAGTGAAGCCTACAGATCTGGCAGTGTTTTCAATTGTTCTATTCTTATTGGAGCAGCGACTGTAGCGAAAGTGGAGGGACGGTGCAGAGATAAGCATACCGGATTTATTGTAAAAAAAAGTGGAAACTGACATCAGAGTGCAATGAAGGCTCTAAATTTTCGAACTTGGCCTGCACGAACAAAGAACTGCAAAAAGAGCGAAACTCGAAATGGTCGGAGATGGCTAACATGAGAGTAGACTGCTTTACGAGCCAGTTTCGTTGCAAAATAAGAAGAGTGAGCGCGCAAACGGGCGAAGCGGAGGATGCAAATCATGAATGAGCAAAGGCCAAGGCTGCACATGATTCATTTTCCAAGCTTCCTACTGCAACATACAAAAACCTCCAATTCTTCTCAGTTTTATTTTCAAACGTAGAAAACAAAGACTAATTACTGTTCGCATTCTTTTGTGAGTGGAAACCTTATCCTAATCGAATGTGGACAGGTCTGACTCCGATCTCTTGACATCCGTCTTCCAATCTCTTCTCTGCTATTGACACCCCACTTCACAAAAATAGTCTGGTCAGGAATGTCACAAAATATTTTACTGCAGCACTTGCGGCTGCGATTAGCGTTATAGCATTCTTTGTCAACAGAGAAGAAAGTGCGAGCTATTATTATTGTCTACTTGGCAAACAACGTTACAAAACAGGAAGATAATTCAGCTCATTGATTGGAATAATTGGAATGTCTAATTTATTACACAGAATTTGAGCTTTAAAATAGTTATAGATGCACCAAGAAACTTATCAGCTCCATGTTCTTGTATTGATTGAACCGGTCACCTTCTATACACACTGAATTACAGGTGTAGATGTAGATGGAATGATTTTGAAGATTTAGAAATTTGAATATTCTTTAGTAGCCTATTACTCTGTTGCCTTTACTTAGACGATGTTTTTCTTTGCAATTGAGATCAGAGGAGCCTGCATCATAGAAAATTCGGTATCATAATTCTACTTCATCCAAAACCAAATACTCGCCACATCCGAAACAACTCACTTCCCTGTGATTCAACCTGAAAATCCATATCATCACTTTATGTTTTTCATTTAAGTTATTGTTTGAAATACAGTAGACAACTCCTTATACAGTCAGCTTGAAAAAAACATATTGTTTAATCCATGTTTCAATATTTCTGTGTGTTCTGGGTAAAATTTTCTTGTTTATGAAATCATTTGGAATTTTATTTATAATGTAATTACAGTAATATGGGAATTAATGCCTGCAGGTGGTGAGTTTAATAAGATCGGTATTATATCTATTGTTTGATACTGTGATGCATCACACAAGATTTTCGTTCTCTCAAAAAAATTAATACTTCATGTTGTCAGCTCCTTGTTCTTCCATTGATTGAACTATCCTTTCCAAAAATACATTTAGGAAACCTGAAAAATGCTAATTTTAAACTGGAAGACTGGCCACCTTAAGAGTCGAAAGTTTCATAATTCTTATTTTACTTCATCCATTTGATTCTTGTCGACCGCTCTTACTGGGTCTGTAGCGTTGGCTAAAATTGGCCTGTTTGAGAAAAACGGCGAACTAAATTTCGCCCTGAGGCTGTTTTGAAATTAGCCGTTCAGAAATTGATGCTCTCTTCTGTTACAGCAGTCATCAACGATTCAACTTTTTCCCCATTCAGCCTGCTTGTACTTTGTTGTAACCTGCAATTTTTTTGAAATTTTAATGATGCTCTCAACATAGTTAAATTAGCTACAGAGAAAAATCGTCCAGAACAGAGCTGATGATTAGCTTTTACGATTGGACGTCTCCACATGAATGGTCGCGGGATCCTGTGAAAATTGCTGCATGTAATATCGCATTGCCTCTGGTATTTCTAAAACCTGAAATCAAACAGTACTTTTTGATTATCTGAACAAACTTTTCTGAGAATTGGGAAAAATAGAGCTCAAGTAATTTTGAGTTCCGATAAACATTCATTTTGGATTTCGGATAGCTTGCTTTGGATTCTTGATGAATTCCAGAATGGTGTTAGAATGCATTTATTCATCAAACAGTATTCTTATTAGAATAATATTGACACTAATGTCATGTGTACTTCGCCGTTTTTAGAAAACTCAAATGGAAAGGTGAGTTCCGATCATTTGATTGATTCGCCGCCTCCCTGCCTTTATTTATTTCCTTTCAGGGCGAGTTTGAGAACGTTGAGTTTTCGTCAAAAACCCAACTGTTCATTGCTTGATGATGACCACTAGGAAACCTAAAATGTTTGTTTCAATAATTTCAACTACCTGCCTACCTCACTCAATTAACACCAAGCAAAACGAGTTTTACTGGAAGTGTGCTCACTTCAAAGCAGAATTACTCGTTTCTTTAAAGAGTGTCATTCAACTAGAAGTAATTGTAACTGGAGCAAATATTATTTAGAGATTAGATACCGTTTGTAATTGTTTTTCAGGTGGAACAGTTCTAAAGCGTTTTCACGCTAGGCACACTCCTGCTCAACAGAAACCAGGCTGGTTGTTCGTGGGTGGTGTTATAAGAAGGGGAAGAGGAAGAAAAATATGAAGAAGAGGAAAAAGAAAAGAAAGGAGAGAAAAATAAAGGAATTAAAATGGGGGAAGAAAAGACAGGCTTGTTTATGTTTATCTATTGTATCAAATGTGTACATCATATACCGATTAAATGCATAATATATATTATAAAATACATCGCCATAAATTCTATACCATCCTGTGGAAGAGGGGGAAAATGGATGAGAAGAGAGGTAGTGAGAGAAATGGAGGGAGAGGCAAAAAGGAAGGTGAATAATTATGAAACTGAAAGAGAAAGATGAATGATGAGGAGAGAAGTGGCAAAAGAGTGAGATAAGTAGATGGAGAGGACGAAATATAAAGGAGTATGTAAAAAGGAACAACAACCAGATGAAAGGAGAGGAGCAGATAGAATAATAAAATTATGCTATGAAGAGAGAGAAGACAAAAAATTACATTATGATTTATAACGAGTCAAATAAAGAAGGAGAAAATGGGAAATAGGCAAAAAAGAGAAAGAAGAGGATCATCAGTAGAAATGTGGAGAAACTGATGATTGGAGAAGAAGACCATGAAAGATATTGGAGAAGAAGACCATGAAAGATGTGATGAGCGAGAAGGAGGATGAGGATGAAGAACGGTAGAAAAAAAGGTGAGATAGGAGAGAATTAGGTGGGTGAAGAAGTAGAAGAGAATATCAAAATGGCGATATTTGGAATCACAAGAAGAAACAAGAACGTAGAAGGTAGAAAAGCAGCAGAAAACTAAGAAAGAAGAGAGAATAAAAAGAAGGGAAGAGAGAGAGAGAGAGAGAATGAAGATGAAATAGAAAAAAACGTGAGATAGAAGAGAATCAGGGGGCGTAAAAGTAGAAGAGAATATTACAATGCAAAGAATTGAAATAACAAGAAGAAACAAAAACGTAGAAGGTGAAGGGGTTGAAAGTGGAAGAGGTGCAGAAAACGGTGACGAAGAAAGAAGAGAGAGAATGGAGAGAAAGAAGGAGAGATTGAGGATGAAGATGAAATAGAAGAGAATAAGGGGGTGTAAAAGTAGAAGAGAATATCAAAGTGGCGAGATTTGGAATCACAAGAACAATAAAAAAAGTAGAAGGATGAGGGGTTGAAGGTGGAAAAGAGAACCGTAACGAAGAAGGAGAAGAAGAGGAAGAGGAGTAGAGAGTAAAGGATAAGAATGTCTAGGAAAAGACTCTTCCATTTCTCGAGGCTGGTCGACGAATGGTGGGACGTACAGGTAGACGGGGACAGAAAGAGTTTGTCGTCGCGGGAGTAGGCGAATAATTTTAGCACGACTCGATGATGGTGTTGGGGGTGGTCGGAGGGGTGAGATGGAACTCAAGGCCGGCCGGTGCGGTGCGGGAGCGGGGCGGTGCATTCTTGCACTACATTCCATGTTGACGTCTCAGGCGAAATCTTCACTCTTTACCATTTTACCCCTTCCTACTATCGCTACATTCGCGCGCTTTCTTTGCTATGCTGCTTTTTTCCGAAACCGCTTTTGTTTCCCTATATCGGACGCTTGTCCTTGAGTTCGCACACCGAATATAATGCACTTCTCTACTCTTTCGAACGTATTCGAGAGACGGATTTCAGGGAGGTCTTGAAATATTCGGCGGTGGATTGTGCATTCTACATAAATATTATCTGCTAGCCCCATTATCAAGTAGCTCTTGTCTATCAATTTTGTTATTGTTTGAATTCGAAGACTTCTACAATAAGACTTCAGTGCAGCCGAAGATGTATTGGCTTCAGCTTCACCACGAAATCATAGTCCTGAAAAAGTGTTTAGTTTAGTGAAATTGACAATATCCTAAAGTTATTTCAAAGATGAAATATTATATTACGGCTCAATTGATGCCATTAGTTGATGACATGACACAGATTTAACAATTTTAATATAAACATACAGTATAGACAGAACATAGAACCAATAGATAATCAAAACTGTAACAACAATGTCTTATCAGAAATAAGTGATATAATCTCGATGACACCCGCGACTAACGTTTATTGAATTTGGCGATCTATCTACTGGACCTAATGAACTAGATTACAGGTCAGGATAGACCATTACCACGGTGTTGGTTTGGTACAGGCCGAGCAAGACATATCTTCAACATCTACGATGAAAATCATCATTGTCTGATGAACACATAATAATGACACATATCTTTGACAATTAACTTGCATACCTAATAAAGTTTCTTGAAAATTAAGTTTAAAACTAAATATTTTGATTCAGATATATTAATTATTGGCATCAGTCAAGACCATACTCTCTTGCTGTATAACTGTATTTTAAGTGAGATGATGTATCAGACACTTTGATACATATCCGCAATGTGATGAGTTCTATTACAAACTGGGAATTTCTGCCAATCAGGAGCTTGGAGCAAGAACTTCAACCAGTAAGCCAACTCCTTATCAGCAATTCCTGAAACTTATAATCAGTCTGATAATATTTAAAAAATCTCATTGGTTTTCATTCTTCCTATGAAATATTTCCAGTGCACAACTTATTATTTGTTTTGATTGTATCTTTTAAACATCATTTTCGTAAAGTAGTATAATGACCAATTTTCAACTCTTTATCAGAGTGTTGAACTCTTCCGATTAGCCTCTCCATCTTCATTACTTTCGAAATAAAATTTTATGTGTTGAATCACTTATTATTACTATATAATGCTTTATAGTTACCACTGCAATAAAAACCACTCTCCGGTAGTTTTCTCCATAAAAGCTTACATCACTTCAACTTATGATCATTCAATGCAGAATTTTAAGGAAAATCAAAGTAAGAAAGTGTTTTATAACAGAAATATTCATTCAAATAAGTTGAAAAACGTAGTTCATTGATGGAAAATGATTTTTTCAAATCTTTTTCAAAATCATTCAGTAATGATACGTTGCATCTTGTATCCAAGCTCTAGGGGTTTATCAATCAGACTGGCAAGATAAGATTCCACTTAACTTGAGCTCCTTCCCCCAATTTTCATTATATATAATTATTATTAGTGCCGTATTTGAGTAGTTGTGAATGAGATCATCGAAAGGAAATAAGCCACCGCTTGCCATCGCAAATCGCTTCGCTCAAATACACCGTATAGGACCACCCTAACGTACCCTGCACAGGTAGTACAATCTGAGGACCCCGAATCGGTGAGTGCCACATATATTTTATATTTATAATTGAATTCCTTCTGAAATTGAAAACTGAATGTTGAATGAATAATTGATTTATTCCAAATTGAAAACCTTCTAATATATTTATAAATTACTTTATAAATCGCTTTGCTATACAACGCTTTATACAGTCCACTATAATATCATCATTGCCCCAAACTTATCTGTTGTTTCTGATAAATCCTAAAAAGACAATATTTTTCAAAAAGCTCATAATTTTGACATCTATCCAATAACTCAGCACTTGAATCAAAACTCTTCAATCTTCTTATTCTTTTCCACAGCAACCATCTCCACAATATCCTTTGTCTAGTTCACTCATTGCCCTTTCCAACGATCACATAAGTTCAGATCGCTGGCTCTGCTCTGCCTATCTCTATTCAACTATTTCCAATAATGGAACATGCAATTTATAATTTCACAGATAACTACTCCCCTGGTGCATGAACTATAAATGCTAGCTTGTAGCTAAAGCTACATTCGAGGCTCCTCGCTCTACTCATTCACTCTCTTTCTTCATTTCTCTCCTAGTTGTCTCCTTTTCCTCTCTTTCTCGCTCCTAGGAGATTGGATCTGATTTACTGGATGTATATAAGCTTCAGATAAAAAAAATAATAATCTTCGGAGATTATAGCTGGCAGCCATGGTAAAGAGAGATCCTGCATTGGAGGTTTGTCTTGCCGAAGCTTTTAAGTTACGATATTACCTCTGGAGCAGCGAGCAGCGATCAACTACACAATGTCTACTACTTTTCAACTACACGTAGCGTAAACTACTCAGCTCGGTCTGTTTGAATGCTTAATACTGTATGTCTGAGTTTTTTACTGCAGCTGATTATAAAGTATCTATTTTGTTTCATTCCATTCCAGGCTACTCTTTCTTCAATCATTATCGTTCGCTCTTGTAATGTTGCTGGGCTCGAGTGATAACAACTTTAAATGCAGTTCTTATATGCTTTTAGTATACTACAGAAGGAATGTTGACTCATTCCTATCCTACATTGGGTTTTGCAAAATAATTTTCAGATATTGTGTAGAATGACTTTCTCAAGTGATAATCATTGTGAAATAGAAGTAAAGTATTCCATTTGAAAGGCATGACGATTTTTTCTCGAAAAAAGATACAGGTACAAGAATAAAAATATTATTGTTACTGGTTTAAGATCCTATTTGCATATTTAGCTACTGCTTCAAGTGAAAGGATTAACAACGTAGATGTTGAGAATTTTCAATATTTTTGGTATGCATTTGTTTATCAACTTGTTTATTACGGTCTTTGACTTTCAATTATATTCTGAACCTACGCTGACTCGCACTTCAAGGAGTCGGTAATGCTCCTCAACTTTAACATTCAAGGTGCACAACTGCAGATTGATACACAGGTACTCCCGAAAATGTGATATTCAGGAACTCCCGAAAATGGGGCTCAGGGCTTTGAAATGCGCAAACTCAACAAAAATGTAAGCAGGCCTATTGATAAAAGTGTAAGTTAATAAATTTATATGGTTTTATCTCATTTAATATGGTTAGATACAATCATTTCCATTTATAAAATAATAATTTTTATTTACAAAAATTTGTCAATTTGATACATTCAATGCATTCTATACCCTTTCCTATTGACATTGAATTCAACAAGCAATCAGGTATTATAATACAGAGATATAAATAATCACCAACCCTGTATATTGTCAGCATTCGTATATCTACAATGAAGTAGAATGAAGTTGGAAAATCAAGAGAAGTGTTGTAACTGACCAAATAGTACTGAAGATTGAACAAATATTAATTCTCTACTCATTCGTTGTTTCATCCCACCTTTTTCCGAAAAGTGCCCGAGAATAATAAAGAAGACGAGTGTGCAGTGTATAAACGAAAATCCTGTCAGAGAGAGATAGGAGAGAAGAATATGCATTTCATGATGAAGATTGTTAAAATGGCTTGAGAGAGAGAGAGAGAAAATGAATGTGTATTAGAGAAGGGATACAGTACATATAATGAGAGAGCAAGCATTATGTAAAAGCGAGAAAGTGATTGAGAAGATGCATAATATAAAAGACAGCGTGTACCGCCCACTCTCACGGCGGTTCTGGAACTTATAATACGAGTACTTGTTCAGACAGGGTGATAAGATTCTTCCAGTGTCTGTAGAGGGCATTTGCTCCCAAGGCTCTCAAGGACAAAGAGGACAAACTGAAGGTTAACCGAAGCAAATGGGTGATAATTTTTACTCCATACTCAGAATAAATCTTTCTCAATGATAATGATTGGCTTTGCAGCTCAGGCTGAGTTAAAATATATCACCCCCAAGAAGATACAAATCAATGCATACTGAGAAACTTCAGTATTAATTAATATTGAAGCTTTTAATGATTTTCATTAATATCAGCTGCATCTGGCTAAGAGTTACTGGTATAACTGAGTAAACTTGCCGAAATTGAAATTAAATTCCAATACTTTCTGGAATTAATTACAGTACTGGTGTACAATTTTAATGGCCATAATATTGCTTCACTGTGCTTGTATGTATGCCTTTTGGAAGTGTAACTGAATCCTCATTTCAATATTATGCAACAGAGCTGGAGGCTTCTCTGGAAGACTTTAGTTCCATGTAGTTTATTTTAATTTAATAAGAAATGAGAATAAAAAATTAATGATCAGTCCAAGTGACTAGTTTTTTAATAGAATTATAATAAAAAATTTAAATAAAATAATAATAAAAAAATTCAATTAACCACTTTCAGAATCATATATTCAGATATCATTATTTACACCAACGTATTTAATCCAAGGATTTGTATGATATGATATTGCTGAATATTCAAAATCAAGAGATCCTTTGAAAAGCACGATATCATTTGAGGTCATTATTAATAGCGAAAGGCTGCATCTAGTATAACTAATACTTTCAGTAGAAACCTTCAAAATTGAATTTTGTGAAGTCCTGGTCTACTAGATTCATTCCATTCTTTTTCTGCATAATCAAATACCAACAAAAAAGAAGAGTCCAGTTAACATCCGTGATTCATGATGTTGACTCATACAATCATGAGAGGGAAGATTTTATTAAACCTTCATTCAAGTTTGATAATCTTCCTCTTTATAAGGTGATCCGCTAAAAGCGTCGAAGTCATGATGATGTGTATAAGAATAGATGTGTATCATTTACAGATTTCAATGGAGACTGTAAACAAGAATATTCTCTCTACAATATGTCACAGAATCACAAACTTTCCAGACCTTCATAGATGCGACTCTGTAAGACTTGTGTCGTAAGCTATAAGATGACGCATCCAATGGTATAACTATGTTTATTTTATTGCCTTTCAACTTCATTTTTATCGACGAAATATTGGAGAGCTTTTGACCACCAATTACGAATGGAACAGCTATGGACACCAAGCGGAATAAAAAGCTGTGGCATTTCCTTTCACAGTCACGTAGGCTGTACAAAGGAAGTTTACATCACGACTGTTAAGTTTCTTGGAATTTACCCGATCTTACTCCGTATCTACCGTTATTAATGTCAATGAGTCACATCTATTAGAATTTTTATTGAGATTCCCCATTTTTCATGGTGGACGGATTTGATGATTCGTTCACGAAAATATTAATGACATGGTGTAGAAGTAGAAGGTATTTAGTCTCTCAAGTATATAATTTTATGTTAATTGATGAACAAGAGGAGATGTTTCCTGGAGAAGTAGAGGAAACTGATCTCATCTATGAATCATTAATCACCTTCAAATTGTATTCCAACACCTATTCTGATCAACATATGTTATTAAAACTTTTTCGACTTGCTATTTCCAGTATCAATAACAGTATCAACACAATTCCAGTATCAACACCTATTCTGATCAACTTGCTATTTCTAGTATCAATGGCGTTAATGGTGAAAAAAAGTTTAATCAAGTTTCTGTTGCAGCCTGGTTGAGCGCTCTCTTGGTATTCATGAATGATTGTATATTGTGTTTTAGAGAATTATTCAAAGAATTGTTATATTATTTTATATTAAGGTGGGATAAGGAATGCTCGTCCATTATCCTCGAATAACGTGAATCAAAATCAGATTACAGTTCTCTGAACTTTTCTCTCATTCTGAATCTGGTAAGATCACTGAAATCACTGATTCGTTTTGATATACACAAATCAATTTGAATTTCTCTTCAATTGTGTCCAAATAATATTGAATAAGGCACTAGTCTACCTTGAGTATAATATGAATTGATTTATCTAGAGCATCTCAGGATTACGCTTCTCTGTAAATCGAGTAATTTCGACTTCCAATAGTAATCAAACACGCTATTTTCTATATTGGCAGAATAATCGTTGTCTGTCCCTACGACCGGAATTTAGTTATGGTGATTCATATAATTAAATTTCAATTTGTTAACAGTTGTAATGTAGTCAGAGTACTTGAGAGAATGATATTCGTGATTGTGAAAGCAAGCTTTTTATTTGACAATCGATTCCATGGCGATAATTCGATCAGCATCAGAGGAGTTGTTACTCCAATATATACGAGTACACAAGCAAAAAAAAAATCGTTTCACATTTACTAAATCCTGTTTTCGAAACAAGTCTAGAGAGAAACCAGCGTCACATTATGTAAAGCGATGTGAATCAATAATGCTTTGACATAAATGCAATAGGCTATAAATAGACTAAATTATCATATTGGAATATCGCCAATACAAGTTTGAAGCCTAACCTGTTGAACATTAGTGTCTTATACAGTCGCAATGTCTGAATGTAGTCAAATAAAAAATGTTTTCTAAAAAATATTGGTTGATGATGTGCTTAAGTTAAGAAACTGCGATTGATAGATTAATCACTATTTTCTTATTATAGTCAGAAGTTAATGACTAAAGTATCTGAAGATCATAAGATAATTTCATAACGTTTTATAAATAAAATACAAGTCCAAAATTTATACAGATTAGAATTTTCACTTAACACTAATTTCATAAACTACTTCAATTTATTATTCAAATGTGATGCATGTGAGCATTATCCACTCCTTAGCTCTAATATTGCTTTATTTTTCCTGAGTTATATCACTTCAACTACTGATAACTGTGATACAAAGCACCATTTCTCAATTCCCCAGAAAATTTTTTAAAGAAAAACATTTGATTTTGTATAATAAATGTTCTAGTTTCAGTCATCTCAACCTTGATTCAATTTAATAAAACCTTTTCAATAAGCACATGAATAAGCAAATCACCTTGTAGACATAATGTAAAAGACTAGACTTAATGACTTGTAGACTTAATGTAAAAGTCTGCATTCTTATCTCAAGTATTGGGACACTTCCATAATCAAACAGTTTTTATCTGTTGTACTTAGGAGAAATGTTTATTTGAATTCCAATTTATATTGGTGTACTGAAAACTTGAAGCAGAGAATTAATGGTGAGAGTTGATGAGAATGATATAAGAAGGGAATAAAAGATCAGAGAACATCAATGAGGAAAAATAATGTATGAGAGACATGAGAATAGAAGAAGAACAAGCCAGTGGATAAAAATATATTAAAAAGGAGTCCAGAAGGAGAAAAATATTTTTTCAAGAGCCAAAAACCAGTCGCAGCTTCCCAAATATGGAAGGATAAGCCTGAGGAGGCTCATTCGCCCAGTGCGCGTTGGTGTAGGTACTTGTACAAAAACTCACACACATACACACTCGCAGAGGGGATAGAAGCGTGAGTGAGGCAAAATAGAGAAGAACGAGACGATAAAAAATATGAGATAGGATAGTAGAGAATGAGAGAGAGAGAGAGAAATATTAGTTGGACATTAGCATAACCGGTTGGGTAATGGTTGGCCGCAAGAATGTCGATGTCTCTTCTGGCGGGGATTCGGTGTCTCTTTTCAACACATGGAAATCCTCACCTGTATCACCTTTGCTTTACTATCAGGCGCTCTTTGTCAAGGGATAGTCGCCGCTTGTGGTCGTGGCTGGGGGCGGAGAGGGGTCCGCTTTTAATTAGGGGCGATTCTACCGCGAGCCTCTCCTTGTGACTGCCACCCTCTCCACCCATAAGGCTCTCTGTCAAGGAGAGAGTGCTGTGTGCTCTGCTGTGCTGTGCTGTGCGCTGGACCACGGCGGCGCTAAACACGAACAAAATAGATACGATCACTCAAACCCCCCCTCCGCGCCACCCCCCAAAACGCACCAATCACGCGTCGGTGATCACCCGATCTTTTCTTCGACTGCGCCGATCACCTTCTCCTCCTCCGCCACAATCTCACCGCAACCAACTTTGCGCAAAGATCGAGGAGCACACCGCTTTCTTCCAACTCTAGATAGCTGCATTTTCCACCTCTTTCATGCGATTATTGTATGCTATAGAGTGGATTCAATACTCTTTTATACTACACCAACTGGTATTGTACCAAAATAGCCTTAGTACTATCTTGTAGCTACGTAGCTTGTAGATGTTACTATAGCAAATCTCTCAGAATACTTATACAGAATACTTGTCTTGTTAATGTGAACCACGTCATGTCAAAAAATGATGTTAATTGATTATAGTAATTATATAACTAGCCCGACTACTTGTTCATCTTGTCATTTTATTTCATCCAAGACAGTGCAAGATGAATTTTGAAAATCATTCTGTCGGTGTTTCATTCATTTTGTTGATGTTTTGCTGGTTGCTTCATATGCAAGATGATGAGAACATTTGAGTATCATATGGCTACAATATCATCATTGCAATTTATTATGTGTAGCAGAATGCTGTTAAATACATAGCCAGATTTTCATTAGTAGAATTAGTGGTAGAGTGTACTGAGAAAGTACTATCTTGTTAACTCCCCCAATGTAACGTACATGGTAGAGTAGAGTACATGGTGAAGTTACTTTACTAATTTTTAGTGAGCCAGCTACTTTTCCTCTACTTCACTGATGGAAAACCGACTTAATTCTTGGATTACCGTACTGAACCTTAAGCATCTATAGGTCTTAACCCCAAAGATCTGTAGGTCTTTAGTTTATTTTCTTGTAATATTTGGATCCAGTAAGTATGTTATTGAGTATGGTCTGCAGAGCTCTTGCCTATCGCTTCATGGTCTCAGATTTGTAGTCTAAGGGCTCATGCATATTTTCACTATTCAAGTATTTCTCCATTGCAATATACTCTACAGGAGCCAATATTGATAAAGTCTGATCTCACAGATTGGAATACGGCGAATGAACCGTCTAAAACAGGTTAGCAAGCCGTTTGGTAACATTTAATTCATGTTCGTCTGTTGTATTACGTAAAAAGCCGTGAGGAGAAAGTAGAACTCACTTCTGTCTTGTTCGGCGATCGCTGCTCTCTTCAATTTCCTACTTCAGATAGGTGCTCAGATTCATTTTGTTTGATTTTTAATGAAGTCACTTCATACCGTATTGATTTTGAAAAGCTAAAATGTTTCTCCTAAACATCTAGCACAGAGAGATCTATTCTATTCATGGTTCATTGGTGGACATAATTTTTCTCCCAGACCTCTAACTTGATAGTTGAAAATAATTTATTCTAATAATATAAAGAGATAATACAAAAATATTTAAGGGTTATCAAATTTCATGTACTGAGTAATAAAAACAACCCCACCAATAAATTTTCACGAATTGAGCCCTGAATATTTATGGTTGATCCAACCTACATCTTTTTAGAATTCCAAGTTACATTCGAATTCCTCATTAGTTTTTTCTGCAGGTCTTTTAGCATATGGTTCCACAAAAAGCGCAATTGCACAAGGTTCATGGCGAAAAGATTTCTGATACGCGTCGTGACTTCTGATTATCATCTGCAGTAAAAAAACTCTATAAAAACTTGAAAAAAGTGAGAGAATCAGAAGTTTTGATCACCTTTAAACGCGTCTGAGTCGTGCATATCTTGCACATTAAAAACAACGAGGATTCTTCTTGAAATTGCACAACGCTAAACGATACTGTATGATGATACTTAGAAACCAGTTGCCGTAGTAGACGTTCAAGTATATTCTATACGTCCCTTCCTTTTCTATTATCTGTTTCAGATTTCAAGGAAAGGATGCGATTACTGAATTGATTGTATTAATATCTATTTATCTGATGCTATAACATTGAGGCAACTGTTGGTGCTTTTTTGCAATGTCATGCGGTGATTAGTCTTATGAATTACCGAATTGATTATGATAATTCAAATCGATCGAATGTACTCTTGTATAGCAAAATATGAGAGTCTTTACATGCATATTTATGAATCTATTACTTTAAAATGTTCCCGGATGTTATCGTTGTGTACAATCATTATGAAGAAGGAAGCTACATAGTTCAGATACTGCCTGTAAGATTGGGCTTGAATAACTGTTAAAGTGCTGCATCGCTCAGATTTTGAACTCGATTTGAATTGTATTTTTCCTATAGCGGTACAGTGACCATTTCGTTCATAAAAATTCAAGTTGAATTTCACCCATTGAATGTGCGTATACACCGGTTGTTCGAATAGGTAATACATATGAATAAATCAGAACAGATACTGCTGTGAATGACCCTTTACGAATGTGCAGCTTCAGCTTAGAAACTGGGTAGTGTTGACTGTCAATGGCCTTATCATCTCAGTCTGAAAGAGGAAGAGATGAAAAATGACAAGAAGATGGGGAGAAAGAGGTGGTGGTGAAGGCGCCAACGTCATAGAGTGACAACGCCAGGTATTGCATTATACATTATTCCGATTGCTGCTTCAATTAGTTCTGATCCAGAATACGAAGATAACTGATGATTGGCAAAACAGATAAACATCTCTTGATTAATGGCTGCTTCTTTTTGCTATGTTGCATTTGAATTTCAATCATTTTATTGAATGGATAGGACGTACTGTACAGTTTGGCTCAAACATGAATTCAAAAATAAATAATTGATCTTTCCGAATGGGTTGGCCCCAAAGCAGATCAACAGGCGACGGTGTCGCAGAACGAGAAGGAGGCCTGCAGAAAGATCGGCCAAGCGGTGTAAAACTAAGCTGTAGCACCCAGAAATGAAATTTTGTATTTTACAAAAGTAAAAATAAAACTGTCACTGTTAATGGTGACTAACAGTGAAAAATTATTATGCAGTAAGAAAAACCAAGTGACGAGAAACCAAAGCTAAGCAGCTCTGCAGCTACTATGTTAAAATACACTCTAATATTGCTTACTAAACTAATTCGTGAATTAAAGTTAGCAACCATCCATACTAAACTTGAATAATTTATATATATTATGAATATTGAAAGAAAATTTCAATAATATTATTCTTATTAATTACAACTTTGTATGATATTTAATAAAATTACTTTTATCTATGCGGAAAACGTCAAATAATCCATTAGAAAATGTTAATTCCCGAAGAAAGATTTTGAAGATTTGAAGAAGAAAAATATTCTGCTTTGGTGTGGGTTGGATTGTTTGATATCAACGTGAGCTATCCTACAAACAATAATCTTATTGATTATTGGGAGGAAGCGTCAAAGGCGAACCCATGAGGATGAGGGTGAAATATTCTCTCCGGAATTTTGGAACCTAATTATGATTTATATTCCACGTTAGTTTATCTCCCTTCGCTCATGAAAATAATCCAAAATAATAGCCCAAAATAATTGTCTAACCAATAGCCTATGATGAACTTAATTCATGAAATTACTTCATGCAAACTTGATGAATTCAGAATCCAATCAATTAATTAATCAACAGAGAAAAGACGTTTTACAGAATGCTTTTCTGAAAAATTATCAACGTTGTAGGTAGATGACAATTGAAAATTGGGTGAAAGTTTACACCTATTTTGATAATCATTTTGAATTTTACACCCACGTAGTTTTTCAAGGTCAACTGCAAGCACAACTCTGCATGTTATAACATTCTTGATTCCAAATTGAAAACGACTATATATAGACTCTTTTTAGTAGGGAATCATTTCATAGAATATCAGTATTGTTTTCCATTTTCAAATTCCTCAATATGAAGAATTCTGATTTTATAAGTGGATATCCCGTCCCCATTATGACACCTTTATCGCGAATTGTTTGACACATTTATTCATGTGCTGTTTTCATGTTCTGGGATAATAACACAGTTCTACAGCTTTCCTTGGAAATGACTTATTTTTTATTTTGCTGCACTACTCAAATTGTATCGCTAGTGAAATCTGTAACTGTAGAGGATACAAAAGACGTTTTAATAATATGATGAATGATATTTTGTGTTATAAATAATAATTGTAAGAATGCTTCAACTGAATGATATTTCAACGAAAGCCCTTTAAATGAATCCTGGAGCCAAACTCAAAATTATTGTACTTCAGAGACTGAACTTCTAATATTACAGGTTTCAATGCATGTACATGTAAGTCAGTTCACTTACGTTTGTCTCTCAGACAGTGAACGAATGCGATATGAATTTCGATCCAGTAGGCACGAAAAGGATTGTGACATTGTGTGCGCGTATTCTGGTGCCAAGATCCAATCCTTGAACAGTGAAAGTATGCGACGTGAATTTTGATGTGCCCAACAAAAACGGGTGCACCGGTTTAGAGCTTTACAATTATTATTTACTTCAAGGAAAAGTTACTCATGTTCGTTGAGTTGAGGCAGTACTGTTTCAACAAAACCAGCAATCTGTTTTAACAAAATCATCTTCTCGATGTTTCTTGACTTTTTTGTGACGATACTATTGCTTCCATACTGTTAACCATTTATTCTGTTAATACTATTTTATACTGTTTCTAATTATTCTATACTGTTAATCTATTCATCTCATCAATGATTTCGAAAAATTTATCGACCGTTTTATGTACTTATTTATACAATGAATTGAAACTTATTTATAAACAATAATTTTATACAATCCTTACAAATTCCTACCACTGTAATTGATTTTCTGGTAATTATTAAATTCAATATATATTATATGATTTAGTGACTATTAATACCATAGTCACTATGTCACCGTATTTGAACTGAATTCAACACTCATCTCTCATCATCATCATCATCATCCTTCCCATTACCCAGGCACAAGTGAGCTTATCCGGGCATCACTACAGCAGGAAACATTGAGTGGAAAAAAGCCGAGTAAGATAACTCAAGGAATCTTATTTCAACGGTAAATACTGTATTATATATTATGAGATCTCTCATCATTTCAATCAGCTTTTGTGTGCACCCACTGCTAATGTTCTCTTTTCAGATAACTTATCGTAATATAGCCAAGAAATTTCATTACAAATTTGCTCACCTGTTGTGTGTATGATGTGTAATTTATATTACTTTTTATTGGTGATTTGTGTTTCTCTATCCTTCTTTTGATAAAAATGCAATAATAATGTGGACAATATTCCTATACTGAAACCAGAAGAGAAAAATTATTCATCATGAGAAATTAGTAACTATTAAAAATCTACCTCTTTTTGAATTTTAATACTATTCAGATTACCAGTTCTTGTTAGGCTACATTTAGAACTAGTTTCGAGTCTGTGGGGTAACTGGGACGAAATTTGATGAAAATACCTGTCTGCTATTTGGAAAAGATAAATCTTTAGCACGATTTTTTTGATTATTCGAAAATGGAAATGTTTGTGATGGTGGTAAGGGGCGGGAAGGAGCATTAGGATAACGGATTTGCTGTCTGCCCACGTTCGTTCAAGTTGATCGTCAAGGTCGTCTTCTTTATATCCAAATACGCAGCAGCCGCCGTCAAGATTCCAACTACAAGATTTTCGGAGGATCAAACTGGCCTCTTCAACTCTTCATCTATCTGCTTGCTGCTTATCCCAAACCGTGTCTACCTATTTATTCTGCTATGCTACTTCTAAAATGTTTTTTTCACTGCCTGCCCTTGTACATCTCAAATACGTTCCAAATTTACATTTAATTATTGCAATTACATGTTTCAAACGACTGCGAAACAGAACTAAACGAGTAGCTTAAGTTGTAAAGTAGAAAATTGCTGCGTTTGTTACAGTTAAGAAATTGAGAACCATCTAGTGTTATTCTTGTTTCACACTCAATATCGGGGTACCGAGCTCTGCTCGGGGGTAGGCCTACAAAGGCACAGGAATGGAAATTTTGAAGGAAAAAGGAATGAATTTAAACAATTTTTTAAGTACAGCCATCAGTCTTATGCACTGAATCATCATTGCACTATAAAAAAATCAACCTCAGCTTCCGAAATATTATGAATAATCAAAATTGAATGCATATCATTTGAAAAATCGCACTTATAAAATTTTGCTTCATAGAAATAATAATATGGGTTGATATAGTAGGATCATTTTAACTTGTCAGAAAACAGCTGATTTAACGTCAGTAAACGAGCGTAAATCAATCAGCTGTTTTCTGACAATTTAAAATATTCCTGCTACAACAATTTTTGGCTCAGCTGTTTTGATGAACTCTTGACGATTTTTCTCAAATAAATAAAAACAAATCACATGGCTAACTTTATGCCTCAAATTTAAAAATAACAATACAGTACAATATGGAATATTTTCAAAATTTCTAATCCCTTTTAATTTTCTATAGATAAATAAAAATCAGAAATGAAAAGGGGAATAGGAGCAGCTTATGTGTTTCGATATTTTCTCAATTCTAGTAATGGAACCGCTGGTTTTACCAAAAAAGTTAGTGTAGTTGTGTATTTCACGAGTGATCATGTGATTGAAATGCATTGTCTCAGCAGCTGGAATAATCTTATGTATAGCAGGAGCCAATTAACTTGTCATAAGTCAGCTGATCCAGTAATAATTAAACAGTGATTTTGACACAATAATCAAAAGGCTTGAAAGTCTTAAAGACCTTTAAAGTCTTTAAAATACCTTTTTAAAGAAGACCTTTCAAAGAATAACTTTTCAAAAGACCTTTTCAATAATCTGCGAGATTCAGCATTTGTAGGTTAAGTATTGTGATATTGCTCTTTGAGACAGCTGATTTCTGACAAGTTGAATTGGATTCTGCTATAATGTAATTAATAAATATGAATTACTTATTCGACTTGAAACTTAATTTTTTGGGGGTTTCAGATGTTTCCAGTATCTGGAGTATCACAATACTCTGCGAAGAGTATTCAAATACCATTGAATAATTATTTCCAAAAGCTAAGAATCTAGCTAAATAAGTGATAATACAGTATATAAAAAATGTTACATCACACATCCGTTAATAGTAATATTAATCATTAATGATAATACTGTAGTAATATTAATCATTAATGATAATACTGTAGTAATATTAATAATCAACGACTTTATTTAGTTAATTAACGACTTTTCCAATTCGAACTTGTGGGAACTTACATTAGTGAGTGGTAATATTTCTTTGCAAAATTATTAGTACTCTTCTCATCACGAAAATATGTCAATGAAATTTTGATGAGCACTGGTACTTGACTATGAATGAGATAAAAAAAATGGGATGAAAACTGTTAAGAGATAAGGATGATGGTGGAAAATTATCTTATTAGAGACGTAATGATTATGATTGAATTATTCCAATGTTGCATCAGTTTTACATGAAAAGAGAACTTCCTTTTGTTTTATAGAGAAGCTCATTTTATTGTCCTGCTGTCATTGACAAGGAAAACCTTCACTTTGCCATTGAATAGGAAACCGAAAACGGGCCAGTAGCACAAAAGTGAAGTGAAGTTAATCTTCGATTACTCATGAGAATCAGCAAATCAACATTGTTGATTGGAGATTAAGCTTAACGACCTTTGAGCAGCTGGGATTTTTAAAATTTGGAATGATTGAATGATTGAAGTGAAACAGCCTGATACAGCAAGGCTGAAAATATGAGAACAAGAGCGTAAAAGTTTTAGTTCTTTTCTTAACCGCGGTCCATGGCAGCTCTTGAGTTAAGACGATGTAGAAGCAATAGGCCTAATGGGTGGAGATCTTGAGAATGGCTTCTCGCGACATGATTAAGGGTGGGCGGCCTGGAGAAGTGGAATAATAATAATGGAACTGGATGCGAGAAATGTGGGCCCTACGTGGCAGAGAAAGCAGAATAGAAACCAGTCCGACCATCCAACGAGATACCTTCTCTTCATCTCTTCTCTTCACTTTTCTCCGTATAAATTAACGTTCTAGTCTCTTGGATATGATTCTTCCGTATCTTAGATTAAAAACTGCTTGTCACAACGATTCAAACTTCCAATTTGAATGCAGAAGGTGATGAGATATTCGTCTCTATGTGCAACTTCTGGCTAACTTTAATTCAAACATGCTTGAAAGATGAAAGCTGTGTGTTTTCCCCATGAGTTATGACAGAATAATTCAGTGTTCATCAATTAACTGGTATGCATTCTGTAAGTTGTGACAAGCGATGAATCCAACAAAAAGTATAAAAAATTAACGGTGAGACTTGAGTTGATACGATAGATTTTATTGTTTCACTACCTTATATGCTATTACTACTACTAATATAATATAAAGAACATTATTTAGAAATAAGAAATTATTATTTTTTAAATGAATATTTGCCTAAAGTTGACTCAATATTCATAATACCTGTAATCATTTAATGTTAAAGTATGACTGCAATTTTGGGTACGCAACGTTTCAATAACCTACTAATTTACTTCAATAGAGAATAATATTGATTGATCATTAATGTCTCAAATGATATACAGATCCTGCTAGGATGAAGGACCTGCAATCAAGAACCTCATATTCAACTACTGTATAAATAAAAATTTATCTTCTTCCTTATTTATTTATTATTTTATTATTGTTTTTTAATGCATACATTAGCTCTTGGGTTGTGTGAGGGTAATAGGAACTACAATTGATGAGAGGCGAATGGACATGCTTTAAGTGAATTGCGATTCTCCGGGAAGCGATTTTGATTCTCTTATGATATTCAGTGAAGAAGGTCTTCAAAGTAGTCACCCTTTTAACGGGATTAGCGGGTTTACGTCCTTTATCTAATCTGAGCGATAAAATGCCGGTATGACCACGAAGCCAACCGCCTCTTTTATCGTGTCAACTATTCCCAATTTTCTTTCCTATCAGATGTATATCAATACCCAAGAACCGCACTTCTGAATTCCAACCCTGGGAATAAACTTAACCAACGTCTGGTTGGAAAATACAATAAATGAAAAATAGGATATTTTTGGTCTCTGAATACATGAATAAATGTAGCCCAATCTTCTCATATTCTCAACTTGGGTCTTTTGTAGCTTTAAATTTATGTCTAGCTTTCTCAACATAGGAATATGCACTGATAAAGCTATAATATAGTGTTTTCATTATGAAGATGGAGTTTAAGTGCATAATTTGATTTTAAGTTGTCTTGTTATGTTCTATCTGATAACAAAATTGGAAAATTATCAATAATTTATCTTGACACAATATCTTGAGAAATTTATTTTAAATTAAGTGTCTCTCCATAAATTTTACGTTATTCTGTGATTCTCTGCATACTGCATTTTTATTTATTATTCTGTGTATTGCATTACTCAATACTTAGAAGTATTTTGATTCATAGTACAAAACAACTGTATTGGTCAGATTCCAGAACTTTCTTTTGGAATCCTTGATGACCTCATCATTGAATGTGTGGTTTCAAAACTCCAGTATCCATCTCACTGGATTGGTCACATTTCTATTGGAATAGTAGACGATCTCCCTCACATGAATCACCATTGAATAGATGGTTACTCATTGCTGCGTCAATGGAATACCATCAGAAGTCTCATGATCATGGACGCTGCTGAGTATCCACCAGTCAATGGAATAGCGACCAGTCTATCACCTTTTTCAGACGCTTGCTGCTTTTTAAGGTAGTCTACTTCTTGCGATTATCCTAGCAGCGAACAAATCTTAGCTTTGCTAAGTTTTCTCTCAGCGAACAGATCTTTGGGAGAAAAAAGGATTGCGATGACGAAGAAACCGATGATGTGGAAGGTGGTAGGAGGAGGATTGTGGTGGTGGTGGAGGATCGGTTGAGCCAGTTGGTTTCTGGTGGGGTGTGGAGGCTAGACGCGTGTGACGTAAGCAGCAGCCGCCGGGGCGTCACCCGCCCAGGCACAACACATCTCGCCGGCCACCGGGTCCAGTTGTGATTCCACCTCAGCCACATCACAAGGTAAGACGCTCTTCCTTCTTGTTCTGACTCCAACACCTCTACTCTACACTTTAACCACTCACACGCGGGTCCACAACACCTCACTAGAACCTAATCCACTTCAGTATTCTCAAATTTGTTGTCCAACACATATTTTATTTTGAAAATCACCTTCGTTTCTATCGTTAAAGTCTCTGCAGAATTGTGCACCCTATCTGTCCATATTCCACTTTGACGAACTACCTTCACGAACTTTGTGTTTTATCAATGTCCTTGGAAAAGTGTTAACAGTCTCCCATTTACTAATTTAATAAATATTACTATAGTTATAATTTAAGAAGAAACTAAGTTAGTGAAAGGTAAGTTCTCTGCAGAATGGGAAACGTCCATATGTTTGGTTTTGGCAAGTTTTCCTTATCTTTTCTCATTTGCGCGTGTGATGTTCATGAACTGCAATATTTGATAGATAATTTTCATTTAATCTCCATTTAGAATGGAATTGATTTTGATATATATTTCACATTTCAGTATGTAATTGGTGGCATTTCGATTCAATGGATTTAGAAAATTTATGTTGGGTGTTTGAGTTTTGGTAGATAGGTGTGAAGTTTTTTCGATTCTTCATTCATTAATTCTCTCTCGTATTATTTCTTGTAGTAAAGAATTTTATCACTGACTCAAGCCATGATTTTCATTCCTTGAAGCTGGAATATACGACATTTATAAGCTCAACCTTATAAAGTTCCAAGTTGAAGAGAAATCATCAATGTTCAGGGATCGCATGCACCTGAAAGGTAGATAGTTTTCTTGATTATTGATAGCTTAATTAATACCGTATACTGAAAATTGATGATTAGATTTGACTTATAGCTTCCCTCACCTTTGCTGCTCTTATGCTATAATTATCTCTTAATTCATAAAATTTCCATCGATAGTATTGTTATACTGTACAGTGATAAGATGTTTTTTCTTAATTAGTCACATTGAAACTTTATGTGATCTAGGTTTCATTTTTATAGGGACCTAAGAAGATAGAATCAATCTTATCCTCCTAAAAAGACATGTTCTACTATATTCAATATGATGTGATAAATGGTTCAAGGTTTTTCCTGTCCCATATTCCAGTAACAGAACTTTAAACCAACGCATTCAATGTAGTTCTTGGTTCCCAAAAATCCTCACTCCCAAGAAGCCTATTTCCATTTCTTCTTGAGGGAGAATTGCAAGAACTTATTTATACAGTAGTTTTTTCAAGTAAAGATGACTTTCGTTACTCAACAATAAGGAAACAGTTTCCTTCCTCCATGCTTACCTTATTCTATTTTATTAAAAATTCAGGTTGTGATCTTCTATCATCATTTAGCCATGTTCAAGAATTACAATTATTTTTTTAAATTTCATGAAAGATTTTATAACCACTTCTAATCAACACGTGGCTCAGACTGATTATTTTATATTAAAAGGTTTATTTTCTTCTCAACCTTCCATTTCCCTCTCAAACTCTCAGAGCTGACAACATTCAGACATATTCAAGAATTACAACTATTTCTACAATTTCATGGAGGATTTTATAACCACTTCTAATCAACACATGGTTCAGACTGATTATCTTATAATATAAAGAAAATAATTTAGCCTACTTCTCAACATTCCATTTCCCTCTCAAACTCTGAGAGCTTAGATTCTAACTGCCTTCACCAAGTCTTGTGAAAACATCAATTTTACTTTCTCCAGTGAAACCTAATGATTCATTCCATTAGTTGACATAGAATCTTGAACTTGAAGCTAAATTCTTAGTGAACTTTATATGAACATTCATAATGATATACCTCTCTCAAAACTAAAGTACAAAAATTTATTTTCCCCTCGTTGCTGTACCTATCTCTTATTATTATTCCATCGCCTGGTCTTGTTCCACCTTAAGTCGACGACTCCACGTTTCCAGGAGAAGTCTCGATTTCGAAACGATCCTATTAGCAGGAATAATAATTATCTGAAATCACCAATCTCTAAATTCCAACACCTGCGCTACGGCCCGGATGATCAGGCTATAAATTGAATGTGAAAGTGTAGGATGAATGTATTTGAACGGTAGAAAACGTTGTATTTCGGTCAACATATTCAGTAACAGCAGCTTTCCTGCTCAGGCCGAATATATAGCCACTTTCTCTGCTCTCTGACTCTGGTGCAAACCATACCATAGCCACATTATACCAGGGCTTCTGATGACAGTGTGATTTACAAACGAAAACCAGTTTATACGGCTTTAATCTCAGCCAATAGCAGGTAATTCACTATTGAGATTCTTCTCGTTTTCTCTCAGATATCTAACAGAAAATTAAATTCAAATTATAGAATGTTTATATTGTCTTAATTTGAAATAAGAATAATAAGATGCTTAGTATACAATGATAAAAATTATATTGAAGACTTCACAACTTTCTCTCATATTTTTAAAATGTAGTGTAACTACAGTGCTATCACAGACAGCTATTATGAGTATAGAGATTAGGACTGAAATTTCCCCAGAACACAAAGAACGCTTCCGATGGATAACATATATTTATATCAATACAAAATAAAAATTTGATATGTATTCATATTCATGAGTATTAAATAAGATTTTGTAAGAGATTCATTCATGGAATAATCTCTTTTTCTAGTTTTCAAACATGACAAATTCAAACAAATAGGTCTCCTAAAAATGTAGTTCAACTAGTACCTTACATTTTCAGTTTGGAAACTTTTGGCTTGTGTAGCACAACAGTCCACACATGAGACATTTCATTTTCGATTAGTCTATAGTAGCACTCGTGTATGGAGCACAGGTTATATGAACTGTGTTACAAATTCTGTGCAGCTAGAGCCTAGAGTTACACTATTTGGATTTATGGCTGTTGTATCCTTATCGATATAATTATAACCAGTTTTTGAATTAGAAACTGGTACCTTTGATATTATTAAATCATGACTAGCACCCTCCGGCAGTAACAGTTTGTTCCCCATTTAACAAAAGAAAGTGCCACCAAAGACAATATACTAGGCCTATTACAGTAGCCTATATTATATTGTCTTTTGTTATTAAGAAGCGGAACCGGAACTCTGGAGACTCCGGAGACCTGTTGCCGAACTTTAAAAACTGTCTAATTAAAATGTGTTTCTATTTTATATAAAATATTATGT
Source organism: Laodelphax striatellus (assembly GCA_017141395.1). Taxonomy (NCBI): domain Eukaryota; kingdom Metazoa; phylum Arthropoda; class Insecta; order Hemiptera; family Delphacidae; genus Laodelphax; species Laodelphax striatellus. The sequence goes on from CM029530.1 coordinate 20,214,426, forward strand.
CCAATGTGAGAATGATTATTGATTATGCAGCAATAAACTTCCAGTTGTAGAATATAGGATGAGTGGCTGTCAGCAAAAACTTTGAGGGAACAATATGGGCCTGATTGAATTACTGTATTGTGGTCCACTACTTTCCCTATGTGGTTTCCCAATAAATGGATCATCAATATCTATCTCCTGTTTGATGGAGTTTCAAATTCAAGAGTGTCTCCCACATCATTTTAGTAGATTATAACATTCTATAACATTCTAGAGAAGTCTTATTCAGCTACATTTATGCGCTTTCTGAATTGTTTAAATTCCGGATTTGTTGATAGTTTCCGAATTGTGAAAATTAAAGTAGAATGATTCTGACGCAGCTTTTCAATATTTATTGATGAAGAGAGTAATTTTGAAGTTAGAAAATACTAAAAAATTATCAGAAGCATCTAAGCTCAAAAATAGTATGTTTGTCTTGAATAGTTCGACCTAGACCTTCCAATACCGGTATCTGAAAGTTTTAAAGAACAAAAAGTAGATAGATGAGGTGATGAGTTGATAAGGAAACCATCAGGCACTTAACACCATTATAGTTGGCCTTCATGACCTTGCAATGTCATGTTTGAAAATGTATGGTACTACTAATAGTCACTTAGTCACAGTTATGCCCGTATACATTATGGTAGCAGGCCTTTACTGATATGTATGATGTCTCATCTACTAATGATAGAACATCAATTAATAAAGACTATATTGAACAAGAAAATTCACTCTTTCATAATTTCCTACTCTTCTATGAAGTCTTAAGAGGAAATTTGTTGGATGAAAGATTTAAATGAAATGAATGATTTTTCTTTTGATGAGTCAAAATTATTGTTCATAAAAACGTAAAACATTCAAGACATGATAAACGTGATGAAGTAAAGCTTGATGTAATTATTCATAAATTTTCTCTCACAAGATCCCCATTGATAACTAGGTTTCTTGTTGAATATCTCCTATTAATCAATAGTCATCTTGATAATAATTATGATTATTAGTATTTGTGATTGTGATTTTGTTATAACTCTTGAAATACACAAAATACACAATACTTTAAAACCTTTATACCTCAAAATACATAATTTTTTCAACTAAGAGTCTAATACTAAGTGTAAATCCACTCTAATAACATTCTACATAACTTAATAGGTAACAGGAAATTAAAAATAATAATGCATTGGAATATAAATTATGTTTCTTACTCAGATGTGGTACATAGAATGTTGTAGAAAAAGTAATCTTGATTCTCTAAATTATGGTTCCATTAATCTAATAACAGCTTCACGAATTTTCGTGAAATTATCAAATTAATATATTTATTGAAAGTATTTAGTTCGTGAAAAAAGTATTTTTAATTGGTTCAAGGTGATCTAAAGCAAAGAACTGCTGAAGACAAAGGCAATAACTCATAGATACATAAAATGAGAGGTCGATTGCGGAGAGCAAGCAAGCATAGGTTATCCATTTTCCACTTTTTACCCTGCACTCCATCACGCATGGGCGGCAGTAAAAGCGGCGGTTGCCGAAGGCGGACCTCCAGTGTTTCAAAACTAAAAAGTAAAAGGAAGAAGAGTTATATTCCAGCATCCTTTACCGACGAAGCCGACAACCATCAACTTAAAGCAATCTTTATGACTGTTTTACAGCCCTGTCATTAAACTGTCCTACAGGATCTGCTAATTCCACCAACCTATTTCTTCTTTTCTTTCTTATTTGTGTAACAACTATACCACGGTTTGATAGAACGAAATTAGTTTTTTGTCAAGTCCCCAAGCACCACGACTTATTTTGTTAGGCTTTATTAAACTGTTTTATATATGTAGTACTCGGTAGTCAGTTTTTATTATTAAGCTTATGACTTTTTTGGCGGAGAGACCCTTTCGGGTGTTCCACCTTGCCGAATTATCCAGTTTTCCCTGATGGGAAATATGTAATGGAAAATGATATTCAGTTTCAACATAATATCAACATTTCAAAGGGCTAATCCAGAAAAGAATTCAATTGAATCTTTGATAAAATCAGTAGTGGAGAATTCAATATAGGCTAGATCTGTTTTGTAAAGCTCCGTTGCGAAGCACAAATAAAATAAAAACAAGATTTTCCTAAGAAATTTTGTAGGTGTTTAACATGTTTTAATCTGTTTATTCATTTAGACAAAAGTTTTTATTCATCCTGCCTATAACATAAGAAACAACTTTCTGAGCCCAATCATTCCATTAAATTAATCAAAGTATTGCAATATGATCGACTTGTAACTTTATAGAGAAGAGACAAATTAAAAATTTGTTCTGAAGTTCGTTCATTATTCTTTAAAATAGTGATAGGCGAGTAGAATGTGAATTGAGTTGGAAAATTTGTCTGGATTTGAACTAGAAAAACATTGTACGAAAAAAATAGATCGAAATTGTACATTTCATTGTATAGTATTTGTTCTGGGGAAGAGGCTTGAGGAAAAAAAATTTTTGATTACTCAAATAGAATCCACAATCTCAGCTTTGAAATCGTAACTTATATTCACAGTACACAGACCATCACTTTGTTTTTCATTCGCTAGTGGCTTTGGTAGTAGGTGCTTTTGCAAACTAATTTTCGCCTAACGTGAATGTGTTGACTAGGTCACGTGACAAGACTTTTCGAAGAGCACTTCATTAGTGATTCTTTCTACGTGTATTCCAACGAACAGCCTCAATCTTCTCTGTTCAAATACACGTGGAGGTTGAGTTCTTTTTTCGTCACGTCATCTAGTTACAGCAATAGCCTGTGTATCCATTCAACCGTTCTACTGTTTTTCTTCGATGAGAGCATCAGAATCAATTCTATCAGACTTCAGACTTTATTTGACATCTCAATCTCATTTTTTGTCATGCTGCTTTAATTTGTAGGGTATGTGATATTTCTTGAGCACATGAAGAGGCTTGTTTATTCAATAATTGTACAACTTGTTAGACTTTTCGTTAATATTCCAAGTAGCTGTAACCGTAGGCCTACCTCATAATCATTCATATTCATGTCATTTTTAGTTATTCAACTAAAGTTCGAATAGTCATTAATCCATCTACATGGAACAATAAATATAATAAGTATTATAATATTATATTCATTGTTCCATGATCTACAGACGCTGAGCGCAAAAACTTTCTTGTCTTTTGAATTTTGGCGCTGTTTGTCAGCTTGTAGTTTGCTTTCATTTGCGTTCGTAGGATACAAAATTCATCAATATTAATCAAAACTACTGGATTGTATGTTTCAAGTGTAATCTAGTCCAAATGATATCTATTATTCTATTATCCCTTATCTCTGTTTGATATTTATATAAAATGACAATTTTCTTCAAATCACTGCTCTAGTCATTGCCAATGTTGGCAATAGTTCAAACAAGTGTCTGTTCGATGGGAGTTTCTTTGTTCAGGCAGGTCTGTCTTTGACTTTGTTGGTTATGTTTGAACACGTGCACGTGTATATAGTTTAGTAAGGTTCGTGAGTACTGATCAGTTTCACTGAAAGAATTGTTGAAGTTTCTGGTGTTTTCCAAAAACTATTTTTTGGATAAGGCCTGTAAGTAGTAATTTCTTAGGAAGTCATGAATTTTTAACTGAGTTTTTCACACAACTCTACTTTGATTGAGATACATAGATGCTTTGTTTTTTCGCCATGAGGAGTTGGAATGTCTGATCCTGCTTCATTCAAATTAGGCTAGCGATCGGATAATGTTTATATTTCATATTTTTTTTATTTTTCGGATGATATTTTGTGATTTGACGATAAACAATTTTTGGTGTCTCTTCATCGATAATTTGAAGAATGAATTTTTAACAAAAGGTAGCCTATTATTTTCGCCATCTTCTATTTTGGGTGTAAGTAAGCACAAATAAATAGTTTGCTCTTCATTTCTTGTGGTGTAGGTTCTGGTATGCATCACTAGTTGCCCCTGATTTTTCAAAATTTCCGTTTTCATTCGAAGTTAACTTAATCGTTTTCTGATACGGTACTAACTTGACCAAATAAAAATTTCATGTCGGACACTTTGTAGACTAGGTAATGATAGGCCTAAATTGAGCTTGAGTTTGATTTTTTTTTAATTCATGTCTGCTCCGTATTGTTAAAGTAGAATATAAGTTAGTTGAAAGTGGATGAATTTTTATCAATAACAGTATCTTGAAATAATGAGTAGCCTACATTAGTATAATACTTTCAGAGAAACCACGTGTTGGTTTCCGCCTGCTTCGACCTAACGAGCTAACCTAACAATTATCGGGAAAGAGAGAACTGTTCAATTTGTTATATTGGTCCTGATGCCACTTTTTTATCTCAATAGATGGGTGCACAAATTACATATTTATGCCTAGCAGCATGATTATCGGGTTTTGAAGATTCAGTTCAGTTTGTGATAATTTTATTGTGAATTGAACAAGGTAGTAAGCAAGTCAAATAGATCACAACTAGAAATACTCAGAATTATTAATTACCACTAAAAAAATTAGACTATACTTTGGTTTAAATCTTTTAAAATGTGCGTATCCAGCATTTGAATGTTGAGATTGGTGTTGCAAAAGCAAAATTTTATCTGCCACTATATCCGGGAACGACGGTATTCATCATTTTCAAATATTAAAATGTGATATTAAAATTTAAAAAATATAAAATATCAAGCTTTGTTAATAAATTTCCTTGAAATTCCTGCATAATTCGTGTCTTTTTTTAAACTTGAAAATTGACGATGATAATGTTTTTTAATAATATTTGTAGAATAAAAATGTTGATATTGTGGAACCTCTCTATATTTGGGAAAAATTGTTGAAATTGTTAATTTTCTATATAATATTATTGATATATTCAATAGGGCTATAATGAAAAATTCCAACAAGTTATCTTGAAATTTTTCAACTCTAAGTGTTTAAGTAATCAAAATAATAATGATTGGTTTTTCTTGCAGATGAAGACTGAATGGCCATGAGGAGATCTTTGTCTTTTTGTATAGTAGTACCACCTGGTTTACTAGCGGACAACTCTGGATCTTGAAGTTGTTGACCAGGTAAGAACTTCTTTTTAAAATCTCTTCTTTTTAGAATGCTTTTAAGGGGATAATATTATTCTCTTCTACCTGAGCCCAAATCTACAACCTTCTCAAAACACCCTCTTCTGCGAAACACTCATATTATCTTCTCTCCTAATGGCTAGGTAATAAATGGTTCAAGGTTTTTTTTTGTTATTTGGAAGGGGCAGTTGCGTAGGGATATTTCTCAATGGAAACCTCCATGTAGAAGAGTATGAATAGGTATTGAAAAAATGGGAAGTTTCCATTTTGTGTGCTTTTCATGGTACATCTAGTGCTAAACGTTTTGTATTTTATGTAGTGTAGCCTCCATTATGAAAAGTGAATTTCAAGTGGCTGCGAATTCATCATTGTATCTAGTACTTTTGTACTTCATTGTTACTTTTTGGAAGCTTTTTTGTCCTCTATGATGTATGTTCCATTGCAAACGTTTAGTTAAGAAGTACTAGTTGTTTCGTTTATCTGAGCTTTAACTGAGAATTTTTTTATAAATATCTCTAAATATCTGAGAAGTGAACTTATTCATCAATAATAATACTGTTGAACAGAAAGTAGTATTTCTAAAAATATGAAACTGTTTTCTGTCATCTGAAATTTAGAATGGGCTATAATTATTTCCCACCTAGAAACTGGTAGCCTAGGCCTAGTATGGTGGTGTGGATATAATTTTGAAATTCCTAATGCATGACAGAAACAAAAATTATGTGTGTATGTCCACGTGGTCGCTCTTCTAGTCTTTTTCCACTGGAACCGTTTCGGCCAAAGCAGAGTATTCTAGAATTTTTCAGGCAATGTCCTTGTACAATTTAGATATTAAAATTAGACCCAATGAACCTTGTGCTGCAGGATGCCCTTTAATTAATTTTTTCCAAATTGTATAGCGCGATCCATTTAACTTGACATAAATCAGCTGATTTGGTAATAATTAAACAGTGACTTCGACACAATAATCAAAAGACTAAAAAGTCTTAAAGACATTTAAAGTCTTTGAAAGACCTTTTTAAAGAAGACCTTTCAAAGAATAACTTTTTAAAAGACCTTTTCAATAATCTGCGAGATTCAGCATTTGTAGGTTAAGTATTGTGATCATATGCTCGTCGATCATATGTTTTATGACAAGTTAAAAGGATCCTGCTATAAGACAAATCGTTCACGTGTCTATGCGGTTTTTGGCTTAGGCCTACGCTTTGCGTGACGACAGTAATATTCGTTGTTCGAACGACGTTCAAAAACGTAGTGAATTTCATTTCATTCAAGATATCAATGAGAATCAGCATGCGTCATTCATTAATGGTTTGGAATTGCATGTCTCAACTCACATTATTTCTAAGTGCATGTTCAAGAAATTGCAGTACAATCTTGCACTACTGGGCTAATCCAGTTTTTATGCCAGCGCTCAGAGTTTACAAAAGCAATTGAGGCCCAAGATCACAGACTGCAAGAACAAGTTGCTGCACAATGTAATTGTGCCAGTGCAACATTGCTGCAGTGTAATAGGCATGAAAGCGATCTGGTCATAAATACAGCCCTCATAAATTAGATTGCAATTGAACGAGTGAGTAATGGAGTGACCTGGGTTGAGTTAGGGGTGACAGGGGAGTAGGGTAGAGGAAGGAGTAGTGAGGCATAGAGGCACGCGCCGCACCGGAAGCTCTGGTCGCGCGTCGGAAAAGCAACTTGTTTCATGCTTCGTCAACCGTCTCATCGGACACTTGCCGTCTAAATGCTCTACATATTATCATTTTTCCCACACTGAATGGCCACTTCACACTGATTCTAATTACAGCAGTGTTTTGGGTCATTGTCAGTTTTGTACAAGGAGATTGAAGGCCTGGAAAATTGAATTCATTCACCTATTTTTGCACATTTTCATTAGTGACCATCACACTAAACAATAATCAATGAAATTCTTACTAATATTGATGATATTGTAGAAACTGATTCAATGGCTTTGTGTTCTCCACAGTAGTTAATCGCTAAGATTAGATTAGATAAGAGACGTGCACCTGTTATTCCGTGGTAAGGGAGACTACTTCAGGGTCCCTAAATGAAATTTCTCAGCATTGTAATCGCTGCCCAGTGGTTTGAAAGCAACCTGAGATTTAAGAGCCGTTTTATGCATGCGATTTCTGTCGTGTGATAGAATGTCGGTCGATAAATTTTCTGTTTTGTGACTTGAATTTTCTGTCGTCCGCCTTGAATTTTCTAATATCACACATGCGATCTGAAACACTGCGACATGTTTCACGTGTGGAATGACGTGGAGAATAGATAAGTTATTAATTTTACAAAAATTATCTTGTTTGCCTAACTTTAAATTCAATGTTGCTATCATATTAATTGATGTTTGCTTTTATGATTCTTTCAAGATTTTTCTATTCACGTAGTTTGTTCTAAGTGTCCCGAAACAAATAATATTGAAATCGATGTTGTTGAATTATTTATATTTTTAATGTAATGAATGTAGTATTGCCTTTTAATGCTCTTGAATTATAAAACTACTACAAATACCCCTCGATAAATGATTACCTAGCTTAAGCAAAATTTAAGCAACAATTGGAATTCTGTATATTCATTCAGGTTTTAGTGTCAAGTGTCGAATTAGATCCTTGGCTTTTTAAAGTCATAATCTGGTTGAACTAACTCCGGGTGAAGCGAACGATACATTATGGAATTATTTATTCTCAAGCTCAAGAGATAGAAGTGCATAACATTTTTCATGCTTGTTCGTACAATTATTTGGTAGCGGTTGACATTTAGAAACGACTGCTTGTCAAATATTGAAACCAGTTTCCAAGTCAACGATCTTGTGCAATCTACTGGCTATTCAAGGTTGTTAGCTGGTGTGCAAGTAACTTGACTAAATTAGGCATTTTAGATATTACTAACTACTTCATTACGGTTGATGAATAGGAGATTCATAAATATTACAAAATACCAATGGAATTTTATAAATGAATTATTTCTCTGTTTTTTATTTTTCGTTTATTTCAAATGGAATGAAGTTTCTTGAATGAATTATTATCCTTAACGATAGTCAATTAACATTATAGCCATAAAATGACAATGCTGATTTTGACGGAGTCCAATTTCATCCTGCTGGGTGTGGAATTAGGTTTTGGATTCGTGTAACTAATTATCTTTTAAATATTTATAAAGTACCACTGATAATAATTTATTTATAATAAATTTCACTCATCAATAAAAACAATTATAGTTACCTTGTTAATATTGAAAAGAATATTGCTGTTATTAAGAAACTGTTATCTATGTTATTCAGTCGAACCGGAGAAGCGTAAATGTCGTCCGATAACTTGTTCAAGAAAACTAAATTTAATTTATTTTCGCCTTCTAAAAATTTGACCATAATCCTTAGCTATTGTACTAAAATGCAACTTTGTGGATTTTTAAACCAGTATCCTCGCTAGATTTAAAATCCTATTAGGTTTCTACTTTTGTATTCACTTAACCGTAAGAAAAGCCGAAAGTTTTGTTTTGTCTTGCGAATATTATAGAGCTAATATTTCTATTTTCGTTCTTGGTTTCCAAGGTATTAATGATTGCCCATTGTTTGATGAATCTGTAGAGTTGCTCCATGTAGCTGCTTAACTCAATGTATGGGTGTGCTCAATGTATCACACGCCTTTCTTTATAGTTTCTAATTTTTCATTCTTTGGTTGTTGCTTTCAATTTCAAGACCAGTAACTCTTGTGAAAGAGGTCTGGCGTGGCGTCTGCAGTCTGTATCTGTTGGTTGCTGTCAACCCACTCAACTTTCTCTCACGTGATTCAAAATGGCGTCGGTGACGTCTGGTGTCGTAACAGATTATGGCTGCCTCATTACCTGTACTGTTATTAGATGCCTTTAGAATATTTGATTTGATATATAGTTTTTATAATTTGGAGGAGTCCAAATTGTTTAGTGTGTTCAAGATTCTTGAACTGGATTTTTATCGTCTAATTAACACAATTTCTGTTACTTTTTGCATTGCATCTTTTCATTTCCTCATTTTATGGACAAGACATTTTGGGAAATGTTCTATTTGGAATGAGTTGAACTATTATCATGTTTATGGCTTTTTTGGCGGAGAGACTCTCTCGGGTGTTCCGCCTCGCCGAATTATCTAATGTTCCTCAATGATTTGGGAAATGTGGTGAACTTGAAATTAAATAAAGGCATGCATTTAACTATAGCATGATAGTAACATGAATCTACCTATCTTCATTAAATGTATTTCATAATGGGCTATTGGTAATATCTGGTGGAATAAAATTGAGTTTATCTTCCATAATCTCATTAATTAACCTTATTTTATATTTTCTTTGCTGAGGATAATGCCCATATAAGAATAATTCAATTTTTTTAGACTTTGAAGTATATTACTTATGTGGGTAATTAGGTGTAGGATGATGTGGGGGAAAATGTCATACGGAAACGGGAATCGAACCCGTGACCGGTGCAAACTGAAGGCTCATCAAATAGATAATTTCTATTTATTCTTTCACTATGAAATATATTTATATCCCACACACGGAAAGTTTTTAGATTGTAGAAGACTTCTGCCGAGGAGTTATAAATTCACTTGTGTTGGTGTAGGATTGTACTCTGTACTGCATAACACTAGGCTACTCAAATAATATAAATTGCTTCTAAGTAAATTGTATTCTATAAAGAAAATTGTAGTTGTAATTTTTCGCAAACGTTCACGTTTAATTCTGCGACAAATGTTTTCTTTGCAACTCCATTAGTTTAAACGAAAGATAACCAGTCCGTTCAGTGTAGTCATTTGATTATTTTCCCCTCATCTATTTCTGTATTCAGTAGAATTTCCCAACAATCGGCTTTCTCGGTTTTTGTTTCACTTTAGTTTCTTATCTTTATCTATCCATAGGTGGATGGATATCCATGGTGACGATTCCTAGAATTTCTGTAATTAACTATGTTCTTCTTTGTCATCCCTTGCATTTGAACCCTAACAAAAGATGTGGATGTACGGTGGAAGCTTTGCATAGAAAGTGTTTGAATAGTTTGAGAGCACCAATCATGTTCAAGCTGTCAGAGCATTCACAAAGACAACTCACCTGCAGTCTGTTTGTTGGAGCAGTCGCAGTTCTGTTCAGAGATCTATTCAATGTCTGAACAACCCTCGTTTATTTCGTGAAATTCTCACGCCGCGTTAACTTCTTCAATTTGTATTGAATTCAATGACTGTAGTTAATGGACCTTCAACTGGTCTACGGGCAGGTAACGGCATCAAACAATAATGCACTTGTCCTCGTGGATCCATTCACACTAACTTTTTCTGGCACCCCTAGACACTATTCTCGTCCTGAACTTTCTATCCACAACTCACTTGGTTTCCAGATCGTGGACTAGAAATAGGTGATGATGTGTGCATTTCAAAACTTTTAGACCTAGTTTGAGGTTTTCGTGTCTTAGATTTCTTTTTACATTTACTGTAGTGTATTTTGATCACAATCATCATAATATTAGTAATTTTCAAAACTGGTTTGAAAGCAATACCGACATGTTTTTAAGATTTACTTTTTCAGTAGTGGAATGTTACTAAAATTCCTTAAGACATGAATTGTCTTAATACACAGTTTCATGAATACATGGTTAAATGAATGAATAAGTTTGATATCATAATATTTATTATTGTTATTAATAATTCTTATTTAAAATCAACCACTGTTTCTGAACTTATGTTGGTTGAGCCTATGTTGTATGTTTTTCAACAGATTTTAATTTTTTCAGATGTGAATCTCAGGAACTTGAACGGCGCAACTTGCAATGTGAGTCCTATTTACTTATTAATTTCCATTTTTCAATTGTTTTCTCGAAGATCATTCTACCATCAATTATTATTCAATTTTGTTAATTTTATCTAATTGTTGAATTCAGATCGAGAGAGAGTTTATTACAGTGAATTACCTTGATCAGTTTAGAAGCCTTTAACATGTTTCTAGCTCAACTTTCACTTCTTTTTTAATTTTAGTTGTAGGTTGTAGCTGAGAATAAATAATACAGTGTTGTAGGGTATTTTTCCATTGCATATTATATTATTGTTTTAGTTTCTTTTACTGGAATTTTAAACTGAGTTTTAAGCTTCAACATAAGGATCTTCTTCAGTTATCTCACCAATCGACTGAATAGTAAATATTCATTATTATTTCGTTTATTCTATTCGATGTTATCTGAGGATATTGATAACTAACTGAGGTTATTGAGCTTGGAAAGTTAATTAGGCCTATTAATAATTTATTTTTCCAGTACTTATCATACAATATGTTTTTTAATGTCTTGTTTCTATTTGATGCTAGTGCATTTGTACAAACTCATCAATTTTATATTTAATAACTCAGAGTGATACTTTATTTAATGATGTAATAAACTTTATTAATTAGCCTAGGCCAAATGTTTGGTCTTTACATAGACAAAATTCATGTGAATTGTGTAATATCAATGTTTGAATTAGTGGAATAATATTAGGCTAGGCGTACACCGGTTAGTCAAGACAAGACGAGATTAGTCACAGAGATTAGTCTCAGTACTTTACATAGTCCAATGTTCATAGTTTATGAAGCAACACACACCAATTAGTCATTGCATCGGTGTGTGCTGCTTCATAAGCAACTATGTGAATTACTTTGACTAAACGTGACTAATCTCGTCTTGTCTTCTCTTGACTAACCGGTGTGCGCCTAGCCTAAATCACAATTCACATGAATTGGTACTAAAGTGACAATTGTAAATTTGAATTAGTGGAAGAATGTTAGTCACAATTCACATGAATTGTGACTGAATTGACAATTGTAAATTTGTCCATGTAATCCGACTATTATAATTATATCCTATAAAAATATCTAGAAATATAATTTTATTTTTATTTAAATTTTAATCTCATTTTTAATGGTTTTGGATTATATTCATTTATTCTTCCAATAAGCTAGCTAGATGATCAACTAGTAGTATTTGTTAGTTAGACTGTTCAATAATAGTGTTGTTAGAAAAGTTTTATCAGTAGAATTATTAGGATATTATATATGGTAATGATGTAATAATATCTACGGTATTCCATCAGCTAATCATTCTATAGGTTCATTATTATATGTGTTCATCATTTCCAATATTAGGTATCAATGAAAATTTAGATTGAATGTGTATTTTTTCAAATTTAAAATTTTCTTCTGCTGTACATTTTAGCCTCTCATCTGAAATGTTTTGTTAAGTTCTACTTTCATTATATTTATTGTTCAAATTTTTAAAGTTTAACATTTCCATAAGATTGCATTATATGCTAGTAGAAGAGTTACAATTAATAGGAGTTATAAGGATAGATAGATAGAGGAAGGGGTATAGTTAGATAAAGATCTGCTTCTAAAAAATCTTCAAATTCTATATAAATGTGAACTTTATTCAACTTTCGAATATGGACCACTGTGGATTAGCATCATGAAGAAAGAAGAAAAGGACTCACTAGCCCAAAATCCTGCAATCTTCAAGAAGGTGCTGACGCTTTCTTTGGTTATCTAGCTGTATGAACGTTCGATATCATAAAGCTAGGTTACCGAAGTTATTATCAGCATCTGATTTCTACACTGATTCAACTATATACTGCGTCACACCAGAACACACTTGAACAGCAAGAAGTTCTAGTTATTATGTTGGAATTTTATCGTATAATTATTTGTAATATTGGTCACTTTTATCATCCATAAGTTTCTATTTATTATCTATAAGTATCTACAGTGATGGGTTCTTTCCCATTAAAAATTTCTAATTTATTTGTTTAGTAATTACAAAATAACATTGGTAAAAATTAAAATTTTATCGTCATTTATTGTAAGTTAATGTTCGTATATAATTCGACATACATACAATTAATCGACATAGATTACCAATGCATTGGTTAAAGTTTTTGTTTTTTCATATTCTGTAAGTTAAGGTTAGTAAAACATAGATTAACAATGTTGAAACAAATAAATCAACTGTTGAGTAATGTAGCGTCCAATTATCTCAAACATTCTTCTACTGTGATTGACTATTTTAATTTAATTTTCAGTGAATATGATAATAAATGAGATGTAGCTACATAAAGAGATGCTATTCACTACGATTTATGCATAATTTTTACGCATGATTCTGTTTTTATACCTCTTTGAATTCTTATTATGTTGCATATTCAATTGTAAATTATAAGTATTGTATTGATTCAAATATTTTATATCAAGAAAATGAGAATCATGCTGGCTTTGAGCTTTTTTCAAGGGACCTTGATGCTAAATCCGATAGATAAATCTAGGGACTTGATGATAAATCAGGTAATTATTAATTTTCATTGAGTATGCAATTGAATATCTTGCAAATGTTCTAGTTGATCGTTTGTTGAAAACTGTATATAGCATAAAAAATCTCATAAAACTAAAAGAAAGTGATTAATGAATTAAAATGGGATAAAATTCAATTGTCGGAAATAATTCGTTAGCCTGCAATTTAATAAGTGAATCATATTCAGTTTTAAATTATGAATTAGGTATGAGTTTAATTCTGTCACTGTCATTGGAAATCCACCTATAAAATTTCATTGATGAGACTTGATAAATTTGTACAAAAAACCAAATAAATTCAAGCTTTGTAAAAATAAAAATAGAATAGAAAGCTTAATACTTGAAATGTACATTCTATAACTCATTGCAGTATCTTCTGTGTATTATTTTGATTAAAAACCTATCTAATAGTGTAATAACTTGAGTTTTCCAATCATGTTTCTACTGTAGAGACCTTCTTGTCAATTCTATTCTCAAGCAGTAATCTGTATGTTCTCAATTCTATGAATGATTTTCTAGCTTTAATTGACAAAAATAAACATAACTCAATAACTTCCTTAATTCCATCATTTCAAGAAAATGAAATATTACAAAAATAATCTTTTTTATAATAAGTTTGCCATTGAAGTTTGTTGAACGCAACCTCCATACAATCTTGACTCATAAATAGAATTGAGGGATCTATTTCTAACCATCAAGATAACATCTAGGATGCTTTTAGCATCGATTGAATTCTATTTCTCTACTAGTGGTTCTCCACTGAAATCATTACGTCTATGTTATTTGTTGAGACGGCAGTAAGCTCAGGGGCAGGATAGACTACCCCTGATCGTATCAGAGCTGAATAACTCTTTTTTTCAGTATGTAGAGCAATTCTGCTGTACTTTAATTATTTTTGCTCGTTTTAATTATTTTATTCATTATTCAAAGCAATAGTATCCTCTTCAATGTTCTGAGATCATTATTATATTCTGATATTTCAATCCATTGATAATTACTTCATTTGCATTGATGAAATTGATATAACAAATTAATCGGTGAAGCTTATCAAGTTGAATTCGAGTTTCTTTTGTATTGCAAATTACTGCAAAATTCAATGAAGCTTACAGGTGATTGTAGCTTACATTTAATCATGTTCACAATTGAAAGTTCAGATATTTTCCATCTTTCATTAATTTCTAGAATATTTTGGCATGAAATTTAAGATGATACTTAGCAATTATAGTCCTGTAAACTTTCTGTCAACTTTTAAAACTTTATGTAAACTAATCTGTAAAGAGTTCTGTAAACTTTGTTCCAACTGATCCTGTAAGTCTTAAGATCAAATTCATCGAATCCTGTTCAAGTATCATTTTTATGGTTGCAGTAAATCAATTTTGAAATCCTTCAACCAAGAATTATAGGGGTCACAAATTAAATGTGTTCCTTATATAATTGCGGTGTTATCCGCCAAAGTCCGTTGTCACTAATTTACATCAAAAGTTGTGTGTTTTTAATCCGTTTTATATAATATGACTAGATTACTCGGCATTAATACTAGTTAACATGCATGTAACGTTGTTGTATCGAAATCGTGAACATAAGCTTTAATATTTTGTTAATTTCCCAACAGTCGTGAATGTAACGTATTAATACTTTTGACCTTTGGAGTTATTGTTGATCCAGCAAGAGGAAACTTGTTTGAATCGCTTAGCGGCAACTTTCTCTTTCACACAAGTGAGATTTAAAATGCGTCATTTAATGTTCTACTGCCTCCAGGTATTCGAAAATTGTAACAAACAACTCTCTATCAAGCATTGAATTGCTTACAATAGCTAAATTATTATACAGCATCATATTGATAGTCAGTTGAGGAGGGTTTTAGCTTTATTATAATCAATATTCGAAACAATAACCAACACCTATGGAATAATTAATTGAACGAAATTCCTAATTAATGTCATATAAATCAGAATTAATTATTATGATTTAACAGCAACTGAATAGGTGCAATATCTTATTTCCTTCCATCTACCTATGGAATAGGTTGGAGATGAAAAATTTCAAAAAAATTTCTGGGCTCTTCGCTCTTATCTTAGCCTGGTTATTTGATAACTTAGTTATCAAAGTAGTTCACCACATAGTTTGTGGTGAATTGAATTGCAAAATTTTCAGAAAAACAGAAAAATTTCTCTAGTCAAAAATAAGAAACCAGATGACGAACCAATCTGCAATGACTTTTATTGTTATTATTAAGAATTGATCAAATTCATATATGTTCAAGTTGTAATACTCCGTTCTATTCTCCTCCTGAATTCTAGTTGAATATCATATTCATATTTGAAACTAATTTATGTGAATTCAGTAACCAAATTGGTTATTTGTGAAAAATATAGCTCCAAAAATATAAATTTTAAACCGATTACTAGTATCAAATAGCATTCTCCTACAATTAATTCAATTATATAGCCTGAACCATTGGAGAGAAAAAAGAGAACACCAATGGTGAGATGGAAAACTTACTTGAACATGTTCCAACATCTATTTATGTAGAATGTAGACCTTCTTTTTGGTCGTTCATTGTGATTTAATTTCGGCATTTAATCATTGTAGTTATTTTTTCATATCATTATTGATTATTATTGGCGTATGGTTTGATTATTGATGTAGTGAATATCGAAATCCGCTAGAATTTCAATGAATAAATTATTGTTTGCAGGATCTTGTTTTGTAAATTTTAGAACTACTGTATTTTAAAACAGCCAAAAGGTGATCACACACTGGACTTATATGTTTATTGCATAGAACGCCTTGCTATTGATGTTTACTGTCCATTATTGTTTTGTAACTTTATGGCAAATAAATTTTATTTGATTTGACTGTGTGTGCCCATCTTTTGCTCGTTTTTGAATTCTATGATATTATAGAATTCTCTTTTGCTTGTCTAGAATTCTATGAATCAAACCGCAGTTTAGAAGCAGTTGAGCATCAAAACTGAAATGATGTACAACTGCGGATTTGTCAATGAAAGTTTCAGAGATCTTGTTCTTTCTCCTAAAATGCATGTAAATCTGGTACCAGAATACTCTCGCTATTATAAAATAGAATTATTGTAGAAACGGATTCGGGAAGAATTTGCATTGAAAAATTCTTAGAACTCACAATTCACATGAGACTAACGTGTTCTATATAAATATGAGAATATCTTGCGGTGGTGAGGAGTATTCATGATGAGTAAAGTGAGTTGTAAATTCCAGCATTCATTGACTTTGTGTAATAAATTTCAGGTATCCATTGTGACTATGGAATAATATTGTGAAAAATGTTTATTGGTTTTTTTAGAAATCAATTTTAAAATCAAATAACTTAAATGTTAATTTTATTTATTAATCATTGTGTACCCTGAGAACATAATTTGATCAGATTCATCAGGAAAAATCATCGTTTGTTGAAGATTCATGTAATTTTAGGAATGATAATCTTCTACGTTTTTCAAAATATCTCCCCTCCAATTTGGGGCGCCACTGATCTGTACTTGCATATCTCGTACATTACAACGGAATTGTGGTTTACAGATAGCTGATAGGCCTACTAGAACGCTGTGATTTGAACAGGTGCGTCGTGAATATCTCCTGTAAGGAAGAGTGTTGCACTACCCCAAGATTACTAGAGAAAGATTAGACAAGATTACTAGACATTTGTCTAGTAANATTGCATATTACTGTGTGTGTCCATCTTTTGCTTGGTTTAGAATTGTATGATATTAGAATTCTCTTTTGATTGTCTAGAATTTTATGAATCAGACCCCAGTTTAAAAGCAGTTGAGCATGAAAACTAGAATGAGATTCTGTACAACTGCAGACTTGTCAATGAAAGTTTCAGAGATCTTGTTCTTTCTCCTCAAATGCATGTGAATCTGGCACCAGAATACTCTCCCTACTATAAAATTGAATTATTGTAGAAACGGATTCGGGAAGAATTTGCATTGAGAAACATATAATAATGTTAAAAACATATAAAATGTTAATGTACAACATATAATAATATTAAAAATCATATAATAATATAACATATATAATGAATCTCTTATTATTTTCAAAGCTCATAATTTGCATGAGACTTTCGTAGTTTATATGTATGAGAATATCTTTCGGTGTTGAGGAGTATTCATGATGAGTAAAGTGAGTTATAAATTCCAGCATTCATTGACTGTGTGAATAAATTTCAGGTATCCATTGTGACTATGGAATAATATCTTGAAAAATGTTTATTGGTTTTTTTAGAAATCAATTTTAAAATCAAATAAATGTTAATTTTATTTATTAATCATTGTGTACCCTGAGAACATCATTTGATCAGATTCATCAGAAAAAATTATCGTTTGTTGGAGATTAATGTAATTTAAGAAATGATAATCTTCTACGGTTTTCAAAATATCTCCCCCCAATTTGGGGCGCCACTGTACTTGCATCTCTCGCACATTACAACGGAATTGTGGTTTACAGATAGGCCTACTAGAACGCTGCGATTTGAACAGGTGCGTCGTGAATATCTCCTGTAAGGAAGAGTGTTGCACTACCCGAACTTAAAACGCATCGTGATGCGTGACAAAACAGCTAGGACAACTTACCTTGTAGAATTTTAATTTAAAAATAAAACTATTCTTATTTAAAAAGGTAATTCTTTTGATAGGCTGAATTAGATTTGCATGATACATGACAAGATAAGACAGTTATGTGATATTTTATCTGCTTAATTCTGATTGATTCCAAAATGGTAAAGAAAAAATCAAATAAGAGCAACTATCTCTAGTATGAAAAATATAAATCTCAAATTCTCAAGTTAGGACAACTTACCTTGTAGAATTTTTATTTAAAAAAAAAACTTCCCATTTTAAGGTAATTCTTTCTATAAGGTAGCTTTGCAAGATACATGACTAGATATGTGCTATTTTATCTGATTAATTCTGATTGATACCAAAATGTTGAATGAAACATCAAATCAAAGCAACTATCTCTACTATGAAAAATATAAATCTCGAATTCATGTGTTCACTCAATCAATAAAAGATTACCTTCTCTAATTTTATTGGTATAAGACAATGTTAACAAGGATCTATTACATCAATATACTGCAATCATAGATTTTTATACGAGTTGGATTTTTGTAAAAAGGTGGAAAGTTCAATCAATACTTTGCATCATGAGAGTTCCAATGTCCTAGTTTTATGCTCTGAGTTAAATAAGAAAACGTGAGTACTACCCATGTACTATAAAAGTGATTTTTTCAAGTACTGTGATTTTTATTTTTAGCCAATAATACTGAAGTATCTAGAAACATTATCCTTGACCCAAATTGAATTAAATTTTTATTATTAGTGATTTAATGTTAATGAATAATGTATGGACTGATTGAACGCCTTCAGATTTAGTAGTGTTGTCAAACTAAATTTCACATAGTCTGTGATGTAAATTGTTGTCTTTCTATGATGTCTTTCAAATTTGTTTATAGGTAAGTTGAAGATTGTTTTCAATTAGAACTTAAAGAACATCAAGTTAGCTCGAAAAACTCTGAATGAACCTCTTTGCCCTTCGTTGACTGAATTTATAGGAACGAGGTGATTTTTGCAATTTGCGGGTAAAAAGGGGTTAAACTGAGTTTACTCTTTCGTATGCTATTTTCCAGCCGATAATCATGAAAATGAAACAAAATTTCTAAGGTTATACAACAATTCTACAGAAAGATCTGTAGAATTCTACGGATCTTCCTGTAGAATTGTTGTATAACCTTAGCAATTCGATTTATTTACTTTAAAATGGCAGTATAAGTCGATGAACACGAAACAAATTTCACTCATTTTAACCTTCAATCAAAAAAGTTTGATAAGTGATAATAAAATTTTGGGACACAGAAACAATTATTCTAGCAATGTTTAATTTAAAATAAATTTCTAGCTTTAAAAGTAGCGACCAAAGGAGTAAACTGTGGAATGCCTGTTTTCATGTTTTTTTTCCAAATGCATTAAAACCTCTTAACTTGGGGATTTTACCAAAATCCTCACACACTCCTTCAAGTCTTCAGCTGAACCAGTGTGTAAAATTTTATCATCGTTGAACACCGATTTGAAGGTCTTTAAAAAATTATCTGTTTCGGATGTAACTTGGAAATTAACATTTTTAAAACTCATAACACTCACTTATTGGTCTTCAGCTTGAATTAAAACAAAATAAATGATAGATTCGTTCTTGAAAAAGCTGGAAAGTTGTGCCTTATTTCAGGAAAATTTAAAAATACATTTAGGACGCAACTAGAAGCTTAAATCTGATTGTGCTTTTTTGCGAGGGTTTTGCTCACATGAGCTCTAGGCTTGAGGTGTGAGCAATGGGAAAGGTTGAATGGGAGATTAATTTAACGCTTGTTTTTGGGCAGCCGGGACCGGCGGCTCAATTATCGTGTCCGTAAATTTGAGGAAAAATAAGCTTTCTCTAGGCTTAACGTAATTCCGTTAATGTATTAGCAAAAGATTGATGAATATCTTCAGTTTGTTCAATTTAGTTAGCCATTTGGGCAAATGAATAAAAAACGACATCCCGACATTGTCAGTTCTCCCGTGTTTGAGATCAGTGTCGTAATGAAGTTGATTGATTTTTGATTCATTTATACAACCACAAGAATAATAATATGATTTGGAAGAGAAAAAACAAGCTCAGCCCTCAAGAACTATTTCTCTTATGAATTTTGATGTAATAATCTTTTCCAAAATAAGGATATGTTTTCGCAGCGCTTCATTATGGTAATTTCCGGTCCAAAAATAATACTGTATAAAAATTTTGAAAAAGTGTTTGCATAATGTTGAAAAATACAGTAGTTTAACTTTACCAAAGATTGTTTGTTTCAATTAACTACAAAATTAAAATTATTCATAAACCTGTTTTCTTTCAATCAATTCAAGAGAATATGTTGAGTTTTTGACCTACTGTGTTTAGTTTTATTTCTACATATAATTTTCATCCGTGCACTCCCTGGGAGCTTGCGCTCATAGCCATAGGCCCGAGCCTTCCGGGCCTTTTGGATAATCCAGCCTTGACTTTGTTATGCATAGTTTGATATAAGTTTACATAGAGAGTAATAGCAAAAAATTGAAATGGGGAATGCTTGTTACTTGTTGGATGCTTGTTATTGAAGAATGCTTGTTATTGACGAAGGAATTGCAAATTGTTGAGTGCGTCATTTTGTTCGTTGAATTTGAATGCGTGGCATTTTCTTCCCAAGAGGTTGGCAGGTCTGATTTCTCCAGTTTTACAATAAACTCTACAAATTTTTGTAATATGTTTTTGAAAATTTAGATTATCGATCTTTCTAGTCATATTGTTTACATTTTCTGTCCATGTTGGTCATGTACCAGAAAAATGGGAGTGCCACAATCATTGTACATAGAAACACAGGCCGATCATGGGTTGCAGAGATGCATCGAGCAGGTAAATCTCGTGTCAATTCGGAAAAATGTTGAAATCATTTTTATACGTTGTTGATCTAAACTTACCTTTAATCACAATCTTATTGTTATTAATCAGGCGTCTCATGTCTGATGGTAAAAAACGTCAATAATTTGATAAAAACTATTGATGATATATATTTGCAGAAACAATAATTATAAAACTGAAGAGATCATTCCTACCGTCTTTATGGGTAAGTGCTACGAATTCAAATCCATATTTGGCAAATAGAACAGACCACTCTACAGTAAAAAATAAATCTATAGACAACGTTTTTGTTCATGAGGTCTAAAGTAAAATAGGTCTCATTAATAACAACACTTCGTCGGAGTAATTTCCTTGTGGTTATGAGAAGCTATGTAATTGAATGAGTGTTATGTTTATCGAACATACATACTATGAGAACACAATGCTGTAATCAAACATGAAGCACACTTTATAAGTCTTCAATCTGCTTCTCTATCAAATTAAGCGGAAAGGAAATCAATACAACCCTACGAATCTATTTTGAAAAATGATTAAAACTAGTAACAACTAAAATGTTTCTTATTCGAGATGAAGAATGATCCTCGGATAATTTCAAGTCTCCAATTTTCGTCTCATGTTATCCATTAAATCGAAGTTTGCAGAGCAGATATTTTGTGTACCAAATTACTGAAACGAAGTAGAGAACTCTTGCTAATTTTCCACTCAGATTGCGATATCAGAAACCTATAAATGCTATTAGGGGTTCTCTTAAAATGACAATCATCCTGTTTTCAAATAAATCGTGACACCATCCTTCTCAATCAACATCAATATGCATTAATTTCCAATACCTCCTGCTAAATTCGTGTCTGAGGTAAATTAACAACTAAACATTACCTACTTTATTTAAAAAGGAATCCTCGTAGTTCTTACAACTTTGCTTGCACTTTTCGAATGGTCTGCAGCCTGTAGTATTGCGTCCATAACAAAGGTTCATCCTCCGGTTGCCATTATAATAATGCCACGGTGGAAAGGCATCCTTTGCCGAGATTTATGGTATTGCGTTTTGCAATTCACGTTCCACTATTTTATTTTAAATTGAACTGAGGATTTATAGTTCCAATTACTGGGAGGAGGGAGTCAGCAAGCGTTGTGGCGTTACAGCTGTTTCTATCAAAATGAAATAGCATTGGCCGAGGGCAACCATACCAGCCAGCAATAGTCTGCAGTGCAATCGTCCACGTCTCAGAGGTAGGATGGAAGAAGGTGCCTACAATCTGCACTGCGTAATGGCGATATAAGGAGCAGCATTCTATATAAAGACTGGCTGGAAACTTTTTCGCTCTTATTATAGAACAAACTTGTTTTTGATATTGCGAAACATGCTATCAGCTTTGGAAAAGTGTGAATTGCTTCATTCAGAATCGTCTGTCTACACTGTGAAGCTGCAGTGAAGTTTGCTAAAACTTTTGTCGGTTCTCCTCAATCGTTTTTAACAATCTGTGACGACTTTTCTAATGAATTGAGTTATTTGATAATGACTGATTAACAATTGATCATGCAATCTACTGAACATGTTATTACATACATGTTATTTCTCCTTGAAACGTGTTGGAGAAAATAATATTTCAGGTGAAATTATCCAAATAAAAAATCGAGTCTCAAACTTTTTCCGAATCTGGGGTGAACTAAGGGCCTGTTCATGAGCTCGGGATTTAGCCAAGTACTAGACTAAAACGGGTGGCTACCGTAGCATCAACAAACGTTTGTCTCGACAGGTAAGTGGGTTAGCAGCATAGAGAGCCCTGAGTACATAGTGTCGAGGCTAACGTTTGACGATGCTACGGTGGCCACCCGTTTTAGTCCAGGACTAGGCTAAATCCCGAGCTCATGAACCGGCCCTAAGTGTTCACATGCATGCACTCAATATAATATTGTGTTTCTTGAATTAAACAGATAGTGGTTCAAGAAATAAGTGGTTTGAACCAGAAACAAAGGTTCATCAACTTTTATTTTAAAAATAAAATAAACATTCTAGAAAATCTACCGCTTCGGTTTCGCGTACATTTCTCCGAATCCGATTCTCCGAAATAATATTTCTGTGAATGAATAATTATCCGAAAATATTTTCTCCATATCTGGTTTGCCTTATGCATTTTATCCGAATACAATTCTCCGAATGTTTAAATATCCGAAAATATTCTAAAATGGTGTGAGTATCGCCGTTGCTAAGGCACCTACTGTTATTAGGCGTACTGTTTACTCAAATTTTTCTACTATGTCGTGAATATTTTTTAGAAAAGTATAATAAATTGTCTGTTGAAGTTAATAAATTGTCAATAAAAAATATACATAAAAAATTTCGGATCGTTGTCCTTTCGGATAAAATTTACTAGGAAAAACGGATGCGGAGACAAGATTTTCGGAGAATTAGTCATTCGGAGAAATATTATTTCGGAGAATCGGATTTGGAGAAATGGATGGATACCACAGCTTCGAGTTGATAGATTGGAATTTACAAAGATTTGTATTCCATCATAAGTTGACTTGCGTGCACATTGGATGATTCGAGAAGCATGCATCACCTCTCACTCTCTCAGCAACAAGATCATTTTTTGTTTTTGCTGAGTATGATGCCCACTTGAGCTTTAGGCTTGTGCGTGGGTAATGAGAGGGGTGATGATGAGAGATGGCGACTACTTTTTAGGCATTCAGGACCGACGGCTTAACGCTCCTCCGTAAGACGGGATTCTACATCCTAAATGTCAAAAATGATCATTCTTCCTTGAAACGTTTTCATCAAACATTGAATGAAAGACTATATAAAGATTATATAAAATACTATAAATAAAGACTGTAGATAAGGCATGGAAGAATATTTTGTCCACCATAAATAAATAAAGACTCGCTCCAGGTATTTTATTCGTATTTACTTACATAGAAATACTTGAGAGTAATTACTGTTTGATCGTATTCATATTTTCATAGATAAAATCCTTTAATCAAGCATTAAAAAATGTAATGTACTTTTCTGTCACCAACAGTGTTTTACACGGGTGATATTCCCAACACAACATAAATCAGAATTATATTCTCAATTTTGTAAGTAATTCGCCATGG
The DNA here is from genome assembly GCA_017141395.1 of Laodelphax striatellus. Taxonomy (NCBI): domain Eukaryota; kingdom Metazoa; phylum Arthropoda; class Insecta; order Hemiptera; family Delphacidae; genus Laodelphax; species Laodelphax striatellus. Next base: position 20,238,392 of record CM029530.1, read on the forward strand.
ATCTCGTCTATATTACAGATTTATCTCCACTTCGTAAATAACTTCCAAACCATAACTCAAATTTCACCAAATAAAACTCCACGTATGCTAATGATTTCTTTTGAAGGGAATCTGGAATGAATCCAAATAATATCCAGTTTAACCTTGATAGTTGTTGAACCTTTTAAGCATATTATTCTTAATTTTCCTCTTTTTCCAAGGCTGCTCAATCCAAAGTGAAACCTGTTTTAGAAATGAATCTTTCCTTCTTGGAGAATGTAAATGAGATCTCAAATTTCAGGTGACAGGTATTTCTCAAGCAATCAGACTGGTCACAACATTCAAGAAAATTATCTCTCCAAATTCGTCTGCATTGGATGAGAGTTGGTGTCATAAATACGGAGCTGAATTGATTTAGACCCCGCAATCTATATGTTATGGTACTGTACAGAGACAGTATAATCACAGTGTGGAAATTGGTGTGAAAGGGTTCATAACTGTGTGTTTTTGGGACATTTTTCTTCCCGCCACCGCCATCTTTTTGCCAAAATGTTGAATTCTGATACGGACTTGACAAATGTGGACATGGCAAACTTGAACCCATCAAATCACTTGTCAAACTTCCTTTTTAAAAGCAGCGACATTAAAAATCAAGTTTTCAACAATTAAAGATAGTCTCTCTATTCTTGGTATTGCTTTGAAAGCTTCATAATGATAAAAACTAACACTGGCATAGGCAAATTTCAGATTAGAAGTTTATCACTTAACATAAATATGATTCAAGTATCTACTAAATGTAAACCTTATGGGAGTTAAACAAACGTATGCGGGATTTGACCGATACGAGCAAACCTATGCATGTGACGATGTGACATACAATGTCACATCCACTGTGAGAGATACTGGTTGAGAGTAGTCGAAATACTATGATTAGTATCGAACTGCCCATCAATTTCTTAATAATATTGGAATTTGGTCAACTCAAAAGTCATGAACCTCATTGACATCTCAATGGCTGAAATTGTCGTCAGAGAAAACTGAGGATTTGGAAATTATCATGTTTCATTTGAAAATTTAAATTTTGAGTTTAAAATTAATCGTTTATCATGAACACGGATTGTTCGTGATTAATTGCTTTTCTTTGACTTAGTATATCTCTGTTGAAATTGTAATAAGTTTTGGCTTTCCCAATACCATTGAAGAGGGTCGTTCCATCCATATCAAGCCCGATCAATCTCTATTGGTTTTTTCATGAAATTAGGCTGTATTGAACACAAGATCAGCTTGTGGAGACTGAATAATTGTTAATTTTATTGCAATTTACATTTCATCTTACAATCTAGAATCAATTTCCAAGTAGAGAATAATTTTTATAGAAATGCGGTTGGGGAGTGCCTGTTTTTTAACATTTCTAAGGTAACAATTGATGTTATTCTGCAGTTATACACAGTCTGCTTGAAAGTATCGGTCAAGCTGAAAATGCAGTCTATTTGAAAACCATAAAATCTGACATTCTAGAGTTTTTCTAGAAGATACAGTCATATGTTTTTGAAATCTATGGAGACTAGGAAGCGTGTGATGCGTTAGTAAGCGTAACCATCAAATTTGTGTCTGTTCCCCCTTCAGATATCATTCAGCCACCTTCCTGAAAAAAATCCTACTCTAAAAATATTAATTTTGAATTTTATTTTTGCAGGTAAGAAACATTAACACTAAACAAATCATTGGTATGGCTTGATATTGATGTACCAAGCCATACATTTCAACAAACTCAAGTACAGTATTTTCAAGCATGCTTTGATCACAACATGACAATAACAAATGCATTTCAACTTATTCTAATGAAGGACTTGTTGGGAGGAGCATCTATCTATATGTATATTTTTTAAAGCGATAGGAATTTTCAGACTGTTCGGAGAGACACCACGGGGTACTGGTGCTTTGAGGCCGTATTGTAATCTGATGGTGATGGGCAATGAGCTGGGTGAGGAGGAGAAGGAGGAGGAGGCCAACTAGTTCTACTGCCTATCAAAAAAGAGAAGAACAAAAAGAGACTGTTGAATAAAGAGAGAAAATTGATCAGATAGTGAGTAAGAAAAAGGACAACGATGAGGTCGGTCGTGTTATAAATTAAGATAACTTTCCCAATTTCCAGCCGTAGGGTCAGTCTTGTTGCAAACCAGTTGTCAGGCAGCGCAGGCCGAGAATCAGCAATGTCCACTCTGCCAGTCCAGCAGCCAGCCTGCATGTTGCACTCCCACCTCTACTCGCTTCACTGATCCAATCGCAAAACACCATCGTCTCGATAAATTCAATCCTGACTTGCGTTTTCTTGCTGTGCTTTTCTCAACTTACAGTCCTGCAAATAAAAGTAGCCTGTTGAATATTTTTCAAAACTTGGGCGTATTCTCCAAGTACTGGGAATATTCTACTCGTTGACTGTATTTTGTCAATGATTCAGAGCCATTTTTTCGACTTACAGGATTCAAGTTCAGCAAATAATTATTTTTGGTGAATTTTATTAGAACCCTTGGCTTATTTTTCAGTTGTTGGGAAGAATATATTTCTGTGAATTTATTTCTCAACTATTTATTATTAAAATCTCGAATTGGTTCACAACCCATCTTCAATCCCAGCTACCCACCAAATTTCGAGAACTTTTTCAACAATAATAACTTTTATGCTGGAGGTGATGCCGATATAAGTCCGAGACACAAGATTACCGAGACACTTTTGCATACCTAATGAGAGTACGTAATGGAAAATTTTTATGAGTTCCCAACCATTAGGAAATAATTTTGAAAATACATACTAACTAAAAGTTAGTTATACTAACAAGCTGATACCCGCAAGAGTGCTTATAGGCAGACATCTGCTATGTCTGAATTCTGAACGGGATTCAAGAAAAAGTGCAACTTCAATAACGTTTCAAAGGATACGTTACGCCGTCAGTCCCGGTTGCCTAAAAAGCAATGGTTTAATTCATCTCTCATCATCAACCTTGTCATTACCCACGCACTAGTCTAGGGTTCACGTTGGCATCATCCTCAGAAAAAATATCAAAGACCGTTTCAAAAACTCATCATGAAAGTTAATTCACCTATCATTGCATCAGAGACAATTCTACTTCGATTGTTAGAATTGTCTGTGATTGCAATGATTTTTTAAAGGATAGGGCAATATTTGACTGGGCACGAGTGAAAAAAGTATCGAAATCTGTGCATGAGTGAATGTACATTCTTGAGCTGTGTGTTGTCGGGTCTGGAGTGCAGTGTCTGTTGCAGTGCAAAGATAAGTTTTGTTGGAGAGTTGAGAGTGTAGTGGTGGAGTAGACAGGACAGGTTACCCACCGCGAAGCGACCCAACAGTCTCACGGCCGACCATCCCGTCCCGTCCCGTCCCGTCGCGGTCCCGGCCCCGACTCGATGCGGCTGCGTAGGAGTCCTCTTCTCTTTTCTTCACTATTGCTTCTTTCTCCCCGCTCCCCTTGCCATCATCACCTACAACGAACGAAAGCCGAGCTAAATGAGAACACTGCCGCCCGTTCACATGACTCGCCTTCCCCTTTATCCTGACAACTGACTTGTATCCGCCGACGTACTCAGACATAAATAAAACCGATCGACAGTCTTGAATTATATGGAACCGGTTCCCGACTCTCTTTGTGTCTCTCTATATATATGTATATAATATACTCGAGCCGTCCCCGGGGAAATGTTGAGCTCCCTTCTCCCTCACAACCAGTTGCACTCAGAATGTTTGGCAAACCGATTAACATACCCGATAGCATCAGTCTGATCGGGTTTTCCCAGTGCACGGAAAATGACCAAGTATGGCGCAATACTGCATCACTAATCAAATTAAAAATCTCTATGTCACATCTTACTTGTTAAATGCAGTTTCCATTTCTACTGTAATCTGTGCATGACGTCTCCTAAAATGAGTTGAATCCACTTAATCCGAAAATATCATTCAAGTATCCAAGACACATACTGTGTCCAAGTATGACTCAATACTGAATCGTTAATCAAGTGAAACTCTCCTAATCACATGTAAATTTTTGCCTAAACGTATTTTTTGTGAATTTGAATGTAATATGAATATAAGGAATGTAATATGAATATAATGAATGTAATATGAATATAAGGAATGTAATATGAATATAATGAATGTAATTTGACGAGACATCTGCCTTGGCAGTCGCTCTGCATGTACTGGTGTTTTATGTCAATGAAGATATTTATTTATTTCAGGACTCTAGACATGACGGCTCCTGGAGTCTGTTTGATCAAATCTGTCCAATAAGTTCTCTTTCGTTGAATGTCCATGTCATAATTCATAATATTCATGTTCAGTTCATGTTTGATTTTCATGTTTTGATTTTCATGTGTGAATTTTCATGGTTCCATTGAAAATATGTTGGTACAGGAGTAAATTTCCATGTTTCCATTTTATTGTCCATGTAAATTCCAGTCTCGATTGGTACTAGCACAGAGGAGAAAGTAATCTCTCTCCTCTGTGGTACTAGACTCTGAAGTTCTGTCATGATGTATCCTGAGTTTGGTCTCATCTGTCCGAAAAGTATATTCTTCAATGGTAAAACGAGAGGTGGAGTTCAAACCTCAAAATCGATTAAATTTATTTTTTTACTCTAAATCCTACTCAGATTACAATAAGTTTGTTAAATTTCAGATACGTTATACTGAAATATGTAAACTCCAATCCAGAGAAAGTAGACAGGCTGGAAGTAATATTTTGATCAAATATCATTCCGATGCAATACATGAATTCGAACAGGGTATAATGATTAATGGAATTCGAGTTTCCAGAAAGTACTCTATCTGAAAATAGAGATAAATACTTACTTCTCCAATTTATATATCCAAGAAGTTGAGCATGTGATTAAAAAATGAATAGTAGTTGGTATCGTATATTGAAGACACTCAAATTTTATAATGCGATCAGATCAAAGTCCAAGATTTGTAGATTACATCTTTTTCAGCAGTTCACTGTGTTTTACACTAAAAATCAAATGACGTTGTCAGTATTGTTGAATAAAATATTTTTATGAGTTCCATATTTTAGACAAGAAATGGGAATAGTGGAGATAATGGAGATATAATTAATATAGTGACCACTAATCGAGAGTCTCTAGTCGGTAAACATGATCTCTTCCTAGGGCTTCCAGAGCAAGTTATTTGTGAGGGTCCAAGAGAGTGGGCTTGCGACGTTGCCACTTCGCTGATGACACCTGTTCCAGGTAGAAAATAATAAATCCCAGGTCAAGCTTTGTGTGATTTTTGTCACTTTTGAAACGACCTGCAGGCGTGTGGAAAAATATAAGATGTTCCATTCTGATACCACCAACTTATGTTGGAAATAGTATTCTTATTTTGTAGGTTAGATTGAGGTTGAGCATGGGAAAATAAATATATAAGAACCATGAGGTTCTTACGTTCATTGTAAGATGGTATTCATATTATTATATTCATTGTAGAAGCCTTGTTTGACTGAGTGATCAAATATCCATGCATAAGCAGTCGCAAAAATTCCTCATTCCACTCCAACCGCAACAAAGCTTGTCTTTCTATTTTACCAATACAGTTTCTCTATTTTGATTTTTGATGGTCACTGAGCTATCAATTGTTGAAAACATTTTTGAATCACGTGTACCGGTAACGTTCTTACATCAACGACTGATATTGCAGTTTGAAAATCGCCGATTGAAATTCATTGAAATTCCGACTAGCATTTGATTGATCGATATTGTTGTACTTGGGTTGCACCAAACGGGATTATCTACTGTATTTTGAATGGTGCTTATCACACTACCGAGCATCTTGCTAGATTGAAATAATTGATCTTGTATTGATTTTGGTGCAACCGGAGGAAGTAGATCTACGCCGCAAATTGGCATAGAAACACCTCCAATAAGCTTGTTCATTAAATTGTTGAATGGAGTACCATGAGAGCTTGCTTGTTTTAGGTAATTAAATCACTGGAACAAATTCTAAAATATTTCCAGAACAATGAATATTAATTTTTCAAGAAGTAAAACCATGTACGCTTGTACGGTAGTTCCGATTTTGAATCAAGTCTTTCAAACCACTGGATATAATCAGAGAGTATTGCTTCTCTATGATATGATAGTGTAGTATATAACAAACTAGCATTCGTATTTACTTACAAACCTTTGTTTTATATTATTTTTCAGTATTTACTTTGTTGTTCAATAACTCAACTAATAAGCATTTTCAAACTTTAGCCTATTTATCAACCCAATGATTTTACTCACAATGCTATGAAAACAATTCTATAAATGCCATCATCTAACTAAAATATGAAGAGAATTATTGTCCTCTACATATTCATAGGGTTACATAAGAGAACTTGACCAATGTGAACGCCGATTTAGTAGGTTTCAATTTATTTATATTTGATGCTTTTGAATCCAATTTATGGTTTGTGCTTCGTTTTCTGTGCAACATGGACGTTCTTTGAAAAGATCACATAATCATATCTTGAGATAGTCGGCAATGAATGTAACTTATACTGTAGACAAGAAAAATTGTGGGTTGTTAAAATAATGTTCAGCGATAGATTAGATTTTTTGTAGACGAGAAAAATTGTGGATTGTTGTTGAAAATTGTGGAAAACAATGATCAGTAATAGATTAGATTGTTTTTTTGTAAACTAAGAAATTGGTGAGTTACGACCAACTTTAGTTGAATGACTAATAAAGGCCGTCTTGTGGGCCCTTGTGCCCAAAACGGGAAACAACGAGGCCGTATATTGACGGTGACACGTGTTGAAGCGATTAGAAGTCGGTTGGTCATTGGTCAATTCAATTCCAATGTCGACCAGCTAATGTCGCCTATAGCGGCTCGTCTCATCGCGATCGCTTTCCCGAAAATCAGCGACGATTTTAGCATTCAAGAGCTGTGCTCGTCAGCGCAGCCTCAAAGACTCGCTCTGACAGTTTGAAGAAAAAAATACTGACCGCCTTTGTTGAGCAGAGAAGGGCCGACCGAGCCGAGCGTCTTTCGCGGAAATTCGACCGGTTGGACCAGCTTCTCAATTAATCCATTGTCTCTGAGGGCCCTCACTCACCTGTCATGCCCACTTGACAACGAACGGTCTTCCTCATCCTTCCTGCGAATCCTCCTGCATTTTTGCTGTATATTCGACCTGCCTCATTTACAAATGAATGAATGACAAAAACGAAAAGTGCATTGGCACTGACTGATTCTCTTAAATTTGGCATCCAGGTCCCATGCAAGTTCAACGGTCAAGTCTATTCCTCAAAAAAACTCATCAGTAAAGTTCATTTGCTTAGTAATTTAGGTTAGAAAAAAGTTGCTCATTAGTCTCAAGACTAGATAGCAATCTATCTTTGAAGGAAAAAAAGTAAAGTTCATTCTCTATTCCAATTATTTGAAAAATATGCGTTATTATTGATTTTTGAAAGGTAGAGCCTAATGAGGGAATAGGTGTAAGGAAAGGGAAAAACGGTGAGAATTTGGATTGATATAGGATAGCCCTAATTGAGATTAATTGAAAAATTGAGTTGGATCTCAAACAGCAAGCGACTTTATAACTATTGATGAGAACCAAATTATTTAATTATCTTTATGATAACCAAAACTCCACCACACTCAATTTGTAAATGTGGCTGGTAGGCTAATCTATAGAAGAATAGACGAAGGATTCTTTAGAATTGAGAAAGATAAAGAATAATTTCAAGTAAATATGAACAATTTTAATTCTAATCATCAACTATCATTACATTAGAACGACATTAGAACTACTATACAAAGTAGCTATTGGTGAAAGTATCTTACTAAGTAAATGTACTTTCAGTCTTCATAAAGCGTCTCAGATAAAGTTCATCTAAAACTTTTGTGGGATTATAGATAAAAATCTACTAATCAGATGAATATCCAGTGTTATATTGTGTTTGTGGAATTTCTGTTCAAACTCGAATAAAAGTATTGCATCAAACCCAAATTGTTAACTCAAGGTGATCATGCTCATTTATTCAAGGCTATTAAGTTGATAAATTTTCTGTTGATTTGGCTAAAGTTCAACACGCCAAAACTCATACTTGGCTTCTTAAATACTGCTACTTTTTAGGCTTACTAGTCTTTGTCGTATTATCATGTACAGTATACTAATAATTCATTTCATTTCAATTTTGTAGAATATTCATAACCATGTTAACCTTGTATGTGCCAATTCATAGATAAAGTTCTCTATTTGATTATTTTCTTGAGGAGAAAAATATTCAAATATTTAAAAGTATTTGTTTTTTCTGTGATAATAATATTGATGAACAGAGAAACTGAATTTTTGGGCAGCATTCGTTATAAACTATTCTCTGCTAACTTCATACTATGAACTTCATATTATGAAGATAGAGACATCTCTACAGGGATCACCAACACACTCCTGATGACAACTCCATTGAGGGGAAATAGACGATTCCCCGCTCACCAGACTGCGGAGAAGACTACTAAAAAAACATGTAACAAGTAACTTTATCACTAAAGAAAGAACACTAGCTAATATTATATCAAATTAGCTAATATTATAGATATCAACCAAAGAACCAATACAACTCTTTACAATCGATTCAAATAGTCTAATATTTTGATTTTGAAACTATCAGACATTTGAAACTAGATTTTCAAATTCGAATTGTCTGTTATTACCAGGAATCACACTTGGATTTTGATAAAATGAATACCTATTTTCACAAAATCAAAATATTAGACTATTTGAATCGATTGTAAAGAGTTGTATTGGTTCTTTGGTTGATATCTATAATATTAGCGAATTTGATATAATATTATACGAATCAGTGATGTGCTAGTTTTACAATAAAAACGAGTTTTGTGAGTTATGTTTTTTTATTTTACTTATTACTTATTAGTATTCGTTTTTGTTTCCAAAAGAATTCGACAGCATCACTCTGTTCTTTTTAAACTTTATTATGTTTATTCTTTGTGTTTCACTTTTGTTTCTTCAATTTAGTTGCTATTACGAATATATTCTTCCATTTGGAATAGATTTTCTCTGAAGATAATGCATCATGAGAAAGTGTTTTATTCGCATGAATAGTCAGACATTTGAATCTTCTAGGCGTTTACCTTTCATGCGTTGAGAATTTATTTCACCCGATGAAGTGAGCCATAAACAATCAACAGACCCAACATATTTCTTTGTTCGTTTTATTTACAACCAAACCCACGTTCGTGTCATTATACAGTCTGGCTGACAATACTCCATTTATTTCACTTGCAAATTATCCATTTATGCCATAAAAGCTAATTTACAACTTGAGTGAGACAGTTCTTGGATTACGTAACTCAAGAATTTCTTTAAAATTTCAGATATGGAATAATATTGTGATTAATTTCTGTAAATTTGCCGCTTGTGACGGGCGTATTGTATCATCTGTTGTTGTTTGAGTTGAAAATTATATAATTTCAATTTCAATTCATTTTCCAATAAAATATGCAACTTAATTGAAAATACATCAAATACTTTCTAGGCAGCCGGGTTCTCAGATAGATGGTAAAACTATTACCTCCAAAGGCTCTGAAATGTAGGACAAAAATATCCTATTATTGAACATTGAACTACCATGGTTTTAGTTCCAATATTATTATTCTTGTTAATCTTCTTATTCAAATTACTATTTTCCTAATTCATAAATCGTTCTTAATCATAAATCCTCTAAAGTTAAGAAAATAGAAAATGACATTCTTTATCTATTATTTTCAATTTATAATGGATTGAATAAATGTATAAATGATTCTCTAATAATGTTATTGTTAGAATCCCTATAATTCAGGTTAAATGCTGAATATTGTGAGAGTATAATTCCTCATTCATTCTTTACCATTTGAAGATTGTGTACCAGACAGTAGGCAATTCAAAGCAGCGTCTCTAATGGAATGGATGTGGTTAGTTGTGGGGCTAAAAATATACCTGTGCACCTGAGCAGCAACATTCCATGGTATAGGTGGGGCAACAAAAAATCAGGACCCCTTCTCTTGTAATCTTCGCCTCCCATCGAGCAACCCTTCTTAATCACCTGATTCTTCGGGCCATGATAATGCTCATTCTCCTCATTTTATTCTCAGTGTATTTACAACTGGGTGTGGAATTGAAATGTCTGGAATTAGGATGGACGATCAGTGTTTTAATTGGTGTAATTGCCCGGAAAATAGAAAAAGAATAAAATTTATAAAGTAAAAAACTTTGAACACCTATCCACATCCAGAACTGTACAGATTCCTGGTTTATTCGAATATTATGATTATACAGTACTTCATAAAATATAAATTTAAATCCTTCATAAAAATATAAATTTCAAACAATGATTAGTAACTCAAAGATTCATCATTGAATAAGACATTTCACATTTTAAACTTTGACAATAGGTCAATAGAAGATGAAATTAGAACAACAATCCCAAAAAACAAGTACATAATACACCGTTTTATATTAATTTGTATGATCGCTTCCATCTAGGATGGAGAAAGAATAGTACCTTTGAATTCCTACAGCAAAATACTGTGTATGTTGAAACAGATAATCTAAAAACATCATCTTATCTCATGTTAATGTAGCCGTAAGTTAGCTAAAATTTTAGTAAATCAATGATTTGGATCTTGCACTCGTCAGCAACTGTTCTCTATTCTCAATACTGTTTGTTCAATATCTGACTGTTGTTTAACAAACTTTTGCGTTGAATTAGTGATCAAGTTATAGGAAAAGGTTGTGGAGTTCAAACTGACTGAAACAATGGGAAAGAGATAGATTTTCCTGCAGTTTTATTGGATATACTAATTTTGTTTCATGAACTGCAATAATGGAAATCACTCTCCACAATTTCTTCGACGCTTGTAAGTCATTAACAATTTTCTCAATATTTTAGTGTTATCACAGACAGACTATATCTCACACTCATCAACTCATCTGTGGTGTTATTTGTAGAGTTTTTGAAAGTTAATTAAATTTGGCTATTGTTTTTCATCAGATAATATAGATTCTCATCTCTCTCACACTACGATTACAAATACAAAACGAATAGATATGAATTGATGTCCTCTTTTGATGAAGCAATTGAACGGTTTTATTATGCTCAATGCTGTAATAAGGATTTTTATTAGCATACTTGATTTTTTGTATTGTGTATCAAGGAGAAGGAGATAATGAATATTGCGAACATGCTCACCTTGTTGTGGGAACATGACCGAGTTTAAGTGAGGCTCATAATAGAATGAAGGCAGGGAGCGAGCTCTGAGATTTGAGTATTGAGCACGCAGCTATAATAGGTGGGGTGGTTCATTTGAGCCCCGCAGCGCAGCCAGGCAAAGAATATGGTCACCGCACCCCACTCTTATGGACACCCGCTGACCTCTCAACCCAGACTGCTGCGTTGCCGAATCGCTCACGTGACTGTAATGCGATGTTGCCGTATTTGGGGGATTTTGCAACTTGCCAATTTAATTTTATAACCAACGCGGGCCAGCATTTTGAAAAGGAATTTTATGTGCAGGGCAGCTTGAAAAAAGTTAATGAAGAAACTCCGACGTTTTACAGCCATGCCAAATTTCAATTTATTCGTAGCGCGCACATAGACAGAGGGAGTAGGCGTTCTCAACCTCAAGACATAGACACGCAGAGCAGAGCCATGTTCGAAGACGCAAAAAGTCAGCTATAACTCTAAAATGACTTACCTGACATGTTAAAAACTGCTAGCATCGTGCCGTATGTCATAAACAATGATATGAAGTACAGAAGAACAGATGAGCACTACATGAGCACAACTACCCAATTGTAAAAGAGATAACTACAAGAGTGTAACTCAAACTTTCTAATTAATAATAGGAAAGAGAAGTCCTCATTATAAATACCAATTAATACATCTAAATACCTGACTGTACCACTGTATGGTGTTCAGTCTTTACTTTTCAAGCTTTTATGATTTTTTTTATGTTCTCTAAGAACGCTTCAGAGCTATGACTATACTCTGATTGAAACTGCTTTAAGATTGAGAGCCGTATGACCTTAATGGTGGACCGCTCTAGGCCGGTCCTAAAGCAGTTTAAATCAAAGTATAATGACTCTTTATATACGACAGTGTTACAACGCAATCATTACAGTTTCATAATTGAAATCGAAACAGTTGCTTTTTCGAAATGGAATTTGAAACTTGTATAGTAATGACAACTTTATGAAACGGATGCTATATATTATGAAACGGTCCTAGTAGGTATAATCTGTTCCAGTTTTAAAACACTGGAACGGAACAAAACACAATCGCAGCTAATAAAAGCACTACCCAATAGTTGCTCATGCATGTGTGCTTTCAGCAGCTTCCTAACCTGTAAGATAAACATTGAAATAGAACAATTGTCGTTTGAATCAAGGTTAGTGTAGATTGATAACGTATATATTATTATAACTTATTATTATAACTCATTATTATAACATATATATTATTATTATTATTGATAACGTATATATTATTATTGTTTTTTGTTGGTTGTAGATAAAATGGTGTATGCAATGGTTGTATTTTAGCCTTTAAACGACGAGTGAGATACCGAGGTTAAAATACGAGCGGCAACGCCGTGAGTTATTTCAAGGTATCTCAAGAGTAGGTATCTGTCAAAATACAAAATACAAATACTGCAACTACTATTTTCAGACATACCTTGTATTAGGAGAACATCAATGGAACAGAGTAACATTATAAGCAAATACCAATTATGTTTTTCTCATAATCAATTATATTTGAGGCACACATTACTTTTAAGTGATTTCTAGTCGCAATGTCGCACAATTTTTCCATTAATTTAAAGTAAATTTTTCTCAATTAGAGAAAAATTACATATTACAGTATTCACGAAAAATTAACCTATTATTTACCAATCTAATCATTGCTGTAAGCAAAGTGATCCTCGTGATAGAAACAAGACTTTCTGTAATCATCAAGGTAGCGTGGCCGAGTGGTCTAAGGCTCTGGTTTTAGGCACCAGTCCGAAAGGGCGTGGGTTCGACTAACCCCGCTGCCAAAATTTTTTTGATGTCCAATGATAACTTCATCCATCAAATTCTCAATCGAAGTATCGTGTACCTTGATGACCATGCCATTAAAACAAATACTGAATCAATTGCGGTATTTTTTTACATTACCAATAAATTTTATCTTTTGACAATGGTGTAAGCATTATAATAAGATCATTATAATAAGCCTAACACTACCAATCAAATTTTAGAAAGTATTGCTTTAATATGATTTATGTTATTATCAAGATAACTTCCCATCAAGAAATTTTGATCTTGATTGAAGCCTAGTCTATATTCAGTGTATTAAGTGTAATATCTTCTGTTCAGCATTTACAGTATTATTGTACTTATGAATGAATGAATCCTTACTGGGCCCTAAATTAATATATATTCTTCATGTTAGTATGAGTGAATCCAACTAGTTGTGATTTTTTTGTTGTGGTGATGCCCACATATAGCCTACTCTTAGCTTGTGCATTGGTAAGGATGTTGATGAGAGATGAGTGGACCTACAGCTTTAGGTGGGTTCCGAACAACCAGGAAGCGATTTTGATTCTCATGAATGAATTACATTCAGCGAAAAAAGGCATGAAGTGGTCACCCTTACTACGGGAATAACAGGGGCAAGTCTCTTATCTAATCTTACGATTAGACACCGGCACGACGCCGAAGCCAGTCGCTTATATTCTTATTATTTCGATAGTTCGTTTTAGCTTTTTTTCGTCAAAAATTAATTACTTCTACATACAGCGAGGGCGTGCGATCACGCTCATCATTGCTTGTTGATCAAGGGGTTGCAAGGTTGTTTAATGTTTATGTGCAACCAAGATCTTCGATCAGATCCGGGTTGTATAGTTCAATGACTGTTCCTTTCCCTATCTTAACTTACTGGAACGGCCTTCGGTTCTAGTTGTCCAACTTGACTCCCAACCACCTCCAATCGCTCATTTATCTTCTCTTTTTATCTCATACAAAGAGTTCAGGTTCAGAGTTTAATGTCTCTCTCCACTTACCACTTTATCATAACTTTTTTATTCTTGTTTCTATTTAGTGGGTATTAGTTTCTATCAGACGCTGAATGTATCTTTTTACATGTACCTTTGGCAATCAGCCGAGTGCTTACGTTGTTAGTTATTGATTGATATTTTACTGGCATTCTTCTATTCCATTCCACTGATGAAGGTAATATTGAAAGAAGGAATGAGACTCCAGTAGTAAACTGAAGCGAAAGGATGTTTTAGGAAACTGATCTACTGATGGAGAAGAGTCATCTTATTTTTCCAGGTGAATTATAATTATTTCTACTAAGTGAAAATACGGTATTACCAAAAAATAATTTGTAATAGCCGTTTCGCAATCGTTTATTATTAGTGCTTGCTATGTATTTTTCAAATACGCCTGTTACTCAACATTCTTGAATAATGTATTTAATATTCTAACTTCAACTCAAGTTAAAATTAGGTTATACACGGCGGTTAACTACCTTTGGGTCTCCCCACCGATCAAAGCCATACGCTGATAATAATAATAATAATATTTTCACTAGACTAGTAAGTTATCAAAAACTGGAGAAATTGATTTCATTTTATTGCAAAAGTTTATTTTTTTTCAAATGTTCACTATGACAATATCATTATATTAATGTGTATGATAACACCTAACTCAAACAAAGAATGTCAGTCAAGTTGCTGTTATATTCACCCTAGTGTTGATAGCCCTCAAACAAGATTAACGATGAACTCATAATTCGAAACAGAATAAGTTCAAATTCCAATTTTCTATTAAAAAAAAATCACAATACAGAATAAAATAATATTTATGAAAATAATTTCCCTGCAAAACCTGCATGGACATTGATCCGTGCGTTGGGAAAGAGCTCATATCTGTTGTCAGTAGACACTTCCAACAATATTTTGCGAATTCGGCTATAAAAACCACCAAATATTCCTTCAGATTTAATATCAAACTTCAATTATTTAGAATTATTTTGCAATCTAGCTTCGATTCATTAGATTACTCTCTCTTATCCTTGAATGAATTGATGAGGCTTTCAATGACTCGATTTGATTGAAGACCTCATTTTGGGAACTTGAAATCAATATAAATCACAGCCTCAAATCAAATCTATATAATTATCCTCAATATTAATTTAATGTATTCAATATTTTTATTTCAATAATAAATACTTTGAAAGTATGCTTATTTGATGAATCTTGAATTGACGCCTTGACGGAATTTTTCTAAAATACAGTACTGTACAATAAACTAATTGTACTAACCATCAAAATTGTGGTTAGAAAATAGCTAATTATGGTTTGTTATTAAACTAATAGTGCAAGCAAGTATTATTCAATTCAAGTTCAAAATCTTTTTTGATTTTTAAAAATTTTCTTACATAAAACATTGCTAGCTTTTACTGTATTACCTACGTATTTATATTTTTTGAAGTTCACAGCAGTCAGGTTGATAACTGATATATTCTCAATCTCATATTCAGAGTGCTAGACGTAAATGATATTTACAAGTTCAACTAAGGACTGACTATTGTGTAAGCTGCAATCAATCCATTGGTAGGCTACATAATTTTTATCGAGTCGTTAGAAGCTTTCTTGCAGTAGCTATCAGCAGTGCCATGTACATATAACCAGCAGAATAGGCCGTCAAGAATCCAATCAGAGTGTATTATCACTTCCGAGGTTCCGATGTATGGAAGGATCAGGATCAGACAAAGCAGATACTGCCATCAAAGAAGCAATTGTTTCGTCGGCGAATCAAGAAAACTAAAGGAATGACCATGGCTGCAAGATCCAGTTCCGTATTCATGCATTGTCTGGCTGAGATGAAAAGAGTTATTAGAACAATGCCTTTTGTATTGTGCTCAGTATTGATAGCTCCTTGCTCAATTCATGGCTTGCTTTTTATTATTTTTAAATGAGTTGATGGATTCTCACTTCTTCGAACGAGAAAGAGAAAGGGTATTTCAGTAAAGGAAAAGTACTGCACTTATCGTTGCAGTAGTACCGGTAAAATTTTTTAATGGACGAATTTCTCATTGATGGACTTATGCAATATTTTAAGGATCAGTTCAGAGAAATATGTGTCTTATAATGTTTCTTTTTTCAAGAGATGTACCAATGTAATCTGAATCTAACCAATGAACTGCGTTATCCGCAGCTTTACGCAGCTGCGTTACCTGCAACTCGCGTTGAGGGTTTCAAGTGTAAGAGAGGGCCGGCTGCGCCCTAACTTCGCCCTCCCAGGAAACAAATAAAGGCAGCCATTCTGTTCTATTCTATTATCCTATTTTATTTCACAGATGATATTTAACAGTACCTATTAAGTTTCTTTTGCAGTTCAGATACTACGAGTTCACCCCGTGCATCGCAAAGCGCCGCTCACTTGAATTTTCTAAAATTCTTAGTTTTAAGTGGCTAGTTGCTATTTTGACTATCTGCAGCTGACAGCAGCCACAAAGTAGTTCCTTTCTTCTCTGTGCAGCAGCTCAGTCATACCAATGAAATCCTACCTTTTACAGTGATTATAGAGCTCTATCCATGGGATGTTTCACAAACTAACTCAGTCCAATTAATTCGTACATTTTATGCCAACAGATAGTGCCACAGGTAATATTTTTGGTTTTCATCAAATCCCTCCCATTTAGAATAATTATTTTAGAAAAACAAATAGAGCCTGCAAAAATACGATTTTTTATATTTCTTTTGGAAAAATCGATCCACTCAAACTTCTCCACGAACTTTCCAAACTCAGGCACGAAACTCTTTTAATAATCGATATACCAGAAATCTTCAGTTCGAATCCAAAGAAAAAGAAATATGCCAACTCTTTCAATAACATCAAATTCGATAATTGTTTTTTTTTTTTTTTTTTAATTGGGTTGGGTTTTGTAACCTTAGCCACCGCGACCGCTATTCGATCTTTGTGGCATCCCTCTTTGGCTTATGCCATGTTCCATAATCAAGGCCAGAGCAGAATTTACTCAGGGCCTTGAAGTCCAGTTCTCTTGCCTCCTCTGGTAGGAGGGTTGCCTTTCCAAGAAGTCTCCTCCTCATTTGCAAGAGTGCTGGACATTCCAGCAGCAAATGTGCTGCTGATTTCAGCTATGGACCTACGATTCCGAAGCTGTTCAACTTCTATCAGGGATGGGTCTGCACACTCCTCAGATTCCATTGCGGAATCTTCAGTTGTAGTGCCTTCCTCTGCATGTACCGTTTCCCGGCAGGTTTGAGTCAGCAATAACTCTGAAACCTGTTCCCACGAGTAGCTGGAGACTTATTCAGTCACCCTGGGCAGCGCTCCGTTCACCCAGGAAGGCTTCTTGAAACTGGAGGTCGCCTGGTATCCAGAGTTCGCATACTCATGTCAGGCACTCCCCTGACCATGCAGCCGTCGGCGTATGCTGTTCCACCATATGTTGGCTTGGCTTGCGCAGTTGATGCTTCAGGTGTTCCTACTTGAACACCCTACTTAAGCTGGGACGCAACGGTGTTAGTTGCCAACCAGCCTACATCTACCACTTGCATCAGGAACCCGGAGGATTGCCACACCCCGGACAGAATAAATTCTGCCCCCCTGCGGGGGATAATTGCTTTGTTAAGCTGATTAATTAATGATTTTTCTGAATAAGCAAATAAATCCTAGAGTTTAATATTTGAGTTCAAATGGAAGAAATGATATTTGGAATACATTCATCACATGAAGAGACAACAGATATGTTACCAGATAATTAAAAAACAGATTTTTCAATTTCATTGAATAGTTATAATAAAAAATTGAACCTAATCTGCAAAATTATTTTAGAGATGAAAATATTCCTGTAAAATAATATTAACAATAATTTATGTTTTGTGAGAAGCCACAAATTCCTTCACAGAATAAGATGTTCTCAGATCTAGTCTATACCGGTAGGTATCTCAAAATTCACAGAAATTTGTAGCTGATGAACTGATTTGTTTTTGTAAGAAATTGTACATTTTTCAGGCTCGCTTTCCCCAACGCTGCTTAAGCACAACAGCTGATGCTCAATATTTTTTCTATACTTTTCCTATTCTCCGAATGAGGCTTAAGCTAGATGACATCATTATTTATACATTGTATAGCTTAAGCAGCGTTGGGACCCTAGACTTCTATTTGGGAACAAGAAGTAAGCTGTAAGCAATACACGTAAGCTGTAGATTCATCCATCTCCAATAACCATCATTATAATTTTATCCATGCACAAGTAGTCTATGACTTATCACTTGACATCGCTCTTAGCAGAAAAATTCAACTGATTAACTCTGCAATTACTCAAAAATACTTTGTTGTAGCCTAAATATTTTCATTGATTCTCTTAAAACTGATATTGATGTTTTGATTAGTTTTCCTGTAAGTTATTATTTTCCTCTCCTTGATCGGTCAAGTGCCAAGGATCATTGGACATCTTTATTCCAAAAAGCACATTTATATATAGTTATAGATCAAATATTATCGATCGATATCATACTTTCATATTATATTCTTGGCTGTGCTACCAGGAGGGCCGTGAATATTTGATGCAGGCCAAAACTATATTACGTTTGTTTATCTTACTACACCTCTTAATAAATGCGCTAATTATTTAAACCTCTTCAGCTTGATACTTCTCTGATGAGAGATTTCATGCAGCTATCTGTGTTATTTTTTCGCAAGCTATTTCTCAACTGTTTGCATAGGTAGTTATGATGAGTGAGAGGCACATTCCAAGATGTGTGAGGTGGGAACGTGATAGAGAATAGTATTAAAAAGTGCTATTCGAAATAGTTCGGGTCAGTGAACAGACAAACAATATGGAGGAGTCTGCCTTGGACCCAGCATCCTTGCTGGCACCAGACAAACTGGTTTTCAGGCATTTGGCGCTCTGTTCTTTCCCTCTCTTGTTCCTTTTATAATTTGGACACACGATTCCTCGCCTTGTAAGCATGTCATGGTACATGGGGTCTGCCGCTGCTCCAAGTCCAACCCAATACGCCTGCCAAGTGCTTATACCAAATCCCAACTGCTCGTTTTATTATGAAAATTGCAAAATCTTCCATCCATAAAACCTGAACCATCATGATTCGAATCCATCCAGGAATTGAATTTGTCAGAACCAAGCATTTTACAATCAATAACAGCATGGGCGTAAACAAAATAAATATAATAACTATTAAAATGTATCATCACAATGCATGAATATAGTTGATGTAATAATGTCTATATATGTTGACAATAGTTTATGTAAATATATACTGAGTATTTCAACTATACCTACTTCTCGTAATGGATGATCAAGTATGGTAGGTTATCATGGTATAGCCTATGGTATACCAATAATTACAGCTCTGCAGCTCTGTTGAGTGTTGGATTCTACCATAGCCTTCTCTAATACATAGCCTCCTCTAATAATGTATTAGAGGAGGCTATGATTCTACCTTTTTCCCTTGACTGATGAATTTTGCTTTACTGTAATAGGCTATTAAGAAGAATGGTTGGCGAGAACAACCACCTAAAATTTCATTTCCCAATTCAAATGAAAAAATCAATTTATGCTGATGTCCTCTTTATGATGAGTCCCCACCCCACTAACTCTACCTCCAATTCCTTCTTCGCAAACTTATATATTTTCTGCGAAAGTCACTGTGCTCATGATTACGTTTCTTCTTCTCTCATATATAATCATAATATTTCTTCTAATATTCAATTTTTTCACACGGTTAAAGAGCTTAGATTTTCATGAATCTAGTTTCTGGAATCGAGTATCGAGTAAGATCGTTATTCCATACAGTTTTTCTATTGGTTTAAATTATATTATGGATATAATATGTAGAATTATTGAGAATTGAGTTACGGTGCATTATTGCCTTAGTGTGAACCGTTGGCCTGAATTTCAATCTGGGATGATTGAAAAAATCTGGAAAAGAAAATATTTCTTTTTAAAGATTATGAGACCATAATATGAGTCTCATAGTAGGAGCATCTAGGATTATAAATTGAATACACAACAAACCACAGTACTATAATATATAGGTCCATTAATTTTTTTGGCACCGAATTAGAGCGCCATATTTTTGCAGGACTTCGGGAAAACACTGGATATTTTTCTGGGTATTTCATAAAAAATACTATATTTTTAATTTACTAACTTCTTCGGTTTTTAACAAGTCAACATTACAACTCAATCTTAATTTACAATCCGAAAACGCACTAATTGTAACATATAGGTACTTCAATTTTCAATGGAAATTCAAAGGCTCAAAAATTATTTATTTCTCTTCCATACGATACAAATGAAAAAAAAAACATAGAAATTCTGCCAGTTACATAATTTAGAATAATTATATGCATAAAGTATTAATTTAATATTACAAAATATTATTTTTATTTTACATGACATTTTATTTATGGTATAAATTTATTCTTATAAGTATATTATAATGTATCTGTGAATGTACATACAATACACGAAGTGTAAAATGACAGGCCTTACTTTTAGGAATTAATCTCCACATGGACCAACAACGCAACAACAGGTCGGTGTGTGAAGATGAGCTCCCATCAGTCAGCCTGATTTGAGGAGTGTAAAATTTATTATAATCACAGTAGTAATAATAATGTACAGATTATGTGAGTATTTTGCAATAAAAATTAAAGTACAGTACCTATTCAAAAGGATGACGAGAGCAGACTGTAATCTGAACAGGCGCAAATCGCGATGGAATTGGACTATAATATTGAATGTAGGCCTGTGTATAGAAAAAATAACACTTTTATAAAAAGAGGAAATTCAAATCATTTATAAGAAATGGGATAAGAGCTAATAGGAAAAAATTACTGAGAAATCACTCATGAACTTAACCGGAGTTGCAGAATTGACAGAGGAAAGTTGATAGGGAGACAAAAGGTATTATCAAGTTTCATAATAAATCGTGAAAAGTCTAGCCTACTTATTGAATTTTCAGGGTAGGAACTTCTCAATCACGGCTCAACTGGATATTCCAAATGACTTGTGACACAATTTTGGATTTCATTCAGAGACCATCAGGCCAGACTGTTTTTTCAAAATTCTTCTCCAGCCATGAATAGTGAAACCAAGTGAAATAAGTCTAAAATTTCTATAGATACTATTCTAATGAGCAATGTAATGATAATAATAATAATAATAATAATAATAATAATAATAATAATAATAATAATAATAATAATAATAATAATAATAATAATAATAATAATAATAATAATAATAATAATAATAATAATAATAATAATAATAATAATAATAATAATAATAATAATAATAATAATAATAATAATAATAATAATAATAATAATAATAATAATAATAATAATAATAATAATTAGGTAGGGTGAAACAATGTGAGAAGTCAGCAGCTCTTAACAATTCAGCGCTGTTTGTGAAGTCGGTTTACCGCTTGGTGCTGCACTCTGTGAGTAAAAGTAGTAACTCCTTTCTGATATTCCATCTAGGAATTCAACAGAGTACAAAATCAAGTTTTGAACAGTAAACATTTCCATTGATAAATTGAATCATGTCAATTTGATATGAGAAAAAACAAGAGAACTAATTAGTTTCTCTATTATATAAAGACAATAAAAAACCAGATCTACTCCAAATATTCAAATGTATGTGAACTTTTGTGAAATATTCGTAAGAGTGTGGGAAAAACTTGAAGTAAAATATTTTTATAAAAATAGGGCAGGGTTTAAATGTCATAGAATTAGGGTACTATCCTCTTTGCTACAACTAATCAGAACTTGATAGACTTTATCAGGATTCTAATTAGTACAGCATTTGCAAGAATAAAATTATAGATTCTCAATTAAAATGATCTTTGAGGATCCTCTTGAAAAACCCAGTAAGAAAAGGATGTTCATAATCAAATCTAATTATAACAAAGGATATCATAAATATGTCTATTGGGTTAAATGAGAATGAACCTTAAAAATTAATATTCGAGAAAAACTGCGGCACAGTAATTGAAAATTGAACTATTTTATTGAATATTGTAGTTTTCAACAAATTTTTCCTCCTTTTTTAACATATTCTTCAAATTTTGCCAAACTTTCTCTTTTTGGATCCCACTTGTCCAATAGAAGTTTCCATTCGTCGGGGTAGTCTTTCTGAAGCCTTTGAATAGCTTTGACAGCACCTTGCCTCTGAAAGCAGGAGCATTTGGCGCATTGTGTCTTCAGTGCATCTGGCAAAGTTCCTGAAAAAAATATTGATCAGGTTTAGAGATACAAGTAATCAAGTAAAAAGTTACGGGATTACAAGTATATTTATGCTTCTTTAATATGCTATTTCAAAAATAATAATGATAGAAATTATAAAGTTATTAGACAGTGATGTTAGTGGAAGAAATAAGTATTCAATCTATTCGATTAAATAAGTAAGCCACTTATTGACACTTTTATTTATCATTAGAGTAGAATCATTTTTTATATTAACAAAAACTTATTTCTTTTTAGATTGCAATTGTTCTCCATATTCCACAGTGATATAATGTATTTTTAAATTTTGAGAAAATATTAGGGTAAGTCAAAATGATGCATTATGCTCTAAATTTTTTATCAAAATTCAATATTTTTCGATCATAAATAAGTGTTCTGTGCTGTGTTTTAGTGTTATATTTTTCGGACTTTATAAAATAAAAAAAAATAATACTTTTTTTAAAAATGCTAGTGTCTGTTTTCTAAGTGAAAACAAACTTTCACCATGTTCCCTATCAAGGGGTAATTTATTGGTTATGTTGGTGAAGTGGAACAACCCTACTGGGGTCTCCCCACTATTAAAAGCCATACGCTAAATAAATAAATAAAAAATTATGCTCGAATACAAAATCTGAAGTAAAGTACCGAATTAAAATGTCAAGAAAGGAATACGGATACAATTCTTGTATCCTATCTTATTTAATATGGTAAAGTATCTTCCAACAACACCTTAAAAATATAATGTTCATATTATGTCCATAACATAATAATATTATGTTCTGTATTATTCATCGGTTCATGTTTCATAATTGAATAACATTGAAGTATAATAAACATTCCCAAATATTCATATATTTAATAAAATTTAACTTCCAATTTTTATATTGCTTTAAATTTCAATTTCTAACTCCGTTATTGTAATGGATTACTATTAACTAGAAGACTTCTACTATTATTAAGAATATCAGATCTTAGTTACTGAATATTCAAATTCCATCAAACACATAATAATAGATCCTACCTAGTTATGATAACTTTTTCTGTATGATAATTTGTCTGTAATTGATAATTATTATCACTACAGAAAAACACGATGGAAAATTCAAATTTACTTGGAAAATCATCCACTTTAGTTTAAGAAAATATTTTCCACATCTAGCAATTTATTATTTACAATAAAAAAATCATACTCCAAATCATAATGAAACATTCTTGTCAGCATATTACAGCTCATTAATTACCATGAAATTTATTATCATTATATCCTTTGCTTCCCGCAATTAATTTCATTATAGGATTGAAAGTCTGAAGGTAGCCTGTCCCCACTTGGTACAATTGTTTACTTGTTTCCATTTATAGCAGTAAATTTCCATTTACTGACATTGTCAGTGAATCTCATGCTCCATTACCTATCATGTAATGTCTGTTAGAGCCAAACTAGAATATAGTGGATTGGCATAGTTCTTATAAAACATTTAGCTACCGTACTTTGTATTCTTTATGTATTCTATACAGTATTAAATGTATCACTCATCTCTGCATCATTGAAATGACTCAATAATAGCAATTTAATTGATTGAGATTTCAAATATTATATTATTGTAGGACTGTAAATTCTTTATTTCAAGTGGATGGATAAAAGTCATAATAATTAATTCAAATAAATCTTAGGTGTATTAATGAATCAATCTAACACAAGAATTTCCAACACAAGATGTTTAATACAAAGAGATTTGATAAATGAATAATATAACCCAAGTTATTTTATTGTAGTTGAATACTTTTCAATTCTCAGAATTGATTTTGAGCTCAAAATTCTCATTCAATCGCAATTATTGTATAACAATTCAGTTTTAACAAAACTGATGAGGTGGAGTCCTGGAGTGTGACAACATATTATAGTAATATTTTTAAAATTTCTAGATATTAATATTTTTCAGAGTCTTTGTTTAGAAAAAGTTAACAAAATCATTTATACTGTATCCACTAAAATATTTTGCGATGTAATAAAAAAGCAATTTCGTTACTCACGTTTGAGCTCCAGACCCTCCGGAGGACAACCTTTGGTTCCCAGAAGACACTGTACATAGTTGGAGACCAATCTTTTGCTATCGAGAATTTTATCCAGATCGATATTATCGTATTTCGATGTGTACTGATCATCGGCATAACACAGGCTCACGCCTAAAGTCACTAACAGAACACTTTTGATGTAGTTATTCATCTCGACGTGATTGGTTGCAAACTAGTGACTCCTGATCATCGTGAAGTTGATCTTTATAAGAACAATTGCTTGTATGCACCGAGGCCGGTGTTGATGGTCAGTGCTTCAATGTCCGGCTAGATAAAGTCCCGATTTGGCTTCCCGACACGCTACTATAATAGCGACTTCCTCATTTTCAAGCAGGAAATTGAAAGATCTGTGATTGTTCTAAGATGAATTCCCACTAAGAAAACTTATCTTGAATCTTGCTTATCATGTTTATCTTGAAAGAATCTTATACCTATGCCCTTGATCGACTTAACTGATTAGCTGATAAGCAATAATAAGCGCGTGATTGTCATAAAATTCAAGCAGGATATAGTAAGGCGTTTACATTTTGCTGGTGTTTCAGGTATAAACAATTTTAAACATGTGTATATACAACTCAAATATTAATATACAATATTTCATGGATATATTATGGATCTATATCTATATTTCATGGATATATACATTAGTAATATTGATGAATGTATTTCATCAATTAATATTGATTCCCTCTCTTAAAAATTCAAAATTCAATTTCCTTTTGTAGTTTGTGAATAATTTATTTTACTTTTCAAAAACATTCTCAGGTTTGTGTAGTTTTCAATAAGAATGTAAGTTTTGAATACAACTTAATAAATATTTTTGCATTTATTTTTCAGAAGAAACTAAAACGTTACCAGCAGACATATTATACCGTATTTGGAAAGATTGGTATATCCCAGAGACTGTACGTAGTATACAGATTTCAGTCTTTGTAGTATATCCTTTTCCTTGATCTATCAGCTTATGGCCAGTGGAAAAATGATTACCTGTTATCTATTATATTGAAAAAGTCATCTAATCATTTTAAATGGGAGATAATAATTGATGAAAACAAAAAATACTGGCAGTTACCTGTAGCACTATCTGTTGGCATAAAATGTACTAAATTATTAAATCTCTTGAGTTAGTTTGTAAAATGTCACGTAGGTAGAGCTTATAAGATAATAGCTGAAAGTAGTACTGTGACTATAAATAGTCATCTGCACAAGGCAGGATTTCATTGGTATAGATGAGCTGCTAACAGCTACAGATAGTCAAAATAGCAACTATTTAAAACTAAGAATTTTGGAAAGTTCAAGTGAGCGGCGCTTTGTGTAGCATGGGGTGAACTCGTATGTATATTAATCTGTTGTAAATCTTATGAAAGATTATTAAATATTCTAAATCTAATTATTATATAAATATAATATTATTCTAAACTGGCAAAACTAAGATGGATTGAAGAAAAGGTCTATTAATTTGGAGTATTTTATATTATTTGGATTTAAATTATATTTATTCCTAAGAGAATTATGCAATGTTCAAATGATTTTTGACTAACTTCAGTAGGCCTATTCGCTGACTAAAAAAATTAATTAGTTCTTCCATTGTATACATAATTTATGTTCTTTCTATTAATTGGAACATCTAGGGTATTTATTTTGTATCATGGTCATTTTCAGGCCTACTAGCTAAGAATTGAGAATTATTTTGTTGCTGGTGGAGTGTAACTTAGATCTCCACAAAGATCAAAATGATTCTTTACTGCCTAGTTTTATGATTTTATGGCATTAAATTTAAAGAATTCTTGTTGAATTCGTGTTTACATTTATCATGTAATAACAATAACTGAATAATAACTTTAATGTACTGTAATATTTACTGAATAAATATGTGAACTCTTATTTCTACAGTTTTTTTAATTGTGAATCAAATTATTGAAATATATTAACGATTCAAATTATTAAAAAAATTAACAGATTAAATTCTTATATCCATTTTATTTCCATAATGTTATGTCTATGATAAAATGCTCCATCAGCAAGTATGGTTGCGCGTGGGCTCTCTCTCTCTCTCTCTCTCTCTCTCTCTCTGTTAGAGATATTTTAAAATATGGTCAGCCAAATTATTTCAAAAATGATTTTAAATTTGTCTCTGAAGGTAGGAGAGTAGATGTCTCACACACCAGAACCGGAGAAAATACTTTGAGGATACCGAATCACCGAACTACCATTTATACCAAATCTTTTCTTGTGAGTGCCTGTCGTACATGGAACTCACTTCCAATTTCTATTAGATCTATTGAGGGTCGAGCGAGCTTTATTTTGAAATTAAGAAAATATCTTCTCGAGAAAATGATCGAGCCTGACCAACCCTAAAGCACTGCATGACAGCTTTCATCTTTCACCTCATACTCATTGTAATTTACTCATAATTCAAAACAATATTATTTTAGGTTGTTATCTTAAATTAACGTCTGAAATGTTTTCCTTATCGTATCATGTTTCCCTATCGACATTATTTGTAACTAAGTCGATATTGATGAATGTAGAATTTTTCTATTAATATCTTATTATAACTTAATTTTGTCAACCCATCGACATTATAATATCATCACCATTACTAACACACGTCGAGACGTTAATCAAACAATACTACATCATCTCATCTTCCATTACAATCAATTAATAATTTTTTTTTCAGCTATTCCTTCCATTTTCATTCATAATTATTAGTTTTTTTTTCAATGACTTGTTTTATTTATTTCATATAATCTTTTTTGTTCTATTAGTGTACTTGTTTAGTTCTAATGCTCAATTATTCTTTATTTCAGTCTAAATATGTAAAATTTTATGTTCAACCAAGGTCAAGTGTTGATGAAAAGGATTTCTATGTATCTCCTTTTCCAAGAATGGACATTCATATGTCCAAACTTCGCCTTTTCATCTAGATAACACACAATTTTAAATTATCATTTTTGCTTTAAATCTACTCACTGTTACATAAGTTTTAAGCTAATGTAAATTTGACGAATAAAATTAATTGTATATTATGTTATTATAATCTAGAATTTAAGCAGTCATATTTGTTATCTATATGAATAAAGTAATAAATCTAAATCTAAATCTAAATCTCTCTCTCTCTCATTTTTAAAAAGACTCTATGAGCATATTTTTCTTAATTTTATACAAATCTTCCCTATTTTAGCATTCTATCTTTCACATTAATTCCTTCGTGGACGGATGTGGAGAATTGTAAACAAGTAGTGCAGTCCAGTTTAAGTTCTTCTCATAAACTTTTTGTGCTTTAGAGAAATTCAATGTACTCATTTATTTTATTTCCTCTTCTGTCATATCCTCTGTCCAATCCTCATCTTTTTCCTCTCTCCTTCCTCCCCGCTTTTACTTTTAATTCAAGTTATATTCAATATTTAAGACTAAAATAATATTTCTTACATCTATTTTATCTTGGAAATAGTTTGTTTTTAGTTCAACTAAGTTAAATCATGAAATTTTTGACTGATATATGCTGCTTTTTTTCATTCAATTATGTATTTTGTTTATAATGTATGGAATTATTTCAAGATGTATTTGAATTGTTTTCTTTGTGCAATTGTGTCTCCTCAGACCTAGTACAACTAATAATAATGAATAAATCAATCTATCCCTCTGCTCTTTTAAGAGTCAATTGTAAAGTATTTCAAGCAATTCCATTTTTTTTCAAATGGATGTATACTAGAAGGATGATACAGAAGGGCCTCAAATGACGTCACATGAATGATTTTGTCAACATAATCATTTTCAATATTGATCTATCTATCTTATTATTTATCCTATTTGTCATACATGTTTCTGGAAATGAATTACAAGTACTGTAATAATTTTTTACTGCTCAATTTTTTATTCTCTGATCTATTTTTGAATTAAAACATAAATTTATTAAAGTTATCATTGTATTCACCTATTCTTCGAACCATTGATCATGAGCTGGAAAATTAAATAGATTGAAATAGGGTCTACTTTGGAGCTTTGAGATTTAGGGGAATTAAGAATGCATATAACTTCAAAGAAGTATTGCAGTTATGAGCTAAACAATTTTTGGGTTGAGCCAAATTCGTCCATATTTGTTTATATTCCTCGAAAGAAAGTATGAACTCAAATTTTGTCATATTGCATAGTATATTTCCACTGTATAAACTTATCATAATAAATAACGCGTGTTCAATTTACCTTCTTTAGACAGCAGTGTTGGAAATACTTTGGAACGGCATTTAGTAGTTATCTACATTCAAATACTTTTTGGAACAAGTTTCAGTATCGTTCTGTTTTATTTGTTATGCATTTTGATATTTGTTTCATGTCTCACTTGAAAGTTGTGATTTGTAGAATTTGAAAGTGCCTACTATAATGAACTATATAGTCAACCAAAGCTGCCGTATAGTACAGCAATTCATTCCATTTCCTCTTTGGCATTATATTCACAACTAGGACTAGTTGTTCAAAAATTTAATAGAGCATACATTTTTTATGCGTATATTGTGTTTCACAATATAGTATTAGGCCTCGGGTACGATACGAGCGGCGAGCGGCGAGCGGTGAGCGGCGAGCGGTCACGTTACTTTGAACATACGACACGTATATATAGCCTAGTACAAATACGAAATATAGATATAAAACTATGGATTTATTTGTGAGCGGCGAGCGGCGTTAAAATGAAATCGGTTGAATCGCCGCTCGCCGCTCGTATCGTACCCGGGGCCTTATAAATTTGTATTGAATCAGAATTATTTTAAACTGTACCAAACATATCTATTTATTTATTTATTTATTGATCAAGTACAAATATAACTTATAGGATGAAAACACAGACATAGTCCAAAACGTCTTCTCTTCCTGATATATTCCTTTGTATATTCCCTCTTCATTGAAATTTTTACTATTGTATTCCATGTTTCTATTTGAATTCAGCTATCCAAGACTGTAATTCTTGAGGTAATTTCTTCCAACATCTAAATTACCTTTCGAAACTTTCCTATGCATAATGAACTGCATTTTGTTTCGAATCGGGTTAAGGCACTGAATACTGCTTTGAAATGTATTTATTTGTGTACTCTACGCCTTTAAAATGTAGGACTTTATATTTGTTAGATCAGAATATTCGTTCTTAATTTATTTCACCATGGGTTTTATTTTAAAGTTGTGATCTTGATATTGCTGCAAAATGTATTTTTGGATTGATTTTTAAGGTGGATTGAGTTTTATTCAACATTGATAAATACAGTGAGCATGATAGCATGGAACTCATGTTACAAACTTCCACAATTCTATAATAAATAGATTATATAATTATATTAACTGGCTTATATTAAGATACCTTTTTAGATATTCTGCATGTATTATCTTTCTTATATATATGATCTGTAATCATCTCATATAATTATGATCTTTAAAAAAGTTAAAAACACATTTGTGAATAAGGCTCTTTAAATCATGATACATTTCAAAAGAAATTCAGTAGAATTAGTTATTTTCGCATATGGGTATTAGAGCGTTCATGGTCCAATATAAATTATTTCTGTTGGAATCGTGTAGAATACGGTACTTTTAAAATAGCTGTTCATCATAAACAGAAAAACTGAAAAAATGCCTAAATTTTGAAGTATCTTAGAAGTACAGATTGCACTTCTACAAGGAAAAGCACACGCGAGAGGAAATTTTTCAATACGTTTCCTTTTTAATTGTAGGCGATAGTTGAGGTTGGATTGAATAACGCTCACTTTCGAAACTGGAGGAATATGACAATAAATGTGCTCCATACAAGAGCATGTTAATTTTTATAATGAGATTTTATCTCCATCTTCCATGTTAAATTCGGATTGATACTATGATATCATTGAAATATATTTGTACCTTGTATTGAATGAAGATATCGGGGGTTTCAATTAAATTAAATTGAATTGCTGCTTGAAACTTCATAAACATACTCATTCATTCATAAATTTTTAGATCTATTTGTATATTCAGCTCTGGATTACTACGGTGACAATAGAAACTTCTGAAAACATTTCTTCAAGACTTTGAGAATCAGAATGTTAGAAGTAACTACTTCATACTCACCAATCTCTTAACAATTTCGATTTTTGCAAATCGAACACTCGGGGAGAAAATATAATCTTAGAAGAAGGTTCCAAATAATTTTTTTTTTTTTAATTTGTTAGACATTTCTTAGAACTAAAAACATCAATTTTTATTTTACCAAGAACAGGCAGTGAGCTAAATATTATAGGTTCACAATATTTCAATTAGGTCTATGATGAAAGTAGAGATTGTATATTATACAATATAAGTTTTCACTTGGTATACAATACCAAGCTTATATTATTTATACTGTAATATAAAATATTTAGTGAGCAATTTTGTACGCAAAATATAAAGTAATTGCTTCCTTATGTAATGATTTCATATTTAAAATCAATAATTTATATAATTATAATTTATCTCAACTGGAATAAGAAAATATTTACATTATAATGACAATTTGGAACTAGTTACACGACGGAGGAATTATAGAGGTACTAAGAGATAATTATTTTGTTTGACGCTGTACAAAATGTTTCAAGTTCTAGAGAAGAGAAATTTCAAATAATGCAATAATTTATATACAGTCTAAATCTATTCTTACATAAGTTAGGTACTAAATTATCATTATTACATCATTCAAATATTGATACAACAATAAATATTAATTACAATAGCAACAATCGAAGCAATAAACTCTAAAGGTCGTCAGTCAGGATTCAAATCGTTTCTCTAATTTATTGACTACAAAACTCAATTCTGCAATACAACAGACATAAAAATACAGTTCTTTTATATATCTATATACAAATCAACTTCAATAAACTATAAACATGAATTACAAAAACATGAATGAGCAAAAAAATGTATTTGTGTGTGATCAAATGATAAAAGTAATTTATGGAGGGATAGAGAATATTGGAGATCTCATATTCAATAAGCATTCTCAATAAACCAGTTGCGTTTGAACTTGATATTAAAATAAAATTCAAATTTATTGTTTTTAAAGCTGCAAACTATTTTAAAAACACTTTTAAGTAAAAAACTTAACTTACACCATAGTGATGATAGTTTCGTCCTGGTATTGAACATCATCAGACTGAGCAGTTCGACAGTTTGACTCTGCTTTAAGGCTATGAGTCATCAGTCTGATGATGTTCAACACCAGGACGAAACGATCGTCATTATGATGTTAGT
Organism: Laodelphax striatellus; assembly: GCA_017141395.1. NCBI lineage: Eukaryota > Metazoa > Arthropoda > Insecta > Hemiptera > Delphacidae > Laodelphax > Laodelphax striatellus. The sequence goes on from CM029530.1 coordinate 20,270,030, forward strand.
CAAGTTTTTATATTTAAAAGTGTTTTTAAAATAGTGTTATTTTATCAGTAGGAGAAAGTATGGATATACAACAAAGCAAATATCAAGCATATCAAGCAAATTATTTGACAGTATCCAAGCTCTCTCCACCCATCATAAGAGATTTTTTCATAAGTCTAATTTGTTAATACATTTTTTGATGGAAATGACATTATTTCATAGTTATGAAGGGGGGGGGAGAATTAAAGAAATCTAATCAATCCAGCATTAGCGTCTAATGATGCTACTTACTGGAAAAATACATTTTTTAAACACAATACAGTGATGTATAGTATGTATTTACTATATATAGTATGTACTGTATTTCAGTGTGAATCTAAGTATTATTATTTCTCTTGTAGTGGATAAAACACAACCAGATATGTTTGTGAGTTGAAATAGCTATTTGATAGCAAATTGATGGAGTTTTCAGTCATCACTTTCGTGAAGAAGCTGAGTTGACAGTGGTGGTGTTTGTTGGATTGGAGTAGGTTCCATAAAGTCCCTGCTGCTCCCTTTCGAGTTGCTTCAATACAGCCTCAATATTTTGATCGTTGTATTTGTACTTGGCTCTGAAGACACCTTGCGGGTCGTACTTGGCAAGCAGGAGATCCCAGTATGGTCGCTTGTTCTTGATTATGAAAGCCATCACTTTGGCTCCCTGACGCCTCTGCACTTCACTGCATTTCAGGCATTCCGTTTTCAAAGCCTCTGGCAGCAACCCTGCAAATAAGGAAACAGGATTAATTGATTGACTAGTATTAGAAGACAAGTCTAATTTTCTAATTAATAGATGGTGGAATACTTCCCATATTTCTCATAGTATTTTACATAAACGTATTACACATAATTAAATACTGTATAATAGTATACTATTACAATAATAAAATCAAAAAATACTTTTTTAAATGCTGATGTCTGTTTTCTAAGTGAAAACAAACTTTCACCATGTTCCCTATCAAGGGATAATTGGTTATGTTGGTGAAGTGGAACAACCCTACTCGGGTCTCCCCACTATTAAAAGCCATACGCTAAATAAATAAATAAATAATTACAAAAATAATTACAATTGATTAATTGTAAAATTCTATACTCTAGTTATTCTATTTTTTGTGGTTTTAATCAAATTGTTATTCGAATTGATTTGTTGGTGGTCTTATGTTGTGGTTATGATCCATCAAAACCAAGCAAAGATTTGATTTCCAGCTCTTATTATTCACGTGTCATTTATTCTGGCTTTGTTGGATGAAAAAACCTAATGAGAACCTCCATGATCTGTCGGAATTGACAGATTTTTGATGTTCTTGTTATTCACTGATATATGCAATGTGCTCTGATTTAATTATTAAGTATTCATTTTTTAACAACATTCAGAAAATAAGAATTGGAAGAATTAGTACAGTAATTACATATTGGTTACATGGATACCGGTTCCTTGTTATAATTATTGTTTCCCATGTATTTCTATTTTTGTCCTGAATTTCTCTGAACAGGCTATAATAAAATAAAAATTTTGCTCAAAAATTTTGGAATCCATTTAAAATTTCTGGTGTTATTCAAATTACACAATTCTCATATTTTAAAAATGTCTACAGTAAGTGTATCAAATGTCAGAATGTGTTAAAAAAATTCATCTCCTTCTTGCAGCCCAATTGCTTCCAAAACTTGGCTGAATAACTTCTTGGAACCACGCTTTCCGGTTGAGGAAAATTCCTACCTAATGTGAAACTATTTATATATTGGAAAGGATATATAGTTGTCAGTTGCTGGTTAGAATTATATACAGCATGCACTGGCAGTTCAACGTAATAAAGAAATAGAACTCTCTAGAGCGACTGAGTCTTGATAATTATGTTGTCACTTTCAATAATAATGGTTGCATGTTTTCAAGATTCCAGAATGAAGACCTTGAGTTGGCATGATAAGATTCTGAGTATCGCCCCTCATCCTTCTTCATCTGTGTATCATCGATCCTAGCAATAAAAGAGACCTACAACTTTCAATGAAATTACTGTAAATTTCCTTCCTTTATTGTTTTCATTTCTATCTAATTGGATAGGTTTCCCACCAAATCGAGATTATCGGGTTAAGGCTTCTCAATTACATAATAATGATTGGCCTACCACAATGTAACACAGTATTGCAATTGAGTTATCAGATCGAGCTGCTCATCATCAGGTAAACTTACCTTGCTTTTTAATTATTTGATGATATGAATAGCTCTATACAATCAAATTCAATCAAGGATCTGACATGCAATGTCATTAACCTTAGACTCACAATACTCAAAGTAGGTGTAGTTTGAGAGAGGAAGTATTTGCAACCAGGTACCTACAGGTATCTATTTCCTTTAGTTCTTACTTTTTCTAATAAATTACGCGATAGGGAAATTCTAGGCCTATATTATATTTAAAAATCTATGTATCAAGTCAAACTATCAATTTTACTTCATTTTCAACATTATTCTGCATTTCAGTTTAATGATTTTGTCTGCCATTAAATATAATAAATATAATAGGCATTGTCATAAGTCTATAATATTTAGTAGTCGTATATATTTAATAAAATAAAAACACTAAACAGTGTTACAACATACAAGAAAGATCTGCTGCCTCCACAAATTCTTTGCAGTTTCTGTCTGTATCAATTCAACTCTTTTACAGATATTTTCATTTAATGAATAGGCTATTCACAAATCTCCTTATTATGAGATGAGCCTCTCACCTTACTTTTCAGATTCTTTGTAAGGATTACCACTAATTTATGCTAGTTAAAACTGTTACTGATGGAGAAAGAAGGCAATTAGTATGATCATTGGGTATGAAACTTATTCTCCAGACCTCACCTAGGCCTACTAGTTATTCGACCTTCACAGTAACAATTTTAGACCACGCTTGCAAGCGAATGGCTCTTATGTTGTCTACCGGTAATATTTATGCAAAGTACATACCGGTACATATCCAGTGAAAAACTACAAATAAGTAAAACTCGTGACCATAATAAACTGGCCCTGTAGACTGTTTGTAGCCATGACTTTGGTTCAGTATATTTCTTAAGATAATTCCAAGTTAGTAATAACAGTACCTCCTCTTCCCAAGATTTTCAATGCAATGTTATTTCAGACCATTTAGATTTTTTGTAGGCTACAGGGCTTGTGATAAGAATCAATTCTGGAAACTGCAAGCTATAATAAATTTCTCAACGCCATTTCCTCTATATGATTATCGTTAATAATTCTTGATTCCTTGCTATTCAACATGAATGAATAATTCATACCTATTTTTTAATAACGTTTTTGCATTCTTCACTACCTGTTCCTAACTCACCTTTATAAACTCGATTATAATGACTTGATTCGATTCATATAACTTATTTTTGCTCTCCTTTGGTTTATTCATGCTTTTGATTTTTTAAGGCTGTTTTTCCATATGGAGTCTTTATTAAATTGATTTCCAATTGCAAGACAATTCAATTTCAACACCGTTAATTTTATTATTAAAATAATCATTATTCTCTTGAAAAATTTCCAAATTTCATGGAATTCCCAATTTTTCAGCATTATTTGTCTGTATGATCATTCAATTCAATTTCAATTTATGCAATTTAATACCGTGCTTTAGAGGTTATTCTAGCCTCTTATTTTCAATCATTCTAATTTTAAATGGAGGTGTGGCAGGTATTTTTCGACTGCTGTGGGAAATATCTAAGATTTTTCTCTGCTCTAACAATATATTAGGCCTATTCTCTATCTATCCTTTGATTCTGGAAAGGAGTCCTGAAGAATCTTTTCAGATGGAAAACAATGCCATGATTCCTTTTTGAGATATAAGATTCAAAACAAACGGATAATTAAGCTTTAAGTATAGAATTTTAATTAGTTCAGCAGAGCGTGACAAAAAATGCAATTTTCTGATGGAAGGAAATGCTAGAATAACGTTTTACTTAATGTTAAAATAACAATTTCTTATTATAAAAAACCAACTAAAAAAACGTTAGCCTACATAATTTTTCAGAGACGCTGAAAACAATGGATATCCTGTAGTCTATATGATTTATATACATAACATCATTGGATGTTGAAATCTGTTTGTTCGGACTCCTAATATGATGATATCATTGATTTCATTGATTCTTTCATCATTTGATAAGCCTTTTCACGGTTTATATGAAGATATTATTCATATTAAATATCCTTATAGCTCATCCACCTCTCATATATAATGATGAATTGAATATTATTTTAAAAACATGTTTCTTGGAGCTTAGACCCATATATAACTTGGTAACTGTTGTAGAAATGAAAGAAGTGTGCTCATTATATTATTTTGTGTATGACTGGGAAGTCTTTTTTATTTTTATTTGTTAATTCAAAATGGGTAAAACATAATTTTTCTCCGTTGAGTTGTGCTAAAAGTTTGATAGCCTGAAAGAACACCTCTCACAAGTGAAACGTATGAGAACTATGAACTATTTTTATGTGATATTTTTGGGGATTTCTCCCGTTGGATGGGTGAATGCTTGTTGGTCTGCACCAATAATTTTCTCAGTTTCGTGCTCTCCAAATCACTTCCTAGTGGTTTGGAAATCACTTTAAACTTGGTCCAATCATCTCTCATCATCATCCCTCCCATTACTCACGCACAAGTCCAGAACTCATGTTCTTGCATCTCCCTCAGCAAAAATATTAAATATTAAAAAGTACCTGTAGTCAGCAATATTAAAATTCATGGGTTCCAAGTTCAAAGTTCAAGGACACGCATGCCGGAAAAAGAACATAATTTAGAATTTAATGTTTTATCCTTCTGAGATAAAACATAATAACATAAACTGCAAGTATAGAATTTGTCTCTTGTATCAAGTTTGACTTCATTGTTAACGTGCAAAAACCCGATCACAGTTTTTATCTCATTTATCGATTCCAACCGGTTTAGTAAACAATTTTCTGAACCATTAGCATATATTTAGTTGAGATGTAAAGCGTTTTGGCCCCAGTCCAAGGAAGAATAATTTGTTGCTATGTTCAATCCTATTATTATAACATCATTACTTTGATATAGTAATTTCCTTGAAGAAGAACCAATTATCAAGTAAACTAGATTAATAATGTGAGATTATTATTACACGAATTCAACAAAAAGATGCAGAAAAAGAATTGAATTATTCTTCTGTAGTTCGATTTTGAATATCCGTATCAGAATAATTGTTGAATTAAATACAATGAGATAGAGGAAAAATTGAAAATGAGAAATAAAAATTAACTTAAAATGTAGATGAAAAAAGGAGTAGAATATGAAATAGGATATGCCACAAGTAGGCTACCGTACTCTTATTAGATTTGCAACTTGAAACCAGAAGCTAGAAATGAGTTATGGACCTATTTCTATTTGAATAAAGTGAGGAATAACAATAGGCTGTACTAGATACTTAAAAAACTGGATCAATAAACTAGGCCCAACTGCGAGGAAAATTCTACAACACTTTGAATAAAAGAGACAGAGTGAGACTTCTGGTACAAATTATCAACTTCCTAATAAGAACTTGTTTTCTATGAGCAGCAATTAGAATTTCGTGCCTCAATGACGTTTCTATAGCATTTCTTCTGTGTTTCAGTCTCTCCCAGTTGTTCTACCAGTTTTTAGAAAAAATTGCTCGGTTAACTGTTGAATACAGCTTCAAAGCTAGGACGTATGTAAGTTATATACGGTGTATAGGACGTATATAGGTATTGGTATCAGTGAAGCTTGTGATATCTATCTAGAGGTAGTGCTGAACTTCCAACATTTTTTTTCATTCAGATTAATGCGGAAGGCATTCTGTACTATACCGTTTCGCGGATAAAGTGGCAGTTCTCTTGGCTATCCTGTTTGTTTTTGTTCGATGTTTCTCGCCTTCTATCAACTTTTTATAGGTCTTTCAGGGAGATGTCGTATCAATGAAGTTGAGCCTACAACCTAATAGGAAGTATCACGCGAATACACAATACACTTGCGACAAATTGCAATATTGTTCAAGTACATAAGAACAAACACCCAATTACTCAGCATATGTGACGTTCAAATAAAAATATATATGCAATTTAATTATCCAGAAGAGGAGTATAGTAGAGGATAATATACAGCAGGCCTATAGGAAATTTTAAAGTGAAACAATGAGAAATGATTATGTAGGTGGATGCAGAATTGAATACGTAACCTTACCTCAGTTTATTTTTGCTCAGGATTGAAAACGCTTTCATAAGAAAATGGTATTTTAAAGTATGAAGTATGTGAATAGTTTGAATATGGATATATCTCCACAAATTTTGGTCAGCTCCTTTTATGATGATGATTTCTTTAATTGGTCTAATTCTAATTCTTGAGCGAGGATAATTTTGGATGTATGATGAAGGTGGAATGAATTTAGTTTCAGGTGGGTACCGGATCAGTTCGATTGGTTTTTTATTAGCTGGGGATGATGCCCACATAAGCTCTAGGCTTGTGCATGGGTAATGGAAAAGATGATGATGAGAGATGAATGGACCTACAGCTTTAGGTGGGTTTCAAACCACCGGAAGCAATTTTGAAGCTCATAAATTGTATTTAGAGGAACCGGTCACCGTTACAACAGGAGTGTTAGGCGCCGGCTCTTATCTAATCTCAACGATTAGACTTGCCTGCTACCACTGGGACAACCGCTTCCTAAAATTTAATTGCAACTTTATTTCATTGCAAAGGGGTTTAAAAAACCATCTAATAATATTGTAATCCACAAGCAATTATTATGAGAGGTTTATTTTGTTTTTTAATGGCTATTGAAAATGTAACATGAAATGTTTCTGGATTGAATTGTTTATGATGATTGGAATTGGTTCATGAATTTTACACTTATATTTTTCGTAAGTATAGTGAGAAGCATGAGACTTAGAATAATACTTACGATCGTTGAATGATATACGCCATTTATCAACACAACTCTAATTATTATCAATTCATTTATTCAAAATTTAACACATTTTAATAACTCTAGCTTCTTGATCTATGGTATTAAATTAGAATAATATTAAACATTTTAATAACTACAAGCTTCTAGATCTATGCCTATGGCATTAATTCAGAATAATAATTATAAAATAAGTAACCACTCTGTGCTACTTAATTTTTGGTCCTCACTATATCACATAATTTTTTTTATCAATTTATACTCACTTTCTTGTTCACTCACAATCTATACTCACTGAATAATAACGCTCACTACATTAATCAAATGAAATTGATTTCAATTTGAATTTTATTAATCCCTACCCTATACTTAAAGGCGGGTTGAATTGGAGAGAATTTTAACTTGACTCTAATGTTCTAACTTCATCCATAGAAATTGCATCTGCAATTGCACAGCATCTTGCTATACATAGTACTTTTCTTACATTTTTTTGAATGAAAACAATTTGAATTTCAATTTTTTCTCTTGTAAAAATAATAGAATTCTCTAATTTCTTCAACCTTGGACTATGTAATGTAGAAGTACTCACTTTTGAGTTCTCTGGCCTCAGGCGTGCACCGGCCCTTATCCAGCAAACAGTCCATGTACCTCTTGAAGATGCGCTCGTTCTTGAGAATGACTTCGACGTCGATGGAGTCGAATCGGGTGGTGTAGCGCGTGTTCTTCGACTGCTGGGCGTGCACCCCCGCAAAGCCGCCCGAAAGGGGGCGCCGGGGGCTCAACACCCACACTGCGATCAGCAACATCGCAAGTGATGACGCTTGCATGGCGACGGCCGGCTCACCAATAATTCTGCACGCTCGTCTTAGCAGCGATCGGCGTATATAGCTTCTGTTGCTGCTGCTTCTTGCTCTGGCCTTGATGGCCTTGACACCTGTCTACCCCTGCCGCCGCTCTTCCCCTGTTTATTCTGCGCAAAACAACGCGATGCTTATGTAAACATCACGGGGTGGCAGAGAAAGACCGACATTTGACCTATCATCATCCCCAACCCATCCATCAATAGTTTTGCACTATTGTCAATTCAAGCAGTTTATTTAAAAATATTAAAATACCGTAAAACATTTGAAAATAGATAAAGCTTTTTTGTTTCTCATATCATAACTGCTTTATGGATAACTCCTCAATCAACACTGTTGAAAAGACCTCCAGGAACTCGCGACAGCGCTCCAATATTGTAAATGGGAAACTTATTTCATAAGCATAATTCAATTCAATGATGTCACTGCAAGTCGGCTGTATAAATTTAAAAACGTCAATATTAAGATCGAATATTGAAAGAAATAAGCAAATAATATATTAAATACTTTTCAATGTATATCCTACATTCTTCAATGAGGTACTTGGAGGAACCTTCGTGTTCGGTAATGTGTAAATAAAATTTAGAATCACTCAAGATACTATGGTAAAATTTGTTAAAATATAAAGATATGTGTGAATGATAATGTTTTAATTAAAATTTTTAGTCATCTACTTGAAAATTGCAAATCATTTTCTGGAAATGATATTCATATAAAGTCCTTTATGTAATTAAGTTATCTTATCTCTCAGCGAATGAAGTCCGGGACTTGTGTGTACGGTAGCTGATGAGTTGAATCATAATGAGGTATGACCTACAATGAGGTGGGATCCAAACCACCGGAAAGAGATAACGTGGCAGATCTAGAACTTTTTCATATTTTGTCGTATCTGTTATGAACGCGCCTCAAGCTTTTCACCAATCACTCTCAAACACAATAATACTGTCTCATAAACTCTACTAATAAATTAAATCATTGCATTAGGAAGTAATTGTATTCAAAAACCACGCACCAACAATCGATACATTAAGATACTGTAGATAAAAAGAGGCCAGGTTGAATGCTATTTTCGTGTTAACTTAGTTTACGAAACTCTTCAAGTGCCGGTAGTAACTTCAATTTATATGTGCGAAGAGAATAGGTGAGGTGTAGTGGACAAGCCTACTGTTTGAAACTTATCTTTGTCTAGAATTTATTTCAAGAGGAAATCTAAAAAAGTTATGATTTTTTCAATAATGAACAGTATCGAAGTGTGACTAGCTGGAGGGGAAAGCCTTGACACCTCCAATCGTCCACAAGGAAATGATAATCTTACATGTATCATGTGTCACCCAAGTATGTAATAATATTATCATCAATACTGTACTATGGGGATTGGCGAGTAAATATAATTGAATGTTGTCAAAAAAAGTACCTACAAGTTATGTTTTATCTACTGTCATAGACTAACTATACAGTTGTTGTGCTATGTTGTCTGTGCTACTGTGTTATGGTTCTCACAAGCTACATCAATTTCAATGCAGCAGGGGTGTAGATGAATTGCTTATGAATTCGGATTACAAAGAGTACTTCGACCTCTATAGGAATCCAGAGACAAAGTGAGTATTGACTAGCAATAATTATTCTTCTCAGGAATGTTGAAGAATACCGGTACGTCAAAAGCATTAAATCATTATAGATGCTCAACAACTCTTCGAGACAAATGTACTAACTGGTGACACGCATGCTTAAGCACTGCGCACAATTCTTACACTTTCCCTGGAAATGAGTTCAATTTTTGTTGTCCTTGTTCATTTAGTGATCACAATGAAAATTTTGAGAGAAAATATTCAATGTGAAAAATATATAGAGTGAAATAACTATAATATCTCAGGTAATTTAAAGAGATCAAGGGAACACCACATTATAATAATTATAATCCAGCGATTGAGTTCCACTTAATTGACTTCCATTGCATTGCACTTCTCTACTTTGAGAATAAGATAAGTTATTCTCTATTTTGATCACTTATATTCTACTGCCACTATTGAATTCTTTTGAAAAAGTGGCATCAATAGTATTGAAATATCTTCATTAGTATAATGTTATGATAAGAGGCATAGCTGGGAGGCACAGCTCGCGCTCGGTTCAATTTTATTTAGTTAGAAATTAGACTAAATTATTTATAAAAAAAATATGTATAATAAATTAATTCTACACGCAAGTTATCAATCACAGAATGAAGAAGACAGAACTATTTTGATCTCAATAATTTATTGGTATTTTGTACAATGATTACATAATACTGTATTGCAATAAATGTTTCATGAACCAGTTATTATCTTCTCCACGTTACTGGCCCTTGCTATCATCTTTCTCATTGGAGGAGTTGTTGGAGGTCTTGGCTGCGGCGGCTGCTTTATTGGCGGCTGTCTTTTTGTTTTTCGGTGTGGGGGAAAACCACTTCTTGTGAAGGCCCTTGGGATCGTACTTGGCCGACACCTGCTTCCAGATATCTGGCTGCTCGTCCATCAAGAACTGAATCACTTTTCCGGATCCCACTTTCTGTTGTTTGCTGCATTTGGCGCAATTGTCATTCAAAGCTGCCGGCAGTAGATCTGTCACAACAGAAAAGTGAATCAATTTCACATCAAAAGAAAAATCAATGCATGTGACTCAATGACTTATTAAATATGGTAGATCAATCATAGTTACTTAAAAATCTGTGGCAACAGAAAAGTTACTCAATTTCACATCATAAGTAAAATCATTGCGTATGACCACAGAATAGGAGAGATTCTATTATCCTCTCTCCTATTATATCCTCTCTCCTATTCTGCTGTATGACTTAATTAACTATACGGTAAATCAATTGTAGTTACTCATATATACATCTCTACTTTGAGAAACTATGATCAATCAAATTCTACTGCTAATATTGAGTTCTTCAATCTAAGTTATAGGGTACCCAGAGATTACCGGTAAGAATTCGTTACTTAAGTAATAATTGTTAAATTCTGGATCAGCTGAACTAATGAATTATATTTCCTCTCTCAATCAAATTGGAATAATGCTTGAATAATTGAAATAATCCATCAATCATTTCCATGATTATTTTAGTGATAAGGTACGGTACTCAAGCTTGTACCTGTATTAATGCAGATAATTAAGTTTTTACAAAGGTCAAAACTCACATATCCGTAAGTAATATTTATTTGGATAGAATTATTCTCAATTTTTTATTATAAAATATATATAGAATAATTTACTTATATCTATAGCTACTGTAATCTAGAACCTAAACAGGAATATTATTATTATATTTCATTCAATTGATTTTAATATACCTCTAGTTTGTGTTTGTAGCTTTTCAATTTAACAAGTAACTGTCATAAGAATTTTATTAGCTTGAAGAATAATGATTTAATTATTAATAGTAGGCTACCTTAATTATTCAGGTATTACGAGAGATTAGAACTAGGGAGTTAATTTTGTTATATTAATGTTTCTCCGTTACTTGTACAGTATAAAGCCGGTCAATAATAATATCAGTGACCGGTTCAACTGGATGGGTCAGAAAAAATAAACTAGAATAAGTCTTTTACAATGATTGGTGCTACCCAAGCTAGAGAATAGTAGTGTTTATTTCATGGATTCAGTAGCGTAATTTCGTTTGAGAATCTAATTTCAGTATTCCAGTGATGGTCGACTACTCTCATTGGAGCAGGGCAGAGGGGGGGGGGTTATAAAAAATATTAGAGCATTAAATTAAGTGATGAAATTCATTCTTTATAACTTGTTTTAGCAATGAAACGCATAAGTTATATGCTAAATGGTACATGTCCATGAAATAGAAGCCGAAATAATAAGAACCGCTCTTGCTGGTTCTGTTTGTCAATTTAGATTTAGAATACAAATTAATTTTGTTCCAGTACATATTAAAGCGTATTGTGGAAAGAATAATTTATTATTTACAAATTATTTTTAACTTGATATCAAGAACCAGTAACCAGTTTTAAAACACTAAATTCGTTAGGATTTCAACTGAAAAATGGTCTTTTACTTCAAACCTTGTTTCTTTAAAATAGAAAAACAACCATAAACATGAACCATTCAAAACAAACTTGAGTCAAATATAGAGTAGCTTACTTACTACAGTATCTTTCAAGATTATCTTTAAAAACAAGTTTTATTGACAACAATTGCCAACTCTGTTGCTAGATATAAAAACCAAAAACTATTTCATCGTTGTCTCTTGGTTCTTGGAGGCTACAATGGAGAATAGGAAAATAATTATATCTGTGAGAGTAATCAATCTTTCAATTCCATATTTAGGCCTAATTGAAAAGAATTTCGCTTCAATTGACTTGGAAAATTCGCTGCGTTCAAACAAAAGAATACTAACTATGATCTGAGAAACATTTAAAAAGTAATCAGAAGAATATTATGGTTCTACGGTTCCACCTACTAAGTTTACTGCATAATAGACACTAGACAGCTTTACTGAATGAATAAACTTATTAATTAATGATTTGATTATTATAAATAATTCCATTATTTCCATGACAAGTGAAATTCACACCGTATCAACAAGAGGAAATAGATAGCTCAGTTTTCCAAGAAATAAATTATTCAATTCATTGTTACGCAAATATAATGAGTCTTTTTAACATCGAAAACTGCTTTTTTGCCATCTTATGTAGTTAAAGGCTTACTAAAGGCTACAGTGCTTAGTAAAGGCACTGTTTTACTTGCCTTCTCTGAATTCATTCATTCTTCGTAATACCTACTTGGATAAATACTAATTTGAGAAAAATTTTCAACATTGTCCATGACTCTCATGACTTATTTAATCATCAATGACGATCAATCACTTATTACAGGACTTGCAGTTGGACAATTGATTAGGTACTGGTTCCACTTTATCAATATATGTAATAAGGAATTCTCAAAAATTGATTAGAAAATTTCGAAAATATAAATTTCTGGAATAATGACAGACATTGTCCAAGAATACTTTATCAGTTGAAGAATCACATTATTAGTTGGGAAATCATTAATGACGATAAATACTTTATCAGTTCAAGAATCACTTTATCAGTTGAAAAATCAATAATTACGAATTTACCCCGTGCAGCGCAAAGCGCCGATCACTTCTAAAATTCTTAGCTATAAATAGTTTCTATTTTGACTATCTGCAGCTGTCAGGAGCTCAGTGATACCAATAAAATCGACCTTGTACAGTTATTGTAGATGTGACTATTTATGGTCACTGTACTACTTTTAGCTTCTACGCTCTATCCTCTATCTATGGGGATTTCACAAAGTAATACTCAGTTTAGTACATTTTAATGCCAACAGATAGCTCCACAGGTACCTATTTTTGTTTTTCACTACTTTTCTTCCATTTGAAATGATTATTTTTGAAAAACAAATAGAGCCTGCAGCATTTCGATCTCTAATCTTTTACACGGGATCAAAACTCTTAATAGATTGTGAAAAAGTAGATTATATAATTATGCTGTATTATATTATAAATAAGTACAAATAAATTCTCAAAAAATATTATAATTTATCAACTAACTTATTGGAATAAATTTTCAAAAATGACCATCATTATTGACATAGACTTTTTAGGACGGCGGCTGAGTGATGCCTGAATCAAACAAGCATAGAGGGGAAAACCGTCTATTCAGCCGCCATGCTAGAAAATTCTACTCTAGATTCTACTCATTTAATCACTCACCTAAAAGTTTGTCAGACACTACCAAAAAATATTATTTATCAACCTTATAGTATCTGAACCACTTTACAGGTGAGTTGAAAAAGTTCAAGTCTATTATTGTGAATCTGAATCAATTTATAGGTGAGTTGAAATTGTTCAAGTCTTACGTTTGATTTCAGTGGCCTCTGGAGTGCAGACACCCTTCTCCATGAAACAGCGAACGTAGTTGTCGCGCATCTTGGCATCAGACAGCACCTGATCGAGATGAACGGGGTCCAGGCGGGTGGAAGCCTTCTCAGGCATCTTGGCCGGCTGAGAGCAAGCCAGCTGCACACTGCCCACACACACAAATAGAGCGACTACTACCTGATGCATCATTGTTCTCTGTTGCTTCAGCGTTGGTCAGAACCGTTATGATGCTTTGCCTTTAGCTGCCCTGAAATATAAACTGATGCGACAGCCTTCGATTTTGGCCGCAAGTGGTCACAGTTTCCCCGGGAGATGGGCGCGCTGTCGCGTCGTCTGTCACAGTCCACCGAACTCATCTCTGTCCTTGCGATTTGGTCCTTGCACTATCCGATCATTATTCATTGCTCCAGTGCCGTTCAAGGACGATTCCGGGTATTCCTTCCGATTTCTCCTCAATTTCTCAGTTCCAACCATTAAATGGCAATTACCAAAAATAATTCGACTCAATTAAATAGCTACCTACCAGTATTCATCATTAAAACGAGAAAACTGATGCTGTAATCAGTTTTTCAGTTACTAGTTGTTTTAATTTAGGTACCATCAAAGACAATTAGAATACTTAGTAGTTATATCAGTAGTTATAGTTATATTAACTATTAACTTAGTAGTTATATTAGAATACTAATAGTTTCCTATCGTCTTTGATACCATTAAAATGAAAATAGATTATCTCTTTTATCTGAAAACAATTTCTATCCAAATCTTATCCGGAATTTATTTTAGGTACCATTAGAATGAAATAGATTATCTCTTTTATCAGAAAACTACTTCCATCCAAATCTTATCCGGATGAAAAAATTAATGCTTATAAATATCTCTTTAGCAACACACGGTTTCCGCAACACATTTCTCATAAATCGGATGAACTATTCATAATGGTCTACCAGTTGTATCAAACTATATTATTTTTATTGATAATAGAGTTTTTGGATAGCCTACTGTAGACCTACCTACTGTATACGGTAGCTTTAAAAATTACATTTTCAATTACACAATTTTATTAAATTCATCCTCATATAATTTTATCCGCATGTTCCTCTCGGTAATACTGTAAGGTATACAAGGTACTCTATTTGTATACTGTACTTTATTCAAGGTACGGTACTGTATCTGCACATCACTGAATGATACTGCTGAGTTATTGGTTATTGGCATTGGCTGTTGCGTCTACGTGAATAATCAGTCGCTTAATAGGATTGAAGTGGTTCACAAGCGTAAGTCTATTTACAATAGTTGAGTGTAAAAATAGCTCGTCACTTACATTATTTTGACAATCTAAAAAATTGAAAACCCAGAAAAAGAAGAATGAAAAATGAAGCCTATCCAAGAAAGAAAAACTCCAAGCTTTGGGCTTTTTGTTGGCTACCAGTACCTATTTTGGAAAATATTAACTTTAATATATTTAATCCTATTTTATCGAACGAATCGCTCCATATAAATACCTAATTTGAGTAAATATTGTATCATATAGGTGCGTTTAGACTCTGTAACTTTGTTATATAACAAGTTTTCTGTAACTTTTTTATATATAACAACAGCTGACACTATACAAAAGTATTCATTTTGTTATATAACATTTGTAACATTTTTGTGAAACTTCTTACATAACAAATGTTTTATAACAAAGTTACATAGTTTAAACGCATAATTTAAAATTAATTACGTTCATATAGTACTATTATGCCGTTACGGCAGGCGCACACATATCGTCATCGGACGGACGGCACGCATCGCACGGATCGGAGGATTGAATTTGATCCATTGTTTTCAATTGGAGTGCGCATACTATCGGCATCGTATTCTGAGAGCGGCTTTAAAGCCGACGGCTCCGGTCACCGGTATTTCCGATCACCGGTGCATTTTCGATCATTTTCCGGCAAAAACTGAAAATGCCGATCCTCCGAGGACGACTACTATGCGCAGCACCTAAAATAAAAATACGATCCGTCCGATGCGTGCCGTCCGTTCGATAACAATATTATGTGTGCGCTTACCTTTATAGTGAATCAGCGTCAGGGTAGAACCTGGTACGGTGTAATTATTGTATTACCATACCGGTACCCTCCTACACCGAATCTGTTTGGTACGGTATATTAATGGGTCTCTCACTTACAAATGGCATTGAACATTCATTTCAGTTCCTTATCTCATGGAATTATCAGCAATATGTATAGTCTTCATTTACTCACACTTCATGCATCTGGACTGTTGTTTTCCTAACATGCTTGGTTGTTTTAAACATGCATATTGCGGCCGGCTATCCTTGGGAGCTTGGCTAATCAAGAATCTTCTGGAATGATGTGATTTCCATTGACTTTTTATCATTTTTAAATAAATAATTACTCAACAATTGATCCAGAAAGATTGCACCTATTATTCAATACAATTATTTTCACTGAGAACTATATGAGAACCATTCAATTCAGCATTGATTCGCCTTATTAGATTATATTCAAATACGAGATTTTGAAACTAGATATATTCATAATTGAAAAATCATTTATGTTGAATCCGTTGTATATATAGACTATATTTATATACAATGATGATGGCCTACACCAGGTTGAAACGATCGTCACTACGTAAGTGAAAAGTTATTTCTACTTAAAAGTGTTTTTTAAAATAGTGTTATTCACCAGTAGGAAAAAGTATGGATACACAACTCAATATATAATATATAATTTGTATCCTAAACAATATTTTCTAATACTTTCTTACATACCTACTGTGATATACTTTTTTACATTATGTGATAATATAATGATGGTATGATAAGGAAAAATGAAGTATCTGCAAGCTCCGAAATAATTTACAGTAGGCCTACTCTAGGTCAAAAATAGATAAGAAATAATGGAGAAGCATGATTTGGCTGACCATTCTCACCTCTACAACATCACTCGCGACTAAAACTAGAGGCCTCATGCCAATCTGATCAGGCCTTATTCCAATCTAATTGATTTGAGTTTTTTTAAGAAGACTCGAGTTTTTCAAATCCAGTTGTTTATACTGGAGCGTTTCAGGGATTCCCTAGTTGTTACTTTTGCTAATCAATTTATTAACTGAGCTAATTCTATAATCCAGTTCTTGAAATAATCATCACCTATCGAAACGAGCTGGTTATTCTTCGTCTGAGCCCAATTGGTCGATTAAATTATTGTAGTCTAATCAATTCAAACTACTTGAGGTTGATGCATATTTGTGACGTGTGTTAAACTGGTTCCTCTTGATCAGTCATTTCTGCATTAGTTGTCTCATATTCATTGGGGAAACCCTAACTGGAATGGTAATGAAGAGTATTATCGCTTCTTCCAGCAAAAAGTAAAGTATTTGAGATAACAAGATAAAAAAGGAAGCGGTTGTCCGTTGAAGCTGCTTTATTATTCCATCCAGGTGTGTAAACAGCCGTGACCTGAAGAAGACAGTACCTGGAATGTAGTTAATTTGCTGCTCTCTGATGTTATTTGAAAGTTGATCACTTAACAATAATGTGTGATAAGACGAGACGATCTGTATGTAGACGGAAGAATTATAGAGGGCTGCGATGAAGTAAAATACTTGGGAGTAGTTTTATCAAGGAAAGGGAACAGTGAACGAGAGATCACGGAGCGCATAACAAATGCAAAGAAAGTCATAGGAGAACTTAATTCACTGCTGTGGTCGGAAGTCGGAAGAGATTAGCCCCAAGACAAAAGGAATGTTGAACACTGCTATCCTTAGAAGTGTGCTCACTTATGGAGAAGAAACTTGGGAGCTAACAGAAAGAAATAAAGCCCGACTTAATGCAGTGGAAATGGATTTCTTGAGGCGCAGTTGTAGGGTTTCCAGAATAGAGCACATAAGAAATGAGTATGTCAGGAGGAAAATGGATCAACAGGAGTCAGTTGCTGAATGCATAGAGAAAAGACAATTACTGTGGTATGGCCACGTCAAAAGAATGGGGAGCAGTAGATGGCCAAAATTAATCATGGAATGGATGCCTGATGAGAAAAGAAAACGAGGACGCCCTCCCAAGCAATGGGAGCAAGCCATAAGAGGTGCCATGATATTGAGACAACTGACTCCTAAAGATTCGGAAGACAGGAAAAGGTGGAAATTGAGAGAAGGCCTGATGCTGTATAAAAACTCGCTTGATGATGATGATGACATTGATAAGTTTATAATATGACAATTCGTTTTCACCATGATGATAGCAATCATAATCATAAACTCAATTTTTTCAATAATTATAATCTTCAAACTTAGTAGCTCAAATTGTTGACAGTGCTGCAGTGCTTAATTTCTGAATTAAAAGGTACCAGAGCTGTAGACAACTGCATGGTGGCAGGGGTGGATCCAGAGGGTGGTCCGGGGGCTCTCCGGAATTTTATTGAAAAATTAGGCACTACAATGCGTTTTTATAGATATCCTGAGATTTGAAACCTATATAGCTGGTATTATAAGATTTTTAGTAAAATATCATCAGAGTAATAGTGAGGATCCAAAAAAGTACTGGAGCTGTGATCCGGTGAGCTCCGGCTGAAAATTCTTATAAAAATACTTTAATCCAATTAATACATTCATTAAAACACCTTGAAACCACTAAATAATAGATAGCAATAAAGTATTGATGATACCTTAATGATTTAATTGAGATCTATCTCAAAATCGTGTTTTGTTCCTATCTCACAATGAGTAAATTAAAATCCCCCCAGGTTGTTCACTCTCTCTCACCTAGAGCGCGCTGATCAGGTCTATGGGCTACTCCTCAATAGCATTATGTCGTCTGCAGTCTGCTTAATCTTTGCGATAGTCGACTTTTTCTGTATCGACCTTATAATATCGATTGTCATAATTTTATTATCAATGTGTACATCGATAATTAAATGCAAGACTTGTGATACCAGCGTTCAAGTGAGGAAAAGATGCAACAATCACTGATACCACAAAGTATAGCAGAATCCAATTCAACTTGTCAGAAGTCAGCTGTTTCAAAGAGCAATATCACAATACTTAACCTACAAATGCTGCAGGGGCGGATTAAGGTCTGTGTTTTGGGGGGGGGCGGTTTAGGAAGGTCAGTTCCGGGGGGTCTGGGGGGTATGGAATACCCCCCAGGCACGAGGGGGGTCCGGGGGCCTCCCCATAAATTTCGAAAATTTTATCAATATTAAGAGTGAAAAACCGAAAATCTAGGCTCTAAAACTAAGTTACAACGTTTTTCTTACATAAATACTAAATTATGTGATATTTTATAAAATTAAGTATTTTTCCAGTGTAAATCACCAACAAAGTTCAAGTTAACACTGAGATGAGCAAATTTTAAAATAAAAACACGTTACACTGATGGAAAGTATGTAACAACTCTGTCAACCTCAATACAAACCTCAGTATGAAACAAAACAGCCTCAATAGTCCATCTGGATACATTGAGATTGGGAAGCCAGTTTATGGGATTCGAAATAATATAGCGTTAATAATTTCTAAGGTACTCAGCAGCATTTATGGATAGAGGTTTTTTACCAAAAAGACCCTTTTATGTGGGAGCCTTCCCACCATACTACCACACTTGAGCATCAGACAAACAGGAAAGAGAACCGGAATCTGAAATTGAAGAGGTTTTTAATATTAGTGAGTCTCTGCTCATTGGTACTTTTTTTGTGATCAAGAAGACAGTATTATTGCAACTGCAATTAGAATATTTTAGGAGTTATTGTTCAAATTTGACCATCAATAATTGGACTATAAATAAATTTAAACTATCAATATTGATAGATAATTGTTTTCCAGCAAAAATTTGTTTTTGTTTCATTTATATTGACACTGTTCATGTTGGAATTAATTAATTAATCAATTAGGAATTTCGTTCAATTAATTATTATGATTTAACAGCAACTGTATAGTTGCAATGTCTCATTACCTTCCATCTTTATATTATCAACTCGGCTAAATTAGCTGAAGTCAAAAATGAACGCTGCTGTGCAAGAAGATCTCCGGTGGTCGATTCAGTGGATAAGGCGCTGGTCATGAATACCAGAGGTGCTGGGTTCGATTCCACTGCCCGGGATGAAGTTTTTATTGCACAGTAGCGTTCATCGAATTCCTTACTAGCTATTAATCTGTTGTCAATATTTGCAGAAAACAGAAGTCTTCAGAATATTATATGGCATTAATTAGGGAATTTCGTTCAATTAATTATTTTGATTTAATAGTAACTGTATAGTTGCAAAGTCCTCAAATACCTTCCATCTTTATATTATCTGGCTAAATTGGCTAAGTCAAAAATGAACGCTATGTACAGAAGATCTCCGGTGGTCCAAAGAGTGGATAAGGCGCTTTGGTCATGAATACCAGAGGTGCTGGGTTCTGATTCCCGCCCTTGGGGATGAAGTTTTTTGTACAGTAGCGTTCATCAATTTCCTTACTAGCTATTAATCTGTTGTCAATATTTGCAGAAGCAGAAGTCTTCAGAATATTATATGGCATTAATTAGGAATTTCGTTCAATTAATTATTATGTATTTAACAGCAACTGTATGGTTGCAATGTCTCATTACCTTCCATCTTTATATTATCTGGCTAAATTACAAGTCAAAAATGAACGCTGCTGTACAGAAGATCTCCGGTGGTCCGAGTGGATAAGGCGCTGGTCATGAATACCAGAGGTGCTGGGTTCGATTCCGCCTGGGGATGAAGTTTTGTACAGTAGCGTTCATCAAATTCCTGCCTAACTATTAATCTGTTGTCAATATTTTGCGGAAGCAGAAGTCTTCAGAATATTACGCCCTATGGCATTAATTAGGAATTTCGTTCAATTAATTATGTTATGATTTAACAGCAACTGTATGGTTACTGCAATGTCTCAATACCTTCCATCTTTATATTATCTGGCTAAATTGGCTAAGTCAAAATGGACGCTGTTGCACAGAAGATAGGTATCGGTGGTCCAGTGGATAAGGCGCTGGTCATGAATACCAGAGGTGCTGGGTTCGGAGTTCTCGCCTGGGGATGAGTTTTTGTACAGTAGCGTTCATCGAATTTCCTTAATAGCTATTAATCTGTTGTCAATATTTGCAGAAGCAGGAAGTCTTCTGAATATTATATGGCATTAATTAGGGAATTTCGTTCAATTTAGTCAATTATTATGATTTAACAGCAAATCGTATAGTTGCAATGTCTCATTGATTTACCTTCCATCTTTATATTATCTGGCTAAATTGGCTGGGAAGTCAAAATGAACGCTGCTGTACAGAAGATCTCCGGTGGTCCAGATTTGGATAAGCGGCGCTGGTCATGAATACCAGAGGTGCTGGGTTCGATTCCCCCTACCGGGGATGAAGTTTTTTGTACAGTAGCGTAAATCGAACTACCTTACTAGCTAATAATCTGTTGTCAATATTTGCAGAAGCAGAAGTCTTTCAAATATTATATGGCATTAATTAGGAATTTCGTTCTTCAATTAATTATTATGATTTAGCAGCAACTGTATAGTTGCAATGTCTCATATACCTTCCATCTTTATTATTTACATCAGCTAAATTGGCTAAAGTCAAAAATGAACGCTGCCAGCCAGCAAGATGCTCCGGTGGTCAGTGGATAAGGCGCTAGGTCATGAATACCAGAGGTGCTGGGTTCGATTCCCCCGAGGATGAAGTTTTTAATTACCAGTAGCGTTCATCGAAGCCTCCTTACTAGCTATTAATCTGTTGTCAATATTTGCGGAGAAGCAGAAGTCTTCAGAATATTATATGGCATTAATTAGGAATTTCGTTCAATTAATTATTATGATTTAACAGCAACTGTATAGTTGCAATGTCTCGTTTCCTTCCATCTTTATATTATCTGGCTACAATTGGCTAAGTCAAAATGAATCAACTGCTGTACAGAAGATCTCCGGTGGTCCAGTGGATAAGGCGCTGGTCATCAATACCAGAGGTGCTGGGTTCGATTCCCTCTTTGGGATGAAGTTTTTTTATTACAGTAGCGTTAATCAAAATTCCTTACTAGCTATTAATCTGTTGTCAATCTTTGCACTAGCAGAAGTCTTAAGAATATTATACAGCAGTAATTACAGAATTCGTTCAATTAATTATTATGATTTAACAGCAACTGTATAGCTGCAATGTCTCGTACCTTCCATCTTTATATTATCTGGCTAAATTGGCTAAGTCAAAATGAACGCTGCTGGTACAGAAGATCTCCGGTGGTCAGTGGATAAGGCGCTTGGTCATGAATACCAGAGGTGCTGGGTTGATTCCTCGCCCGGGGATGAAGTTTTTTGTACAGTAGCGTTCATCAATTTCCTTACTAGCTATTAATCTGTTGTCCCAATATTTGCAGAAACTTGCAGTGGCTGGTGTCTTCAGAATATTATATGGCATTAATTAGAATTTCGTTCAATTAATTATTATGATTTAACAGCAACTGTATAATTTTTAATGTCTCATTACTCTTCCATCTTTTATATTATCTGGCTAAATTGGCTAAGTCAAAATGAACGCTGCTGTACAGAAGATCTCGGTGGTCAGTGGATAAGGCGCTGGTCATGAATACCAGAGGATTATGGGTTCGATTCCCGCCCGGGATGAAGTTTTTTTGTACAGTAGCGTTAATCGAACTTCCTTACTGGCTATTAATCTGTTGTCAATATTTGCAGTAGCAGAAGTCTTCAGAATATTATATGGCATTAATTAGGAATTTCGTTCAATTAATTATTATGATTTAACAGCAACTGTATAGTTGCAATGTCTCATTACCTTCCATCTTTATACTATACATATTAGTTTTTGATAAGTAAGTGGAAAGCAAAATTTCCAATCTCTGTAGCGGACGGACAGGGGGCAGTCGCCCCCTCCTCCTCTTAATCCGCCCCTGAAATGCTGAATCTCGCAGATTATTGAAAAGGTCTTTTAAAAAGTTATTCTTTGAAAGGTCTTCTTTAAAAAGGTCTTTTAAAGACTTTA
Source organism: Laodelphax striatellus (assembly GCA_017141395.1). Classification (NCBI taxonomy): domain Eukaryota; kingdom Metazoa; phylum Arthropoda; class Insecta; order Hemiptera; family Delphacidae; genus Laodelphax; species Laodelphax striatellus. Next base: position 20,292,717 of record CM029530.1, read on the forward strand.
AAGGTTCTTTAGACTTTCAAGCCTTTTGATTATTGTGTCGAAATCACTGTTTAATTATTACTGGATCAGCTGACTTATGACAAGTTAATTGGCTCCTGCTATAGAAAGGATCCTTTCTTCTCTGTGCAGTAGCCTACACGTCTACTGGTACTCTATCATGAAACCGCGCCATAACTTCCGACTTCAACGTTACCAATAATTATTATGATTGATTCAAATGCAAAAATCCCTCACTTTAAACTAATCATATTTGGAAAATATCCATATAAAATTTCCCAGTTTCCCACTATTATTATTATTAGCGTATGCCATAACTGGTGGGGAGTCCCATAAGGAAGTTCCACCGGCAAAATAACCTCAATGTTCCTCGATGGGAAATTGTTGTAGTTCTTGGTAAAATCCACTGAAATTTACATTTTTGAAAGTTCTTCTGATTTAGAATATTCCAAAACACAAAAAATATCACCAAAATCACTAATAACTTTTATAAAATATAGAATTTAGTTTCCCACTAATCATTAAAAACAAGGCTATGAGGGGAGTATACATTTTTTTCAAGCAATCAGTAGTTTTGAGAACTGGGCAAAGCCGCCTCACTACGAGTATTGTCGAAGTTTATAAAGTCGATCTGGTCGACATTCGATGACTCGATTCTTTTTCATCTTTTGCTGCTGCAGTCTGCTCGTCTACTCGTCTTTGTCATCTTTTTTTCATAGAAGTCGCAAACGGAAGAACGTTCTTGGTTATGGCTGATGAAACAAAAATTTCTGAACCCGGAGAAGCGAACAATGATAAGGCATGATATTTTCATACAATATTATTACTTAATTATGTTCTATGATGCTGATCATCAGATTGAGGAAAATTATTAAATTACCTCTTACTGGCTATACAAGGACTATCTCTTTGGTTTGTAAATTTTGGGGTTATGTCTATTAGCGTTGACACGTTGTGCATGTAAAAAGCTTCAATATATTTCTTTTGTGTTGTAGATTACAGAGTCCTAGCATTATCATCTTAATCCTCATAAATTTTAAATATCTGACAACTGTTAAAGGTTTGGTTGTACGTTGTACACTAATGGTTCATAGAGGTTGTAGGCTACTTCTTTGAAAGCCGCATCTGCTACACAAGTGCTGCAATTCTCCTCATTATTATTGTATATGTAACCCTCTAGCACAGGTATGATTTTTGAAATATGATCCAATAAAAACGTACTCAAAATAACGTAGTTACAGAGTATAACAATTGCTTAACCTTAAATTATTGTTTTTTATCCATTCATTCGATTCTATGTAGGATATCAGGTTCATGAAATAGTTTGTAATTACAGTGAACTATAAAAATCGGAGGTGAAACCATATCGCTAATAGTTCCAAGTTACGCAAATTGTAGAATTATTGGTAAAATTATGCCTTGTAAAGTTGTAATAATTACCAACTTAATTGCCTAACCCGTCTGTTTTCTTGTGTTGAAGATAGGCCTAGGCCTAATTTTTTTATCTGTTTACAATACAAAAAATATTTTTCTGTATAATCTGTGAATGTCCGTCTAGGTCTAGTTAATCCTTCAGGAGACGTGCTTATGATACGTAGGCTATACTTGAATGCGCAAATCTTCGCATTCATTTTCCTTATTCACCTTTTTATTGACATTGACGCACGCTAATGAACAGGCTGTGACTATACTCTATCGAATAATTGGCATATGTGTTTTTTTTTTTAAAGAAAATCCAATTTTCTCCAGTCTCAGGTTACTGGATTTTTATTTTTAGATAACTTTTGGCAGCATTCGGGTCCAGATGTAGGAGCTGCGGTGACCTGAATTAAATAATTAATATTCTTTTCAGTTTTCCCTTCCAGAGCGAGACCTTTACTATAGTTTTAAAGTGACATACTGTCAATGGGTTTTCGTTATTGGGTTAATGTACTGTAATATGTATGACACGAGAATATAAATTTATTTATAGATTAAACGGAATCCATGCTGTAGCATAGAGCAAAAATTCAGTGAAATTTTCACAGTACCGACTCTAGGAACAGACAGTAACCCCCAAACAAAATGGCTGAACCATTTTCTATCTCAGCAGCCCATAGGTGCATGGGGTTATAGTCTGTTCAGGGAAAGGAGACTTGTAAATGAATTGTGTGTGAGACAGCAGCTAGGAGCAGCTAGACCGATTCACACTAGAACTACTTGAATAATATTATTATTATCAGTGTAACATTGACAATGTCTGATGACATTGGACAGAGAATTTATCGAAAACAACTGTGAGTCATTACTTCTATAAGCACACAAATGCAAACAGCTTCTTTTGGCCGTCTCCTGACTCCGTGAACAGAGTATAGTACATAGTGTCGCATAGTGTAGCTAAGGTTTGTCGATGCTATGGTGGCCTCCCGTTGGTACCTACTGAGTTTTCATAGGCAACAATGCTCCACCTTGAATATCCGCCTGTTGTTTCACGCTGTCAATTTATCTGAATAACATAGTTGAAGAATATGTAATCATGAGTAGAAACATTTATATATTTGGTAAGAGATAAGCTTTTCAGAATTGTAACCAACCTTCTAGAAACTTGAGTAACTCCTAAATTTTTCTGTTACAGAGCTTTTGAATTCAAAATTCAATAATATAAAGTAAAATTGAAAATTGAATCAACTGTCTTTGATGGAAGAAAGTATCTTGAAGGAACTTGATAGTTATCTATCGCAGTTCAGTTACTTGGCAGGATTCCAACCCACAGATGTTGATACTTTTGTCTTCGAAAAATTGAATTCCATTCAACTAAACAAATATCACAATACTAGACGCTGGTATACGCACATTGCAAGTTTTGGAGCGGACAAAACGAGATTTGCTCACTTTGATATCAATTCTCAAGAATTTCAAGGAGTGCAGTTCTTCAATACTTCTTCACTGTCTTCTATTCAAGTACCTGCCGAGGTGATTCCGTGGCTCTTCATCCTTGAATGATTCACTTTGCAATAGTTTTGTTGAATTATTATATCAAGCTTGATGTTTAACACTTTTTGTTTGTTGGTTGTCAATTCCTATCACTGGCTAGATTAGTTATTGTTTGGAAATTAATGCTTTTCTAAGTATGATAGTTGAAATTTGCATCCTGTCATAGTTGTTGGTCTCTTAACAATTTTATTTGACTGTTCATTCCTTTTAAATAAATTTTCAAATACAAAATTTCTCAACGAGCACTGATCCTGCAACTACTTTCAATTGAAAATCTCAATCCGGAACCTGATACATTGATATAGCATGATAATTTCAACGCTTTAAAGCTTAATTTATTAGTTTCTTGCTGTTTAATTTCATTGGTCAAAAGACGGGGGTCGTTTTGTGTCATTAGCTGAATTATTTGATTCCAGCCCAAATTATTATTTCAACTACAGTATTAACAATGTACATTTCAATGGAAGAAATAGGCATTTAAATAACGTTTCTGTATTAAATTTATGATTGAAGCTCAATAAATGAATGAATAATGAATTCAATAAAAGTATAATCAGCCCTGAAAACTTGAAACTAGCTAACAATTTTGAATTTCAATGTTTATGTACATGTCAATATCAAAACCAAAATATAAATTTCAAAGCCTATTATTATTTTGCAACTCATCATTCCAAATTTGACAATTACATTATAAGATTTTGTATAATTTGGCAGTGTGTACTTATTTGACGGACGTTCTGTTATACATCTCAACCTCTGACTGGTGTCACACTATGTGCAACCAGCATTTTTCCAGTGAATAAGACTAGACTAACACAATCTGGTTGATTTTGAGAAAATATGATGATATCGACAGTCATGACATGATCGATCTTTATTGAAGTGGTGTTGATTTGTGTTAAGTTTGAATAATGAAGTTGATTTTTCTCCAGTAAAACACATACACAACTTCTGTTTCATTTTGTCATTTCATCTACAATTTTGAAACTAACGCTTCGGTTTATTACGGCGTACTCTGCTCTACTTGAATTAGACCACAAAAAGCTACCCCTTCATTCTTACTAATTCTATCACATATTTTATCTCAAGACTAGATTTACTTGAATTTGGATTCAAGTAAGGTACTTGTGTGAACGAACAGAGAAGCCCCTCTCATCTTAACTTCCTTTACTGATATAAAACTGAATCTGTTGCATGCTCTTTGTTTGATCCAGAAACCTCTTAACTAACTCATCAATCAATTTTTTTAACTAAATTAGTTCCATGTTGACGTAGCGTGGTTTATAAATTTTATCTGTCTTTTTCTTTAATTAGGATTAACTTCATTTTTCTCTTGTGTGAATCTAGTCACTTTCATATTTTTTCGTTGTCATGCCATTTTAGTAATGCATGGATCTCGTTGCTGCTTCAATGTTGAGTTACACTGCATTAAAATAATTTTCATAAAATTATTGTTTGTTATGAAGAATTTATTTATATCAAAAAGTACTTGGCTGATCATATGTAATATTCGGTAATCTAGTCTATTCTGTACAGATTTCTTGGAAGTTTCTAATTATCTATACATTTTTCATATTGGTGGTTAAATTGATCTCTTACTGAAATTATTATTTTTTTCAAATGGATAACTTTGTCCATGATAATTAAAAAAGATTCAGTAGCATACTCAGCAACTTCCTTGTTTTCATCAATCCTATCAATAACTAAAATGATCTTAAGGAATATGTGCTGTACAATAGAATATTTCCAAAAATGGGATTGGAAGAATAAATTTTGAATCAGGGAGTTTATGATGGTCTAAGAAAAGAAGAGTAAATTGGGTGATTTTTAAATATTAGCATTAAATTAATCAACACCGAGTACCACCTTGTTTAAAAATCTTTGTAAGTTACAGTAAAATATCTGCTGTACTCTATACTAGTATTTTTTTATCATTTCCAGACATAATCTCATAGGTTTTATTATTGATTTAGATAAATTTTCAACCAATAGCTACGCAATTTTAACCATCATTTACTATTTATTCCATTGATTTGACCGCGACCTTCTTCAAGTTTTCATTGGAGTGAATCTGATATTGCTTCAAAACAAAGTGCTCATTCTCTTACAAAATGTGAATTTCAGATTGATTAAATTATTCATAATTGCAACAATTTGAACCAACCTGAAGCAGCTTTTCGAACAAACAATGCTAAACAGAATTATCAATTAGTAATCAGGTTGTAATAATATCAGTTATTTGCAAACAAGTGAAAATTACAGTTTGTAAACGTGGCACAATCTTGATTTTTATTTAACATTTTCACTCATGTTCAAAAACAAAATGGAAGGTTGAGACATGATAGTTCTGCCGCTAGAAAGTGGTTTATTCCATTATTCGCGAATTTCTCCCTATTCCATAACAATTTATATACCTAAGACAACCTAAAACAAACCTAAGTATCAAATTTCAACATCTTTCCGTTCTTAGTGCGGAATCAGTCATTGTGTGGAATGTTCTTAAATATGAACAAAATTTGCCTACAATTTGCCTTTCCACGATGGAATGATTTTAGAAGTACTGCCTTTTTCAAAAAGCTTGAAATGTAGGGAAAGAATTTGAATAACCAGCAAAATCCTTTAAATAATCAAGGACAAATATCAAAAGCAATAATCAAAAATATGTTGTAGCTCTTCCAGACTTGAAAACATTTTGAACAATTCCAATATTTTAAAAGCATATTGATATATTTTATAAATAGATTTCAATACTAGAAATATATCTTTGTAGGCAATAGAAGTGTGAAAAAAATTTTCGCGTACTTTCTTTCGACCAATATTTCTTGGTAGCTCACTAGAAGATTTATAAATGCAAAAGTAGCTCACAGGCTCAAAAGTTTGGCGACCACTGGCTAACCGAACTAATTTGAAAGCATTTGGTTCAGTTTAATAACCTAAGTACCGAATTTCCCAATTAATTCTCGAAAATGCTGAGAAAACGCACAAAATCGCTAGAAAACGCGAATATTGTCAAAATCCGTTCTTAGTGTGCGATTTTAGTTCTGCTGATGAATGAGTGAGTGAGTGCCATTTCGCTATTATATCTTCTTCTATATTAATAAAGAGAGTTGATAACTCGAGAACAGCTGAACCGATTTAGATGATTTTGGATTCGTTTGAATTTTTAAAGCACTGGTTAACATAATATGTATTAAAATATAAGAAAATCTCTTTATAATTAATAAATAATTAGTAAATTAATGACCTAACCTATCAAACACGACATTTGATTCAGGAACAATATACACAGATGGATGTAATAGATTCTCAGTTCAGTTCGATTCTCTTCAAAACTCTGGCTGTGTGATCTTGTAAATTTTTTCAACTTACATATTGTATCATCCAGGCTCGGTAAATAACTGGCAAACATAGCTTAGACGCACTCTAACGATTGGCAGATTTCTTTTACTTGTGAATGTGTATTTTCCCCTCAAATTTGTTAGTCATTTGATTATTATAGTTCAGTATATAAGCTAATAATAAACAAAGTATTTTCAACCATCTCTTCTTCTTTACAGAGAGCAAAGATGAAAGAGAAGAAAAAAGCTGCAAATCCAGCTGCGCCTGGAGTTTCTGAAATGAAGCCTTGGCCTGCCTACATCCAGGTAATGAATGGACACTAAAATATCATGAAATTTGTAAATAATAAGGAGAATAAGTCGTTGAGTATGATAATATGAATATTGAGAGGAAAAACTTGGCATTCAGATTGTTTTATGTGGAAGAATAATTATTTGTGAATCTTATGACTACAGCCAAACAGCTTGGAAAATCTAAACTACTTTGTCTGGAGAATTGATTTGCTATTTATTTCTTTAAATTTTTGTGTAGAGCTTATTAATTTTTTTCAAGGATTTTGTTTATGACCATACGAACTCTGACTTGTTGAAAAGTTTTGACTGATGTTGTAGTTGCTGAACATAGAATTTCAATTTTCTAGGAGAGATTAACTCTGTGGGATAAATTGAAAGCCGAGTATGAAGCTGACTTGTCTGCCAAAGCACCTCAGCCCATCACTGTTACTTTACCAGACGGTAAAGAAATCAAAGCTGAATCATGGAGAACCTCCCCCTACGATATTGCCAAAGGAATAAGGTATGCATTGTTTCACTTGTTATAGCTTTTCCATATCATTGGCTATATCGCCATGTTTTTAACCTTTATAATCTAGTAGACTCCCTCTAGTTCACCCTTGGTTGGCTTGGTCTACGAATGATCCTGCCAATTTCTTTAACTTTATTGTTTCTTTAATTTTGATAGGTTATGATGCAAGTTATGTAGCCTAATTCTGGAATGAAGATTTTGTTAAATCCTTGACTCTGTAACGCCAATGACTTGAATAAGTGTTCCAAGAACATGACAGTTCAAAGAAAATATATCAAAAGTTCTCTCTAGTAACTCATGTTAGTCCGACAACTATAAAATCTGGCCGGTCGACGCTCCCGAGGTGGTCGGACTTGAGGGAGTCTACTGTGTTATCAGTCTTTATATACACTCTTCAATCTCTTCTGTTTAATATGTGTATTTGAAAATGATGGATGAATACAGTATTAGTTATTAGCAATAAAAATTGGAAACTACATCTAAAATCTGTGGATATTAATTTGAATTAATATTCTTGATGACCAGTGATCTAGTTGTTTGCTACTAAATATTTCAATGATCATCAGTAGTAACAATTTAGCTGGTTGAAATAAATTACATTACTATCATACTTTGCCATTATTAATAATGTATTTTGTTAAGAGTTATGTTCGAATATCTTAATTTTATCTCGTAATAAGTTGATTTTATTTGAATATTGTATTGATCGAATGATTTGTTACATTAATTATAATCGTTGTTTTTTCAGTCAAGGCTTAGCAGACAATGCTGTTATAGCAAAGGTGAACAATGTTCTATGGGATCTTGATAGACCTCTAGAAAGTGATAGTAAATTGCAGCTACTCAAATTCGAGGATCCTGAAGGTATTTTTTAAAAGCTAGTCTATTTCTATTTTGAATTAGTGCTTCACCTTTTGTCATTATTTATCATACCAGGATTTTTGAAAAGCAATGGATTTCCGTTTTACGAAAACGAATTAGTTTCAGCTAAAAATTATAATATGACATTTTTCGTAGAGTAGGCTATTGTATTTTATCAGTACTCCTGCATTATTAGAGTGGGAACAACCTTGTTGAAACATGAAATAGAAATTTATCCAATTTCTTCTCTCAATTATGCATTGTCATTAAAGGTACCGAAATGCCACCAGATACTCATAAATAGAATGATGTAAAATAGAAAATTTACAGGTTATAATAGAAATGGCTCGAAATAAATAGATCGCTATACGTCGTTTCAAGAAAGAACGTTTCACATTATCCTCCAAAGCTCTATTCTTTTCAATAATTAATGAGAATGTTGATGATTGAAGTTTTATTCATTAGGTATTGCAATAAGTAATAATAGTTTTAGCTTTAGGCCAAGGTAATTGGTTAAGGTAAGGTTTAATTATATATTTGTGATAATAACTATATTAAGCAATGAAAAATAATGATAATTACTTTCTAAACATCTTTCTGAAATGTTTATGATCAGCAACAATACTATTGTAGTACCTACTATTGAAGATAATTTTTAATACTCTCTTACTAGTTTATTCGTGTATCTCATGCAATACTTTGGTTATCAATTCCAGCTCAGCAAGTCTTTTGGCATTCTTCAGCTCATATGCTTGGAGAAGCAATGGAAAGGGTTTATGGAGGCTGCTTATGCTACGGACCCCCTATTGAGACTGGGTTCTATTACGATATGTTTATTCCTGACAAGCAGGTATAATAATCATTCATACAGGTAGTTCATACTGTCAATATCTTGTCTTGTTTACCTTTTTCAACTTTCAATGACTATTTCCTTTATCTAATTCTAATAATTTATCAAATTTGACGAATAAATAATCAATATTGTATATTTGTTAATATAATCTAGAATTTAAGCCGTCATATATGTTATCTAGATGAATAAAGTAATAAATCTAAAATCTAAAATCTAATTTCTTAACTCAAAACTATTAATCTAGCTAGCAAAGTAACATGTTTATATGGTTGAGATATACGAAAATTCATGCTAAAGAGTGAATTCTAATGTGAAATTTCCTAGCCTAAAATAAAATTGGCAATTTCAAAACAGTATTTATTTCCATTGCAAATATTGAAATTTGAATAACAAACACACTTTTACTTGGTAAACCTCAGTGATTACAGCTTGCCCCGGTTGAGCTCGAATCTCATTCCTCTGGATTTTTTTGTATCTTACCTCACCACATCTCATCTATTTTAGTAGTGCTTTCAATTTTTCAAATATTTACAATATTTTTAGAGAAAACCTTAATGACTCTCCACTTTTTTCCAGGTGTCAAATTCTGATTTCCCATGTTTGGAAAATGTAGTGAAAACTATCACTAAAGAAAAGCAACCCTTCGAACGGCTCGAAGTAAAAAAGGAACATCTTCTAGAAATGTTCAAAGTAAGTTACTTCAAAATACACTGATATAGTTTTAGCTGATATCTCCCCCACTCCAATGCTCTTCTATAAATTTTATTTATTTTTTAATTTAAATTATACGTACTATAATTTCACATATTATTTTATGGCAATAATTCTAAGATGAAATCACATTCCTATCCACATTAACTAGGAAAGGACGCTTTTAAAAGATTTCCAATGAGATTCAGGTTCTTGGTTATATTCTCCAAACTATGGTTATCTATGGTTATGAAATCGCTGAGTTCAATTTAGTATTCAAGCTTATTTATTCAAGTTGTCAATAATTAATTGGACAAAATTCCTAAATACGAGGGTAAGTCAATTATTATCTGCAATAGTTATAAAATTTCATCGTATTCAAATACTAAACTATCTGAAAATAGCACTGCAACTATTCTGAAGACTCGAGCATCTGCGTATATTGACAGCAGAATAAATAGCTGAAGAAAAATCTATAAACGCGACTAAAATACGTATTTTATTTGGGCGGTAATCGAATCCCAGCACCCCCTGATTGCCAGTAAGGTGACTCAACCACTTGTCCATCAGACATTCCTTTAATACTGTAGTAGCAATATAATGTTTTTTGTAGCGTTGATTTTTCTTCACCTATTTATTCTGTTGTCAATATTCGCACTTGCGGATTTGTACAGAGTATTTGATGATAGGAAATTGACTCAATTATTTTATTAAAAAATTATTGAGTCCACTAATACTCAATTATGAATTTCGTTCAATTGATAAATCTGAATTCAATAGCAATTGAATAACATTGCAATATCTCACGTCCTTTCATCTTTACTAATTAATAATTTAGATTCATCACAGATTTTCCAAGTACATAATATTTTTTTGCTGTTTTTTCAGTACAATGAATTCAAAGTGAGAATTCTGAATGAGAAGGTAACCACTCCAACTACAACGGTCTACCGATGCGGTCCACTGATTGATTTATGTAGGGGACCACATGTTCGAAATACCGGAAAGATAAAATCATTCAAGGTTACAAAGGTGAGGTCTATTTCAACACTGTAGTTCTGAAGTTCTTTCCTCAGATGTTGGTTGGTTCGTATGGAAAATTCCTATATTAAAAAATTCTTTATTAAAGTTATGATTAAAAAATGTTCAAATTCTATTTGTAAAATTCTTGTATTCCATTTGAAGAATTATAAGAATACTGAAAAAAAGAGAGGGAAAATAATGCAATAAAATTGTAGAGATCAGTTTTTAAACTACCATGTTCATGTTGCAACACTGTAACTACTACGGATAAGTGATCTATAAAATTATAATTATGATCTAGTATTTGAAAAAAATTTCGGATAAAAACTAACTTCTTTCAAATTATATTGTTTTTTTGGATTCAGATTCGTTCAGAATTCTGATTAGTTTTTTTTTTATCAAGTTTACCTTTATTATAGTACCTCCTACTAAGTCTTTTTAAAGACCATTACTTTCAAATTAAAAGATTTTTTTCATCAGCTATCCTCCCTATTCAATAATGTATTGTCAGCAGTGGCTCATTACATGCATTGTCTCAATAATGAATATAAAAATGAGTAAACAGCATTCATGCTGAAGTTTAATTTATTGAAATAATAATATTTCACTTTCTTTTTTGAGAAATGCATTAATTTGAATCTCAAGTATTAAGGCATCTGCTTGATTTATCATAACGGTCAAATTTATCTAATAGTTGTTTGCAATAATAAAAGATCGTCCTTCATCCAGCTTGCTGAAACTTGAAAATATTGTTAGATTTTTTTACAAACAGTTTTTTATTGTTGTAAGAATTTTGAGAATCTTTTTCGTACGGTGTGTATTGAGAATAATATTGAATTTCAAATGTGTTTTTCAGAACTCGGCCACGTACTGGGAAGGAAACGTTGCCGCAGAATCACTGCAGAGGGTGTATGGTATAGCGTTTCCTGATTCGAAGCAAATGAAGGAGTGGGAGAAATTTCAGGAAGAAGCTGCTCGCCGTGATCATAGGAAGTTGGGAAGAGTAAGCACTTATAAAAAAATTACAAATAAGACTCTAAAACATACCAATTCCTATTCTTTTCAATAAATGTTAACCAAGTATGATATTACCAACTCAATACTTGAATTTCTCAATAAAATCTTGTTCAAAATCCCTTTTCAAGTTGGTTCGTTCGAAATCGTTCATACCAATTGAAATTGGATGATTTTGAAATAATAATACATATTCCATAATATTATTATTTAAAGAACTTGAAAGTAGCCTATGGAATGAATACTTTCAAATACTTGTTCCTTCCTCACTCAAAACGTGAATTTCACCTTTATAATGCATTTTAACTTTATAATGTTAGAGCTTTTACTTCAAAATTATCAATGCGTTCATTTATATAGATTTATAATGAGGTAAGATTAATGAATTTATCAAATTCTGAAACTCACTTAAATCAAATATATGTTTTATATTCCAATCAGGCCGGCCATACTGTATAAGAAAACCTCTATGGTAATCCGTGACGAGTATGGTTGGTTTCTTACGATTCCTACCTTGGTTTCTGATTAAAGTTGGTAACGTAACGTATAGGCTATTGGGTTTCAAATTATTTTCTTCTCACTCTACAACTACTCTCTGATTTGGTTTATCATCATCCCCATTGAAATGTCCATTTCCAATGTAAATTTCCATTTATGTATTCAATTCAAACTTTTTCGATTCCAGGAGCAAGAACTCTTCTTTTTCCACGAATTGAGTCCTGGCTCGTGCTTCTTCCACCCGAGAGGAGCTCATATTTACAACAAGTTGATAGAGTTCATCAGATCAGAATACCGAAAGAGAGGATTCCAGGAGGTGGTAACTCCGAACATTTACAATGCCAAACTGTGGCAAACTTCAGGCCACTGGCAGCATTATGCTGTAAGTATTATGGCTTGATACTTATCAATATGATTAACTGAAGGTTCAATATTTGAATATTATAAGAATTTTTCATCTGTAGTCTCCAAACATGATTCATTTTATATCTTTTCTCCAGGAGTAGATTGTTACTTGGAAATTTATTGAAATAATAGCTTGTCTTGTTGATGTTTGATTCGGATGTAAGTATTTATAGTCGATGGTGGAGAGCATTGCATCGAGAAAAATTATTGATAATATGTCAAACAATTTCATTATTTTTGAAAGCATTTACGTTATCTATCAAATATCGTAGCAAATGTAGGCTATATTGTTTTATCAACTCTATTTTCAAGGATTATATGAAAGGATTTACAAACTTCACATTTTGTTCTAAGTCAATTGAGATTAGTTTCTTCTTTATTATACGTTTCATGCTATTAGGTTGTGTTTTTAGAACACCTAGGTCTTACAAGATTGTCTTTTTTCCAGGAAAACATGTTCTCATTTGATGTAGAAAAGGAAATGTTTGCGTTGAAGCCAATGAACTGTCCTGGCCATTGGTATGTAATATAACTTTCAACTTTGATAAAATTGAAATTTACACTTGATTCAGAGATATTGTAGAATTCCTCCATAGTAAGTGAAAAAATAAGAACAATTTTGTCTATTCCACAATGAATACATTTGAAAAAATATTTGAGTTTCGATGCTCATGGCATAATCTTCGCAATTAAATTCAAATTTATCAGATATAAATTAAATCAGTAATAATCATTCATTCGCTAGAGTGATTTTAACCATCAATGTTATGATTCCAGTGCGGAGTTTCAGCCAAATCAGCATTGATCGAGATCAAGCATGCAAACTTGAATATCGTTCGTTATACCGGTCTTTCGGCATGCCTTAATTTGTTACACCTTTAGCATTACTCATGTTCAATAAGCCTCAGACTCACGTGGGCATGAGCTAAAAGTACAATTTTGTCTTTGAAATCATGGATAGTTAAATTTACTCAAATCTACCATCTCATTCTAAAAATATTTCTCAAATTAACTCAACTCTAATAGTATCTCTATCTTAGAAGAATTCTATCTTATCCAGCGAATAATATTTCAAACAACTCATTTAATGCTTTTTTGGTTTCACAAATCGTTATCAAAATAAGATGCATTGCTCATGAATTATGAGATTTTTACTTGCTTCACTTGTTCAAAACAATGTTATTGTTCTAGTTTGATGTTCGACCATAGACCACGCTCATGGCGTGAGCTGCCTCTGAGACTAGCTGATTTCGGAGTTCTCCATCGTAATGAGCTTTCTGGTGCATTGACTGGCCTGACAAGGGTGCGAAGATTTCAACAGGATGATGCGCATATTTTCTGTACAGTTGGACAGGTTAGAACTTCTTCCATTATACTTCTAGAATATCTTGAGCCTTAATAACTCACAATAGGTCAATTCAATTCAATTGCTATTTCATGTACGATATATACACTGTTGTCAAAACGTTCTCCACAGTGAAATATACAATTAACCACTCAATCACACAAGTGCACTTAGGTAATGAAACTTCACTACAACATTGTGGCTCTGACGCTGTCTGATATAAACACAAGAAAAGGATGTTGGAAAAGTGCACATAAAGGGAAGTAACCTGTCAAGTGGGTTTCTAATCAGAACACAATATGTCACCATGTACCTACTGCGGAAAGACTTCTAGATCACTCTGTAGTTGGATTACGTCAAGTCTGTTGCATTTTCATTAAAAAAATTGCTCGTCTTCTATTACAGGCATTTTTCCCAGCTGGTATCTTCTCTAGAGTTGCTTCTGAGAACCATTTGTGCTTGAATTTTTCAATATTTATTTCAGGTTTCTATTTTTAAATTTGCGGGTGGAACTGATTTTTGAAGTTATCAATATTGTCTCTTTCAATTTCTTGTTTTGATGTGTTTTTTTTACAGATTGGTCAAGAAATCGATGGAGCGTTAGACTTCCTGAGGAGTGTCTATTCAGTTTTCGGATTTTCATTTAAACTGTGCCTCTCTACTAGACCTGATAAATACATGGGAAAAATTGAGGACTGGAATGAAGCAGAAAAGGTAGGCTATGTAATTTTTAAAAATTCACGAAGCTAGAAATTTGATTCAAACCTTACTTTTTCAATCATTTACTAGATCATCCCAGATCGATACTCTTATTGGAAGATAATAGCAACATTATAGATTACTCAATCCATCTATAGCACATTGAATCTTCTATCTTCTATCTATATTAATAAAAGAGAGTTGGTGTCTGTACGCTCGCTTATAACTCGAGAACGGCTGAACCGATTTAGATGATTTTGGATTAGTTTGAATTGTTACAGCACTGGTTAACATAATATGTATTAAAATATAAGAAAATCCCTTTATAATTAATAAATAATTAGTACATTAATGACCTAACCTATCAAACATTACACAGACGTACGTTTTGAAATTGCCGGCTACCGAAGAACGCAAAGATGATCGTGATTCAAGACCAGAAAAATTGCAAAGTTATCTCAAGTCTCCGTGGCTCAGTGGACAGCGTTTCGGCCTAGCGACCTAGAGATTGGGGTTCAGTTCCCGCCCGAACCATTTTGTACTAGGTTTTCTGCTCTAATTATTTTTACGCTAGAATCATCAATAATTATTAAGAATGAGTTATCGTTCGTATAATACATCATGTTCTATCGTTTCAAATAATAAAATTGAAGAACGGAAATAAAATAAAATAAAAAATAAAATAAAATAAAATAAAAATAAAATAAAAATAAAATAAAAATAAAATAAAAATAAAATAAAATAAAATAAAAATATTCGCCGGGACAGCTTGTAATAATAATAAATAAAATAATTTATTTTTTATTAATTTAATAATTCACTATTTATTTATTCAATAGTTCACTATTAAAGTACATGTTACCGTCGACCTAATGCAATCTTGACTCCAGCCGTTTGCTGTTATATTTTGTTTCATATTTTAATTTGCCTTTCAATGGCATACTTTGATCGACCTGCCATTCAGGATTCCCAAATGTAGACATTTGAATTCAATAGATGAAGTGATTCTTCAATCAGGCAATACAAGTACACCTAATATACCTAAAACTATTTATAATATTTGCTGATCGCATCTTGATAAACGATTCCATATCAAGTTATTCCGTTATTGTGTTTTACTGTAATTCATCTCGTTTTCAGCAATTGGCGAACAGTCTTGATAAGTTTGGAGAACCTTGGAGTGAGAATCCTGGCGATGGAGCTTTCTATGGGCCGAAAATTGACATCACTATAATGGACGCTCTCAGACGTAACCATCAATGTGCAACCATCCAGTTGGACTTCCAGTTGCCCACTCGCTTCAATTTAGCCTACATCAGGTTAGTTGGATTCCATTATTCAATTTTAAACTTATAATCAATCAAGGTTTAAGATGTATCGTGCTAGCATTTGGCTCGGTTACACTGGATGCTAGTTAAATCTCGTAAGAGTATAATTTCACTCGTTTCCACTAGTAAGATATCTAGAAACAATATATTTCAAAACTCTTATGCTGTGGTTACTTTTAATGCGAGTAGGTGCTAGCTGTGAGTATTTGCTCTAGCAGCACCTACTCGCATATAATATAACCACGGCCTTAGTTATAAGAGAGAAAATTTATGTATAGTGATTGTCCTTAAGTCCAACCATAGATAACAGATTAGAATAGATTTCCCATCGTACGTTAAAATGTGTGACTAGAATTGAAGGGGCCGATCCTGAGACAGAGAATGGGCGTGCGAATGAGAGTGAGTGAGCGATCGATTGAGAGAGAGATGCCAGCGTCATCGCTATCTTACCTTGCGTAACTAGAACTGCGTGGCCAGCACGATTTGACGTAACACGATCTACTCCTATCTCTTCTCTATGGTCCAACCCATACCTAATGAAACCAAACCGTTTCATTTCCACTAGATTTGTTTGCTTCAAACCAGTGGGAAATGTTTAGCATTGAAGTAGGGAAGACCGCATAGACAAAATGTTTGTCTCAGTCGGTTTGGTGTGCTTTTTCATTTGGTGTGCATTGAACCTTGGTTATACAATTGAGGGAATTATTAATTACATATTGTAATCGACTGATTGTATGCAATTGTCACTTTCTTCATCTCCAATTCTGCTGTCTTGTTTAATTTCCTTCATCTGCTTATTATTTATGATGTGCAAATATCATCTTCATTGAATAATTAATACTGAGAATACTATCTTGTATATGAAAAGAGTTTCGTGTCCGACTTTGGAAAGTTCGTGGAGAAGATTGAGTGGACCGATTTTGATGCGGTTTGCGCCAAAAGAAAGATGAAAAATCGAATTTTTGCAAGATCTATTTGTTTTTCAAAAATAATTATTTTAAACGGGAGTAAATTGATAGAAACATGAAATAGTTTTCTGTGGCACTACCTGTTGGCATAAATTTTTTTAAGTTATTAAATGTATTGAGTTTAGTTTGTTAAATTCCCCATGGATAGAGCTTAGAAAGTTTTTTCTAAAAGTAGTACAGTGACCAGTAATCATTGTACAAGGTAGGATTTCATTGGTACAACTGAGCTGCTGTCAGCTGCAGATAGTCATAATAGCATTTACTGCATTAAGACTAAGCATTTTAGAAAATTCAAGTGAACGGCGCTTTGCGCTACACGAGGTGAACTCGTAACATATGAATTTCAAATGATAGTTCCGAAAACTCCTTTCTTGAGATATATCCAGTAGTGGAATGTGCTTGTTTCAATTCATTGAGAAGTTTAAATAATCTGGTACCTTCCCCATGATCTAGAATCTAGAGTAAGAATATCGAATATTACAGTAATATTCAAAAAGGATATTGCCTTCATGAATATCGCAAATGAATGTAATATTGTACTTGAATACTTTTTTATTATAATTTATATTACTATAATTTGAATAGCTGTACAATGGTTCGTTCGTTTTCGCAGCGAAACTGGAGATAAAATTCAGCCCGTGATCATCCACCGTGCTATTCTTGGTTCAGTTGAAAGAATGATAGCCATCCTGACAGAATCCTATGCTGGGAAATGGCCGTTCTGGTTATCTCCTCGCCAGTGTATGGTGATTCCTGTTGCGGAGCCCTTCAATGAGTACGCTCACAAGGTATATTCATGTCAATTCCCAACCTACTTCAAAATATAATAATTCTTCTTATAGAATCTTGAGGCACTCAAGAATATTTCCTTTGTGCATAACACTGTATGTCTCCTTTAGAGTGCATGACTATTACCTACTCAATTGCACATATATGTTTTAGCATCAATTTCTTTGAAATTTTCAACAAAATTCCAATGGTTCCTGTCTGAAAGAAAACGTTTCATGATGGCCTATTTCGAGCTGTTTCATCAAGATTATGACTTTGCTGTTTCTCTTAGTGCATATGCAAATAACTGTTAACATCGAATTATTTTTTATTGTAGTTATTATCTGGATTAACTAAGTTGCATAAACATCAACTTCAATTTGCTTTTGTGCAAGCGGCTCTGTGAAATATATTTCTCATATTATTCAATTCTCATGCAATTTTGGCAACAATAAAAATTGTGAATTATATATCAACAATCTTCGCTTGTTAGAATATTCGCCTCTACATATTTCTTATAGAACAATCGTTAATACAGAGCGTGCCATCCAAATTGGCTTCTCACTGGAGCATGCGCGTTGATCGCTTTCTCCCACTACAGTGCCTGCTGACTCGCGATACATTTCAAAAGTTCATTCAGCTGGCAAACTCAGCTTTATAAAAAAATTCATATTCGCTTCGGTTACCTAGCAGTACTATGATGTTATTTGCTTCACTGACTGTACTAGCCTTAGCGGCTGGAGGGGAAGCGTGGTGGGAGAGATTATCCATCTCTCGCACAGCCTCCCCTAGACGCCAATTTGGATGGCACGCTCTGTACATTTCTTATCGCTCACCTCAAGCCTAGATATCATGTGGGAATCACCCTCAAAATGAAAAATAACATCGCAAGCAGTTGGAATCACTCTATAGCAGGATGCATTCAATTTGGCGGTTACCAACTGATTTGGCGATCAGTAAACAGCTGACGTTACTCAGCTTTGACACATACTTAACCTACAAATGCTGAATCTCGCAGTTATTGCAAAGACTTTAAAAAGGTCTTTTAGAAAGGTATTCTTTGAAAGGTTTTCTTTAAAAAGGTCTTTTAAAGACTTAAAAGTCTTATAAAAGTCTTTGGATTATTGTGTCAAAGCTGTTTACTGATCGCCAAATCAGCTGGTAACCGCCAAATTAAATGCGTCCTGCTATATCTGTATTCTACATTACCTTGAATAATCAGCTCATTTCAGTTCTTGTGAATGTGATTATTTTTTTTTTCAAACAATTACAGGTGAAAGACGAAGTCTATAATGCTGGATTCGTTTGCGAAGTTGATGTTGATCAGGGAGACACTATGAACAAGAAGATCCGAAATGCTCAACTTGCTCAGTACAACTACATCCTTGGTAAGATTACTTTTGCTTAGCTCATCAATAACAATTGACATAGACACTCTAATCCAAATCTTAAAATAATGTGTAAATGTAAAAACATGTTCAATTTTTTAAGTTTTGTTAATGCACAATGAAGTGTTGATATTTTAATACTATTGTCACAATAGTGACAGAAACCAAATTTTCAACCAGCCGAAAAACTCCCACTTCTTGTGCAGCAGCGGTTGTGACAACATTTGTCTTGGTAATGTAAGTTCTCATATTTTATACAATCAGTCTTTTTCTTCTTACAATTGAAAAATATTAACAGTATTTAAATAATTCCTAAATAATAACTAATACTAACAACAGTATTTCAGAGAGAAAGTTTTCCCAAAAATCAATAGAAAATGAAAATATAATATAAAATAGAAACTCTTATTCGAATTTTGTTTTGTTTGATTTTGTTGTAAATCAATTTCAACTGGTTCCTTTTACTGTATTAATCTGATTTGTTCATTTTTGATTGTACATTTTATTTTGATAAAAAAGAATTATAATAACTTTCAAATTTATTCATTTTTCGATTTCATTCTTTTCATTTCAAATTCTCTCCTCAGAAAATCCAAACACCTGATGTAATTCAAAGTTCATTTTCATATTTTGAGGTTTTTGTTTTTCCTTAAAAAACACTGGTGGAGGAGCTTGTGTGAGGTAACTGAATGAATTGATCAATACAGATTTGAAAATCAATTATTTGATTTAAATCAAACTTGTCAAATTGAACCATCATTTGATTGATTCACTCCAATCCGGACGATCGAAGATTCGTTCATTCGGTTATTCCAAAAATTTATAAGATCCTATATTTGAACAAGGCGGTTCTCGCACCTCATAACATCACAATGGTATAGCCGTCGGCCTTACCGTCACACTATGTTTTTATTGCAAATGATAATGATTGATATAATTTGTATAATGATACAAAAATTCAGATACTAGAACAGAAAAATAAGTTATTGAATAAAATTAAATAATAAACACTTTATTTGAGAGGGAACAGAAAAATATTTGTTATAATATAAAATACAGAATAAATATCGAAAAATATTCTTGAGATAAAAAAAGATGGGTAGATATTGTTATCATCATTTCAAGTACAGTAAGTAAGTATCATCGTTTTTTATATTCAGTATAGTGTAGAAAAATATAGGCACTCACCTTAAGCAAACAGCCAGACGTTCTGTTGGTGGAATACATTTCTTCCAGAAAGAATAATTTTTTCAGGTGTTTTTGTAACTTGTTCAGGAGAAGATGGAAGGTATTTTGTGTCATACGAAAATATCCGTAGAACTTGATTTCATCATCCATGAGACGAAGAAACAGGGTATTAAATTCTCCCTCAATTGGTCTTTATTTCCATGCACTGTCCACCCAAGTTCTCTTCCTTTGCCTCCTCGATGTTTCCTCTCTTCCTTTATCTTCTTCTAGAGTCAAAGCAATCATTGCTAGATCACTGTTCCGAAATTTTGAAAACATTGAGATCACAAACAGAACACCCAACATTAGCACACTATACAGAACTGAGACAATGCTGACACGGCTGTCGCTCGGAGTAGTGACGTGACAGTGTGTTCTACTGCCACGGTGACCAACAGTAGTCCGTGTCGCGGACTCAGCTCGGCCGTGTGTCGGTCAAGTGTGGCCCGACCTTAAAAAGTACTAGTTCTTATTCTTCTCAATAATTCATCTTCTCTACTTATTCTTTTGAAAGATGATGAAATTTCCTGTCTTGTTTCAGTGGTTGGAGAAAAAGAGAAGACAGGAGACACTGTGAATGTAAGAACGAGGGATAACATAGTCCATGGTGAAATGACCATTCAGCAATTGATAGACAAATTCAAACTCCTTGAAAAGGAGAAATCCATCGATAAAACTGAAGAATAAACACTTCGTTGCAATAAAATTAAAGCAATCACCGAAGCTCTCCAACTACATCGCTGATAAATTTATCAATTTTCATTTTCTTATCTCTATCTTGAAAAACTTGGAAAATCATGACCAAGCTGGCTTTAGTCTTATTTATTTTTCTCCCAATTGCTTCTTGCATTTTAACGGATTTAAGATGCAAATTAAATTGAGAAGCATTTTAATGTCTTAGATTTTCCCAAACTCTACGATTTTTTACTCTGTTAGCTTTCTTTCGTAGCTGAATTCTTATGACGTTCACGTAACGTTTGTCATTATCATCTTATCAATGATGTAATGTGATTAGCTGTAAATGAGCTATTCTTGATTGTTCATCAATAAAGAATTTGATCAATAATGACTGTAATTTTATCTTCGAGTACCTCTCCCAAAGGCAAGTAGAAGTAGATAATAAAAAAAAGATGGAAAACTGTAGAAGTTTGTTGTAGCATAATATATCATTCACACTTTGTATACAGTTGGATATTCCATCAAAATAAAATATTACTGGGTGACTGTGCAGGTAATATTTGGGGTCGATAGTCAAATTTTACAGAATCGTCTAAAATTTTCAGCTCAGCACACTGAAGACACATTTATTCAGGTTCAAACTCGCATCGATAAATTGCAGTATTTTCAAGATCAAAGCATTCAGATAATTGACTATTTTCAAGTATAAATAAGTCAGGAAGAGTTGTAGGCTACCGTTTAGAAGCCTGGATTTTGACTATTTGTTGGAATCGCTATCTGACACGCCTTGATTCTCTCTCTCATTTGGATTACCTAGTCACTAATGTATGCAAAGCAAAGTGCACAAGAAATGCGAAAAATTAATCACTATTTTGGTTCTCCATAATGCTTCTTCATATTATTACTAAGAAAATAAATTTCTCAAATTCTAGATTTTGTATTCTCGCTTGAATTTTTTCAAGGATTTGTATAATCAATTACTCCATTAATGCGTTTGATTTGATTAGTTTTGCGTTTTGATTCAACAATCTTGATAGTAAGTTGTGATCTCTTCAAACACTCGAATTCCAATTGAAAGAATTTCAATTACTGAAATGACGTTGAAATAAGTTCAAATTATGTAAAAGTACATAAAATTTAATTTTATAAACTCATATTGTAGTAGAATTTGATAATTATATCTATGACATGTATAATATTATTTTTTGATAATGATAGTGTATTATGGAGATTGTATTGAAATGGTACTATTGCCTAATGTTTTTAATAAAAGTTGCATTGAAAATTAGAATACGTACCGTACCGGTATTGAAAAGAAATGAACCATTACTCAATTCAACTTCATGGGACCTTGAATAGTAAATAGATGCGCCAGTCAACTACTGTTTATTACATGATCACGCCTATTCAAGCTAACACCAAACTGACACTCTCTACGATACTAGTGAGATGATCAAACTCATTTTCAGTCTGCTCACTATAGGTATCCTCAGCCTATCCCCATCCTGTTTATCCTGGGAGTGCAAGAATTATGGCTCATATGTAAGTAGTTTCAGAAAAAATGCATACCGTACAATTTTTTCAAATAAATATTAAATTCTGCGATTACATAATAATCCATTTTCCTGTTATGTTCTCATTCATACGAAAAAGTATTTCATACACAGTAAGTGCAAAAAATACTTTTGTATCGGCTCATATCTTGTAAAGTTTTTTTAACTTAGTGGTTTGCTGGATTAAAATTAATATAGTCCCGTATTATCAATCACAGTTTAAAAGACGTTCAACTAGCTTCGGCTCTTGATATACGAGCGACATTAATTTTTCTACGCATGCGTCAATAACATCGGACCAATCACAGAGCACTGTTAGTATCATAAATTTATATTTGTTATTATAAATCTCATAATCAATAGGTAATAATTTTCTGTAGATTTGCTCATTTAGAACTTTGCTGTGTGCTTCCTTTCAGATAAATAGGTTTTTTGCGAGATTAACTGGAGAATAATCTCCACTTATCAATTAATTATCTCCACAATATTAATCTTTTAATCGCTGGATTCCCCACCGATAAAAAGCCATACGATAAAAAAACTGGAGAATCATAGAATTATTGTTTTCGTACGTGACATTGCAATAACGTTGAATTACAGTACTGTGAGGCAAAAAATTAAAAAGTTTTTTCTTCAGTTCAAAATGAGTTAACTTGAAAATATTATAATATAATTATTCTTAAACAATAATTAAAAAATATTGTTGTTGGTAAAAAATGTGTATAGCTGATGGGAATCATGCATTAGCCTACTGGTATAACGGTACCACATTAACTTAATTCTGAAAAAGAACTTTTAAGAAATAGCCTGTTTGAAAAAGAGTGGCTGCATTTTTTCCTGTTGTGATATTAAAATGCTCAAAGCTTACAACTCATGGCAGGAGCATGAAATAGGGTAGGCATATCCTTCTGCACATATGAAGAATGCAGATAGCTTCATGAGAGAGATCTAACCGAGCTTAGACTAGTAATTCATTCTACTGTATTGAGTATTCTGATATAAAATAAAACAATCTCGACTTTTCAACTCAGAAGCATCGTTTTATGTTTCCATCTTCCAATATAAAAACCCAGTATCTATCTAGCTTAATAGTTATTTGCATAAGTCATATTATGCATAGCTCGATTCACGATGTACAACTAAATCCGCTTTGTTAATAATTATTTTCAGTGTATTGATGATAAAATGTGTTGTGGAGGATGCTGCTCAAGGAATATCTGTGTTCTAAGTGAGTTTTCATTTCGTTTATTTTCCGTAAAAATGGTTTCCTCTGAAAATCTCATGGAATTAACGCTACCGTATCTACAAGAGATTTAATTCTGGAATAAATGTGTCGAAACGTTACTTACGGTACGATTTCAAAGCTCAGTGCATATTTCTGTTGGACCATGAATTTACCATTTTTCTACCGTACCATAGATGACCCATTTGAATTTGACAATTAAGATTATATTTTCTAATTAATTTTTTTTATTCCTGAATGTCTTCTCTTGAGCTTCACATTAAGTCAATGACTTGTTCAATTTTCTGTATTCCACTCCTGTACAGAATTGAAGCACTGAATAGTTCAACTATGTAGGGTTCAATGTCTTATAAATTGGATAGTAAAAATAAATCCTAATCTTTCTGAACTGAAGTAGATTATGAATAGGTAATATTAATTCATGTCAAACGTCCGTAAATCATCAAAGAAAACTCAGTTGAATTTTTAAATTAACATCCTTTCAATAAAGCTTGTGTTTGATTGCAATTGACTAAGAAAACTCAGTTGAATTTTTAAATTAACATCCTTTCAATAAAGCTTGTGTTTGATTGCAATTGACTACATTCCTAGCATTGCGAATTTGCAAAAATCTGTTTTCTATAAAATCGTGCAGCAATCCTTCCTCATTCAAGTCATTTGAATAGCTGAACACGTTTCTCATTATTAATTCCATTGTGCTTGCGGCAGTGTACAAGCTTCTGTGAATGATACAATAGCTCAGGAGATGAAAATGTGTAGTACACGTTCCGGTCTTATTCAGTTTGAAAATTGTCAATAGATTCATAAAAGCTACCGTACTTATAGGGCTATGCATAATCATTATTTTGCAATTTAATTTATATTTTAATAATAATTTGTGCTACTTCCTTCTACTAATAGGTCCTCTTTCACACCAGTGTGGTTCGGATGAAATTTTTTACCAAGGAATCTCCCTATTAGCGGGTGAATTCACCCATAATATCCGGGCCCGGACCGCACTGGTGTGACACTTTCACAACCCAGGAAGGATTGATACTAGAGGCTTGCTTTCTTTTCTCCTACATTTTTGATACCGTAGTTAAAAATAGGTACTCAAGTTATAGGTACTCTGCTTGTAGCCTATTACTAATATTATGATCTACAAAATTGATAAATTCATTATACAGTACCGTACTTTATTTTTATGTTGAATGTGTTCACAGCCACCAGATCATGCCAGATTCGAACTGACATTTGTATGGAACATTATTGTCCTGCTGGATTTGAGTGTCACACATACAGACCAAATGACTGTCCTGAATGCTATGAAAGTGTTATATGCTTACCTACGACGAATTGAATTACAAAACAGTTCCTAACTTAAATGCAACAACAATATTTTTATAAAATTTGAGTGAGTTTCATGTGATAAAATACTATTCTTAAAATAATCTTATTTCATTAATTTTGACGAAAATACATTATAATAATTATGATCCCAACTTCCAAATATTTGAACCATCGATGTTTTTACCAAGAGCTATTAGTTTTTTTAAAAAATCTTTTGTTACTATAATAGGCTACCATAAATAATTAATTCATGTTCTCCTCATAAATCATGATGAGAACTTGAATAAAATTTTTGTTTTCATTTTCTTTTTTTGCTGCGGTTGATGCCCACATACGTATTACACTTGTGTATGGGCAATGAGGCGAAGGATGATACGGAAAAAATGCAAGCCGGAACAGAGATCGAACCAGTGGCCGGTGCAGCGATAGCAGACTTAGGCCCGTATGCAAATCAAGTTTTACAAATCAAAGTTTAAACTTGGTAAAAACTGTGAATTAACTAAACTGTGTTCAACTAAGTTGAAAATACGTTTTGTTTGACTTAATTTAAAACGAAGATAGAGCACTTAGAGGTGTGACGCTCCTAGCCTACACCGGCTCGCCAATTATATAGGCAATAGCGTATCAATTATTAATACGGTGGCTTCTTCTTGAATAAACATTTTTTAGATCATATTACAATATTTTAGTAGAAACTACTAGGTACGTGATTTTTCATATCAATATACAAATATGTAATGGAAGGTCAAACCTATGGAGTGGTCCGTAGCCGAGGGCGATAAGCGCCAGTCTGATAATCCAAAGGTTCCTGGTTCGAATACACGAGTTTGGGCACACGAGTGCGCGACTGCAATTTGCGGTCAACCGCAGTTGTAGCAATCGGAGTAGCAACTCCGCAGAATTGCCGCCGACTGCACGTGTGCTAAGCCGCCCACCGATCTAATATTGTTGCGGTTGTAGCAACTATCTGCCATCTGACCACTCCATAGGTTTGACCTTTCATCACATATTTGTACATTACTGAATAAGTAAATAAATAAGTTCAACTATATAAAATTTAACTGGGATCTAAATAAAAAAATCAGAATATATAAATAATATTTTATTCACTAAAAATAAAAAGGAATTGTCTATATATGGAATTCAACAAATAAATTACATAAGGTATGATGGAATGGTTTGAGAATGAGAACACCGAACATAAATTTAAATCTAAAGACAATAATGATGTAGAGGTCTGGTTCTCTACATAAAAGAGCACAAGTACACAAGCACAATTTGTTTTTACCATCGGAAACAATCACATGATCACAACCATCGCCTCATTGGAAAATCATATCGTTTAGAAGTTCCGCCTTCTCTCAACCAAATTCATATTTGGATCAATTACTATCAATAATACACTCTCTTGGGGTAGATACATTTCAACTATTCACATGTAGGGTTTGGTTTTGTCTAAAGCGAAATACATTCTCTCAACAGTCTTATTTTATTTGCCATATAGGAATTTGGTAAAATTTTCCATATTGTAGCACCATGTATGATTTATTTATTAGGTACAGTTTTAGGAGAATTCTAGTGTACATGCAATTCAAATTAAATCGTGGTAGAAGTTAACGGGATATCCAAATCTATACAATGAAGCAAATGAAATTGATTTCGAATCGATTATTGATTTCATTTCCATTCAATATAAGGGTAACTACGGCAAATTATAACTTTCAATAACTGGAATTTGAAAGTTTAGTTCTGTCTCAGTTATTGCAGATTACTTATCTACTTTGAATTGCATTATTTGTATTCAAATTTTCTAATGTTGCAATAATATTAGAATTCGTTAATATTATTATATCTAATTTTTTTCAAGATCAGATAATTTAATTCCTCCACATCTTTAGCGATTATGGTTTATAAAGAAGAACAAAAATCGAGAAGAAACTGTGCAAAAGAACCAGAAAGTTGGATGATAGAACAGTGGTAAAAATAATAAGTTATTCACTGAATGAGTTGAATTATTAGGTTACCATACATGGATTATGTACAACATTATTACTGTATCAATAAACATGTTAGATGAAATGAATTTTCTCCATTTCAATTTTAATTTATTGTAGACTGATACTGCTTTCAATTAGAAAGTTAGATTACCTACAACTTTACAGATTCTTTGCCAATAAGAATTTTTGGAGAAAAATAGAAGTTGATGGCCTAACTACAATGTATAATCCTAATGACTCTCTCGACTTTTAGCATCATCCCTTCATAGGCTAGATTCGATAACTATTTTTTTAGATATATTATCATTTGTATAATCAACACAAATACTTACGATTAATCGTTCGTATTATTCTATATGTCCCTGTATATTGTATAACTGAACAAATAAATACATTTAAAATGATTAAATGATATCACACTGTACAAGAATATTCTTAAATGCATTAAAACCGAAAAAATAATCATCGAATCAATCAGTATACATTTGGTTCCTAGGAGACTGTGAAAAATTATACAGAGTTGTGCAAAAAGATAAGATTATAAAATGATGAAAATTGAAATCTTAAATAAATACAGTATTTCTATACAAATTCACAATGCTATCCCATATCTTCTAGCTAGGTAAAGTACTACACTAACCCTGGCAATTCTTATTATATAAGTAGCAGGACTGTTCCATTAATCAAGAGACACCTTGGTACCTATTTCTTCGTGACAAAAACGTGAACTGTAGATTAAGTTCAATATGGAGCTGTATTAAGTGTCTCTTCGTCTCTGATATTACGTTGTTCATTATTACTCTCAAACGTTTATGTCACAAATGAATGCGTACCACAATATTAGAATTACTTCAACAAATCCAAGACCCAACTATTTACTGATAAAATGATAAGATTATATACAGGTTGGTATATATTAGGCAGTACAAGTTCAGCAATACCCAGATTCCTCTTTCCACTAATAATGGCAGTGAAGTTAGTAGGGCTAAATCGACTATGGACATACAGTACATCTGAAACTATGAAATAACTGATTAAAGGTAAATTTATTTTCAAATATAGTATTATTCAATTTCTAAATACAAGAGGTTCTCAGGTTGAGATTACAAATCAATTTCAATACATTTCACAGGCTTATTCTATTTGGAACTATTTAGGATGGGCAAGATTGTAATGTACATGCCCATACTCATAAAACGGAGGTCAATAATATTATCTCAGTATCTAATTTCTTAATAAATCGATTTGTAATTTTCATTTGTGCGTCTGCTAGATTCTTATACTTGATTAAAATTTTAGTTATGGTTTGAAAAATATTGAGTAATTTATCAAGTACTGTAACTAACTGGATTAAATTACATAAATTTTATGAAATCGAGGATACAATGTACTGTTCATGCCATAATACTCATACAGCTTCTTTCATAATTTTTGAATCCAATAGGTTCTGAGTAGTTGGACCTACTAATATTAATAGACTTTTATTAATAGCTCAAAGGTTTCAGCAGCCTTCGAATGAAGGATTCATTTAGCCAAAATGCATTGAAAGAGCGCAGATATACATTTGTCAACAAATCCCATTTTTCAGCCTATAGCAAACTTCAACTAATAAAAACACAAACAACACATGCATGCATAGTTAAAAAAAAACACCAACTAACTTTTATACACAAATTTGAATTGTGAGTTAAACCCAACTCATAACTAATTACCGAGTTTGTACTGTATTTATAACATTTAAAATTCTCACAACACAATCACACAAATAAGAATATCATTAACGCTAACTGAATACTGTAAAATATATAATTTTTGATCTATTTACAATAAATTTTCACGTAATACATGATGATAAAACAAGTTTATTATACCACTTAGCGTTTATCAGGATACAATATTGTGCAGCACAGACAAGCAGCTTCATGTTAAATTTCAAGTTTCTTACCTAGATGTTTCAAGCTATCTATATTGTTTGTGACTTTCGTATTACAGTATTGTACATTGTAAATCTGTTACGAATTTCATCAATTCTCTGTAACAGAATTTAATAAATTATCCGTAACAGGATTCCATAAATTCTCTAACACAATTTTATCATTAGTTTGGAAATTTCTCATTTTTAAAAGGATACCAGCATCAAAAACCTCCTGAATTCACAAGGGCATGTAGGCTATTGATTGAATTGAAAACTTGACTTATGCCCGGATGTTAACAGCAGTACTACAGGAAAAAACACCACTTATGTTCATCTGGGAAAGTTTTGAATGTGAAATCTATCAAGTAGGTACTTGATAATTCATGTGAATACATGATGTGATCCTTCCAAGATTCATTACTATAGACTCAAAACTAGCGTAACTAAATACACCGACCAATCTGCTAGATTGACATTCACTTATTAATCACACTATTTTTCAACACCTATAAGGAATGTTCAATTACAGTATATAGTATTTCTAACAGCATATTGAACTAAAATTACAAAGCTAATAATGTTACCGAAATTCAACTAATACACCACAATTAATATTATAATCTGTCTCCTTTCACTATTATAATAACCTAATTAAAGCTCAGTTGTGAATAAAAATATCCAAGCTCCATGATACATTTTTAAAATTACACACAGCTTCTTTGAAACTTTAATTTGTGATGGAAGAGAGTATTAGATTTACAGTCTCACTTGACTCGTATCTAGGATAATAATGAGAAAATACTAAAATAGCATAAAAACTCATTTTCAAAGAGTCAATAGTAAGGTATTGAGTACGGTACATTATTTATGACCTGAAACAATCTATTGAAAGGTAAGGGGAGTAAGATTTAAGCAACGAATTGTCAATGTAAGGTATAGAACATACAGTAGACAATTCTTCCATCAATTTATTTACTCAATATTTATTTGGGTTTCATTATTATTCATAATAATTATTTGTCGTGAATTTTCGAATTTTATACTGTATTAGTAGCAACTTCCTTCTTGTCTAAGGCCGGTATTATACTATAATAGTTCAACGTCATATATCTATTATTAAATATATGATAATAAATGTTCTAGGAGAACATTTATTATCAAAAAATAAGATCATAGTTCAACTACAGTGCGTTCATTAAGTCGCGCACATCCAAATTAAAGAGCCTGTAAAGAGGCTGGCTTTCATATTAATTCTTGTGGCTACTGGAAGATAGCATTACTGTAATGTAGACAACATATTTGAGCCCCACTGATTACATTAGGTTTGCAGTATTGTTTAGATTACAATAAGGTAAGCATGTCGTTTTCGCAAGAGTAGATTATGACCCTCAAGGTCTTCCGATTTAAGCCTCCAGATTTTTCCTATGGGGCTATCTTGAAGAAAGGATTTATAAAAATAGGCCTCATACACAAAATAAACTGAAAATTAAGAGGTTACCAATATTAATGTAGGCGTAATTGACAAAGTGTCGACAAACGTGGTAAAACGAATACGCGCTTGTATTATTGAAGAAGGAAACCATTTTGAACATACGTTATAAGACATAAGATGTTGTAAATAAGTTTGTTTATAAAAGTTATAACAATAACAAATTAATAATATCAAATAGAATACATTGATTCAAAAATTTTTGATGTGCGCGACTTAATGAAAATAATAGTTGGTCTATTACACTGTAATATTTTTCATCACAGGTATTTGATAATATATCTATGACATAGAAATATTATAGTGTAATACCGGCCTAAGATATTAAATTCCCAGTTTTTAAAAACTAATTTTTTCTGATTAATATTTTTTATAACTGACAGGATCCTTCAATAACCATTACAGTATCTGAAGTGATTTGCTGAAAATCAGAAGAAAGTCTTCTAAAGACTTATTCATATTAATTATTAATTAAAATTCAGTATCATTACAATTATAGTTTTAAAGTTTGTGAAATATTTGGCAATTTTTTTTAATACGACTGAAAGGAAAAGCTCCTCGTTTTGTGATTCATTGATATGTATTTTGATTGAATTACTGCTGGAAAAGGAGACAAACGTTTTGGCATTATTGATGCAACATACATGGAAGACTGAAACTTCAAATTAATTTACAATTTGAAAATTAAAATAGGCTATAATGAGAGAGAAATTAATTCTAGGATAAAGCTGCAGTGAATTTCTTCTCATTGATGGATTGTAATGCTAATGTTATCAGTCTCCACTATTTCAAATACAATAATAATATTCGTGGGATGATTGATCAAGTGTTACACTGAGATCACTGCGACACCAACTCAATATTCAATAGAAGAAAAAATATAAATTCAAATAAAGGATCCAAAAATTATTGTGGAAAAACAAGAATCTCCAATATTGAGTTGAAATGAATTAACAAATTTAATTGAGATACGTGAATGATATTTATTTCTCCAATTAGTTGAAATTGATATTCATAAATATTATTCATGAATATTGAGTGAAAAAAGAGTGAAGAAATACACTTCAGGGCGGCGGGAATGGGAGAAGTTCCAGGTTATAATTGGGCTGTTGGTTATAGAATTGTCTTAAGCTTGTGAAGATTTTAAATTGAGAAATACATCCATTAGGGCTGCGTATGCCAGGTTCCTTAGTTGTTTGATAAAATACTAGTCCGATAAATTTAGCAAACCAATAAAATGTGGAACCTGCTTTCAACAAAGAACGTGGTTCTTCAATTACACTTCATAGATCCCATTACCATGTATATTGTTTACATAACTATTATATAGGATCAATAACCAGTCTCTCAATGAACTATATGACCAACCATCGACGAAAAAGTGATCAACTATGAATCTGGGCCATAAACTCAAATTAATTTATAGACTTTATTAATTATATATTAATTTATGTTGAGAAGGTCATGGAAAAGTTTGGAGAGAGGAGGCAGCAGTTGCATATGGTTTTTATAGATCTAGAAAAAGCGTATGACACGGTACCGAGAGAAGTGCTATGCTATGAGGAAGAAGGAGTGGCAGAGAAATATGTGCGGATTGTACAAGATATGTACGATGAATCCCACACCAGGGAAAGGACAGGGGAAGGAGTGAAGGAAAGTTGCCCAGTACCTGTGGCCTCCATCAAGGATCGACCCTGAGCCCTTATCTGTTCAACTTGGTTATGGATGTGTTGACAGAAAATGTTAGGAAGCCAGCCCCTGGTCAATTTTGCAGATGATATTGTGTTGATGGAGAAAAGCAAAGAGGAAGTGGAGGAACAGCTAGAAAGGTGGAGAAATGCTATAGAAGGTGGAGGGCTCAAGATCAGCAGAACAAAACTGAATACCTTTGGTTTGGAGGAGGAGGCAAAAATGGAGATGTGGGTTGGCAGGAGAGAAGCTAGAGCGTGTGGGAAACTTCAAATATCTTGGGTCGTTTATATCAGAGGATGGGGCCTTTGCAGAGAGCTGGATCACAGAATCCAAGTGGGGTGGATGAACTGGAAAGGATGTCGGGCGTGCTGTGTGACCGGAAGCTGGATAGCAAAGCAAAGGGAAGAATATATAAGGCAGTGAGACCTGCACCGATCTATGGCAGTGAGACTTGGGCAGTCAAGAAATCGCAGGAGAAGAAGATGAATGTGGCAGAGATGAGAATGCTGAGATGGATGCTTGGGAAGACAAAAGGGACAGGATCAGAAATGAAAGGATAAGAGAGATGGCTGGGGTGGTGGAGTGTTCAAAGAAGGTCCAGGGAAGGTTGCAGTGGTATTTGTGAGGAGGGAAGAGGACTACGTTGGAAAGCGAGTGAGTAGAATGCAGGTGTAGACCAGTGGGAGACCAAGGAGGAGATGGAGAGACCAGGGGACATGAGGGAAAAGGAGCTGACAGATGAAGAAGCCGGCGAGAGAATGGTGTGGAGGAGGAAGATAAGGAATAGCGACCCCGAATAGGGAAAAGCTAAAGGAAAAGAAGAAGAAGATTAATTATATATTAATCAGATGGCAAAGGCTATTCAACTTTTCAGCTATTCTATCACTGAATGTGATGGAATTTCAAATTAATTAGAAAAACGAAGTAACTCATACGGTTCTTCCTTATTTATATTCAACCATGATTTGAATAACTTGGTATTAGAGCCCTCTAATGCTCATAGACTAGACTGTATCACTAGACAAGAGTCATCACTAGTCTGTCTCATGGATTAGGCATCATCAATCCATCATTAATGATAAGTACATAATTATCTAATATAATGTTGATTGATGAAACTATTCGAGGATGGAGGGGAACATGTTATAAAATTACATGTAATTATCTCGATCACATTCTCCTTCCCATTACCTACAGACACGCCTAGGGTTTATGATGGCTCTAAAAAGAGTGTGACAATAATTGAGAGTGATTAGAAAAATAAAGGACCCTAGTAATCCGGGTTCTATCTTATTTCTAACATGAATCGATGTATACTATGAGCTATCTTTTGCTGATTGATGAAA
The DNA here is from genome assembly GCA_017141395.1 of Laodelphax striatellus. Lineage (NCBI taxonomy): Eukaryota > Metazoa > Arthropoda > Insecta > Hemiptera > Delphacidae > Laodelphax > Laodelphax striatellus. The sequence goes on from CM029530.1 coordinate 20,326,139, forward strand.
CTATTCGAGGATGGAGAGTCAACTATTTGACTATTGATGAAACTATTCGAGGAGGATGTTATCCGATTCCATGTTATGCATCTATCATCACTCTCATCAAAAGGAACTGATAATCTACTTTTTTGTATTTGAGAGAATTGAGAATGGTCATAAATTGTAAATGAGAACATCAATTTGAGAAGATATCACAATGTAATTGAGAATGGTGAATTGTAAATGAGAAAGTATTATTTTAAATTGAGAAGATGTCAGTTGTAATTGAGAAATCAAATTAAAGAACCAGCTGACCTTTTTTACGTTTTTAACTTCTCATTTACTCATGTAACGATTTCTAATTTACAATTTCTCAATATGTGATATCTTCTCATACAATTCTCATTTACAACAGATGTTTTCTCAATTACAAATCACTATTCTCAATTACAACTGATACTTTCTCAAATTGAATTGACACTTTCTCACACTTCTCAAATACAGTAAGTTGATGTTGAAACTGAAACGAGTTGGTGTCAGCAAAAGAATCCGAGGTACTGATGAACTACTTGATGTTAGAACTTGAACGAGTTGGTGTCAGAGCGATCACGGAGTGTTGTGAGATGAATTGGAGGATTGGAGGGTGGAGGTGGGACACATTCTAAGCAACTGATAAACTACAGTTAATAGCTAGTGGCGGCGGCGGCGGCGGTAAAAAACAGCAACAGGTATCACGCAAGACGATCGAGCCGATAGGGGTCCTTGGAGGAGCAGGGCTGCGGCTGGAGCTGCAGGTCGTCGTGCCAGTTGGAGGGGTGGGGGGAGGAGGCGGTGTGCAGGGTGGTGGCCAGAGTCAGCTCCCGTCGCTCCTGCAGCGTCATGGTGCTCGGGTCGTCCTCCACCGGACTGTATTGGCCGCCATCGCACCTCGTCAGCAGCGACAACACCAGTGCCTCCACCGCGCAAATGTAGCCGAGAATCTGAAACCAACAACAACAATGTAGCCTAATAAACTCGAAATATGCGAGAATGGAAAATGTGGATACATCTCTCTTACTGTCACTTCCAATTTCAAAATTCAAATTAATTTATTCCCATTTTAACATGACAGTAATAAGCATATGAAATAAAACAAATTTATACATCGTATATCAATAAATGAAAATACTGAATGTTAAGCCTGAGCGCAGGTAATAAGGAATCAATACGTCATCATAGGTAGGCCTACATTAGTCTATTACAACAGTTGTACTAAGTAATGGAAATGAGAAAAATGATTCATAAGTGGGTGAAAATATTGTGAGTATAAGAAAATAAGTAAGAAAATGAAAATTTAGCTATGAATATTAATAAGAAAACGTTACATTCAAGAACTTCCATCCTATTATGAACCCAATATTTATTGATATGGTCGAAACGATATAGTCGATATTTCAAAAAACGATGCACTTCAAATCTTCAATGTTTGAGGGAGAACATTTTCTGCATAGGAAATATTTTTTCCTCAAAATACAGTATAATGTATTAGCACTACTGTACTCTTTATTAAAGCATTGTATATATCTCAACTTAAATGTACCAGTATTATTATTAAGCTTATGGCTTTTTTGGCGGAGAGACCCTTTCGAGTGTTCCGCCTCGCCGAATCATCCAATTTTCCCTAATGGGAAATATGGAAAACATAATTATAGGTTAAGAAACTAAATAAACCATAAATTAATGTACCAGTGGTTTCTCAGTATTCATTTGTATCTGTACTGTCAGTTCATGTTTGGATAAGGTTTTCTCAAATTATGAACGTTTTTCTATTACTCAAAGTTATTACGCATATAAATCTTACGAACGAGTGAAGGACAAGTTCAGTAAAAAACAAGATACTACAGAATCGAGAGATTCGTACTGGTACTTGTCTTTGTCTTGTTCGCAAGATTAATAATAATGCTTAATAACTCTCAATAATAAACACACGTTCATCCTTTGGAAAAACCATAGCCTAACATATACAGGTACAAATGGATACTGGGAAAGCACTGATACATGTAGGTGATGTACAACAAGGTATTTAGAGTTCCATAGAGTTCTTGTAGGTCTCTACAAGCCTTGGATGTACAATGCGTTGATAAATAGTAGAGTAGGGCTAATACATTATATTTTGAGGAGGAATTATTCCCAATGCAGAAGTTATTCTCCCTCAAACTTGAAGTGCGTCCTTTTTGAAACACCCGGTAGAATTTATAAAAATTATATGGTGAGTCAAATAAAGCTACTACCAACAACATAAAAATTTTGGATATAATTCTGATTACATCCTTTGGTTATATTCATTCAAAAAATTAATTTTACTTAGTAATAGTGATTATTTAATTTGGAGTTTAATTCTTATTTAATGAATCAACAAGTGATTAGACTTTGCACATCAACAGTTCACTTTAGTTGAAAGAATAATTATGTTGAAAATGAAAATAGTGACGATATAGCTAGAATAACTTACCCCAGTTATTAGAAGTTGATCACGGGTCCACTTTGGCACCCAGGAATACGTCTCCGCATAGGCATGCAAGAGGTGTAGCATCAGAGATGAACTAATGAGATACAGGACACTCATGCTAACATAGAAGAAAGCATTCTGAAAAATAGAAACGCACAATTGAAATTATCTCTGATGGAACCTATTACATAATATCTGGTTTCAGAGGACATGATTGTACTGTATAATACAGAATTTCTTATAGTAATTATGATTACAGCTAAGGATATATTATGAACAATTGAAACCAGAAGTGAATCAAAGTAATGGATTAGTTTATAGGTAATCAAATTGTAGGAAAATCAAGTTTTTGGTTCGAATGAAAAATCAGTAAAATCTGAAAGTATTATAATGATTAATTTATGGAAGGAGGAATTTTCAGGTGAGCAATGATTATTTTATAGGATGTACAATTTCTTTCTAGAACCTGCCAAGCTTGGAGTATACTTCAAGTATTCCATCTTCAAATGAAGATTCAATAACAGTATCATTCCAGAAATCGATGTAGCCTCTTATTTTTCCATCATAACTTCAAATTCTTCTAGAAACCGATACCAGATAGCGCTAGTAAGCTTATAAACTACAATTAAAAGCCTCAAAATCAGTAAAAGGTATGATAATAACGATAGTCGAAAGTTAATTTCAATTCAAAACAGCATTGTATATTTACAAAAAAGAACCTTCCAACAAAAAGATGAATGACATTAGAACTTAGTATGCAAATTGCAGCATTTTTATTACTGCATGATTCATTTTACGAAAATTCATGTTAAAACCAATAAAATAATTTAGACGCAATTAAATAATTTAATTAATGTTTCGCAGTCGATTAAAATCAAATTTCATCAATAATGTGAACAGGTTAAAACGTATCCATTCACTCAATTTTATTTTGCTGGGAGAAAATTCAGATGAATGTTTCAAAGTATAGTAATATTTTTTTAATTTAGCGGATGACTTAGCCTACCTTTAACGTTTCTATGGTAGCCTAACGGGTGATGTTATGTTGAGTTTTTTCACATGAATACTGTAAGAACATGTAAAAATCACAAGAAATCAACAGAACACCACCCGGACCATGGAAATAAAATGAATGTCATCCGCCAAATTAAAAAATAGTACTACCGTATATATAATACTACTACCACATAGGGCTGTTGAGCCATTGACAAACAAACAAACAAAACTACCGTATAGGCCTATATGAGAATAAGTTGAGGACTACTCACCAATTTCCCCCAATTGAATGGAAACAGGTAGATGACATGTGATATATCAAGAAAAAGGAATAGACAAGTGACTAGTAGGCTGAAGATTGTAACGAACATCATGAGCCGTAATCTGCCCAGCAGAGGCAACATGAAGAGGCCCACCTTCACTGTGCCCGACGTACATAAGCATGCCAGACATGCTACTGATGATATCTGAAACATCAAATTCATTCTAACAAAATCTGGTTTACGAGATTGATCTGCAATAGAGAATTAGTTATTTTTAAGATTTATATTGATACAATAGGCCTTACTAAATTACGGACTTTAAGATTTTATAAATACACTCATTACAAAGGATAAATCAGAGGATTTAATTTTTTTTATTTTTTATTGAATAAATATTAGAGATTTTATAAATACACTTAACCACATTAAGTGAAATTGATAATCATAATTTAATTAAATTGTTATCATTATAAACGCATATTTTGATTTCTGATCTCTTATTTAGTAAGATGATCTTATAGCATCTTTTGTTGAGTTGTATTGATCCATCCTAAGAGACAAAGAGAAAAAAGTCTGCGAAAAAAAGAGAAAAAATAGAGAAAAAATCTCAACTATTCAATTTTTTTTCTGGGGGTGATGCTTTTTTCTTGTACGTGGATAATGATGAGAGATGACGACTATTCGGGACCACCTGCTTTACGTCTCCTCCGAAAGACGAGAGTGGCCGTTTATATTGTCATTTGAAGTTCATATAGATGTACAGCACATTTTTCTAGTATCCTAGGGACTATTTCCTAATCTATACTACAGATAAAACATGAATGAAATTGGGGACTATTTCATTAACTAGCTTGTACTACAGATGCAACATGAATGGAATTTTGGAGTAACAAGTACTAGAAGGAACTACTAATAATAGACTATTATGGAAGATAAGACATATCTACCGTAAGTAATAAACGCAAAACAAAGTAGGTTGTAGATAGGGTAATAGTTCACACTCACAATTCCGTATACCCTATTAAAGTAGAAAACAAAAATTACAAATCTACGAAGTGACTAATCTAAATGAAAATTTTGAAGACTTCAACCCATTCGTTGAATATGAAGCCTACTAAACAGAAAGACAACTTTGACAGATTAATACATGAAGTTGAATTCAGGGTAAATTTTTAAAGGCACTTAAAGTAATCAACCAAGCTTATAGTCTACTTTTCATTCATAAATTTTTATATATTGCAGTATGAGTTTATAAATCGTGAGTGGAAATGAGACTAGCTTCAACATTTCTCAAATCAAAATGACCTGAACAACCAAGTCCTGTGGTGGTTGATTCTCAGTGAACAGATTTCCTCCAAGTACCTAACTCAATACAGTAGGTAGTGATGAATAATATTCAGGACAGTCGCACACTGAGATAATGAAGAGACGGATTATTAGACCACGAGCCACCAATATGAAACCCTCCCCCGCGTGGGAATTTATGACATACTTTTTTTGTTGGTATTATCTACCAGATTAAGACTTCAGTTGCTTGCTCCTTTTAAATTACAGCATATTCCGGAAAATAAAGAAAAACTGATGAATTTAAAAACGTTTTTATTTAAATTACAAAAGTGTACATTAATTATCATACTTTTTATGAACTTTTTCAATATGTATTCAAGGGCTAATAATGAAAATAGAAAATTTAATAAAAACAAAAAGTCAACTGACAGCATTAGTCCAGTCAAATTAAGCAAAAAAAACGGTTAAATTTACAAACAACATCCTTGTTTTTCCAGGATTGCGGCTGAACCAGGAGTAGGACAAAAACGTCTTTACATTTTCACCCTTTTATCTCAAGCAGTTTTTGAGCTAGTAATTTTAAAAAATGCTTGCAGCCCCAAAAATTGCATATTGAAACCCAAAAAAGCAACTTGAAATATTATCGGTCAAATGGAATTTTCAACACCTTGAGATCTAAGAAACGAAATTCTAGAGATATAATTATATTAAAAAAATATATTAGGAGCAAAGAAATAAAATATATCTCATATTTGGTAGTTATCATTATATTTTCGTGTGTTTATCCGGAACATGCTGTAATTCGCAAGTGTCAAACACCTAAAACCTTAAAGTACATGTCAATACAAACCCAAAAATGTATATGTTATGTCAAAAATTCCCACGGGGGGGGGGTCGAGTGGTAAACACCCCCGCTCTGTATGACCCTGCTAGTCACCACAGATTCCGACAGTCAACCCAAATAGACTTGAAAGCTTTTTCACGTATTGCTGTGATTTGACACCAAGTTTACATAGAACTTATGTAAAAACTATGATAAATAGAAAATTATTTGTAAAAGAATGGTACTAACCTGGGTTTGTAGAGAACGTATTATGAGTAACTTAGAATGTAATGAATAACAATTCTTGAAGAGTAAAAAAAGACTTGAAAATAGCTGCAATAGAGATGCTGCACGAGCCAAGCACTAGAATAGGAATATGTTTAAAAAATGTTATTCAGAAGTGGTGGAAATAAAAAATATAACTGGTTATATTTTTCAACTGAACTAACTGTATTATAACTTAGGCCAGGGGGAATAACCTTGCAAGTCTCTCCATTAACAAAAACAATACAATTTATTTTATAGTGAAGCTCTCAATGCCAAATTGAAGTAATATGCAATAAAATGTGATTTTATGAAACCAAATCATAGAAAATATACAGTAGCTAATTTGGTTCTGAGCTAAGCAACAAACAATAATGATTGTTGAGTCTACTTTGAATTTGTTACAAAGAAGCAATGTTGAATGTAGCTGAAGAGTATATGGAATTCTATAAGAAGGTGAATTCTATTCAATTTATAATATAAAACAGCTTTAATGAGCACCAAATTGAGAAGCTTGGATTTTAGAATAGAATGAACGATGAAGAGTATTAAATTTTGAATACGATGACTACACATCTTCGAAATAATGGAGTGGCCGGTAGCCGAGGGCGATAAGCGCCTGTCTGATAATCCAAAGGTTCCAAGATCGATCGAATACATCTTACCCCGGTCGTACACCCGAGCAATAAGCAACATATGGATCATATGATTGTCTACTCTATACAAACCAATAGTTCAATGCACACTGAAACAGCTGCTTTAGGTATGCATTGGACTATTTGTTTCTATAGAGTAGACGATCATATGATCCAAACGTTGCTGATTGCCTACAGTGGCGGATCTAGAAATGGATTTTGGGAAACCGATGACGGGGGGGGGGGTAGTTGATTATTATTAGTATGATTCTTATGATAGGTCTCGCTTTTATTGATTTTATATGAATTTAAACTTAAACTGCACTTAATATCGTATAAAATAGGATTGTATTGCCAAATCTAATGCCTCGTTGAAATTTCAATCGGACATATGTACACTTTAAAAATAATAGTAAACAAGAAATCGTACATTATAACCATTTTATAACAATAAATTAACATTTTTAGAAATTATCTTTATGTACAAAATATTATTGCACATGATGTTCATTAGTTAATCTTGAACCGAGAACCATTTTTTCTATCAATGCATCTCAAGCGATTTCTCGCAATTTCACTTGATTTTTTGCTATTCCACATGATTTCCGCTAGAATTAGCAAGAAATGGCTTATGATGTAATGAACTTTGAAGAACTAAATCTCTCAAACTTTTGGGCCGCCTTTAACAGTAATCCTGGTATGAAATTGGGGCTTATTTAAATTGATTTTAAAATGATATTAGGTGCTGTTATGAAAAAGTTATGCTCCAGGGTTAAAATTGTCTACATGTAAAAAAATTGAGCCATTTCATAGAGGTTTTCGGCGGGATAGAAGGTTGCCGGAATCGAATAATTGGATTCAATGTTCCACGATTATACAACATAGAAAAGAACCGTGCTACCCCATTTCATGCGAAGTAAACCCTACTTTTGATGACAATTTCACTGGCTTATATCACATTTGAAGACGTAGAAGTAGTGGTGGAATTCGGTCATTCTTGCTAATGAATATTTATATTAAGAGCTTGAAAACTAATTCATAAATAATATATTATAATATTTATAATTTATAAATATTATAATTATATTAAGTTATATAATATTTGTATGAATTTTACATTCTCATAAAAAATGTCCAGGAGTTTTGGGGGGGCTTCAGCCCAAAGCCCCCGTAGATCCGCCACTGATTGCTTATTGCTCCGGTGTACGAGCTGCCTTAGAATGTATCCATAGCCAACTAAGAAACTTCCTCAACTTGGACATTTTTAAATTAATGTACGTAAGCGGCTTCTGGATCCTGGATTGATGTAGTAGAACCTCCGAGGCATTAATCATTTTTATCAATTTTCAACAAATGTAATTTAGAAACTGAGATGATGTTCTATAAAAAGCTGGATTTTTCGAAATTCACTCAAACCCGGCTACTCAATCGTTCAGTAAATAGTTCAGTGGACGACTGAGGACCTCAGAAAACTGCTTACTGAATAATTGGAAATCAAAGCATGATAAATAATATTATTAAAAATCAGAGCTGATTGAGCGCTATTTGACAGAATACATATTTACGTTTCGTATTGATACAAATAAAGGTCTATTTCCACCTATCAGTCTCAGTTACATCTCAGTTCAGTCAGGCCCAGTGCTCTGTGATTGGTGCTTTATCATTTATGCATGCGCAAAACGAGTTGAACTGAAACGTGAGACTGAACTGATACGTGGGAATCGACCTCAAGTAAAAAAAAAAAAAACTAAGAAAGATCAACACCTTAAATGTTTATTATTGATCTTTACCGAGTACAGGCTGTAAAAGGCTACTTTTCCAAACAAATATTTATACAGAGCATGAACGGAAATGTAGAACTTCTGCAAAAATAGCAGGAGTTTGGGGTCTTTCCCGTTCCGGACGTATATAGTTTATAAATGTATATATGAGTATATAGTTTATCTTCACAATATATTTTACATGTTCTATGAATATTCCTTCCACCTTGAAAGAGTTGGATTGGAAAGTTTTCAATCCTTCATGTCACTAATGTCTTTTCTTATTCAGTTCCATAAAATTCAAATTGAACAGCTGTCTTTCAATCAGCACACACATCCTTCATGGATAACACGACTTGCAAAGCAAGACCAGTGGATGTCTAGTGTGTAAGCAGCCTAGAAGTCAGCTCATCAATTTGACGCTATTTCATTTTATCGGACCGGATGAGAAATAATATTGTCTATTAAGCGGCTTGATAAATAAAAATTTTTGAAGGTTCAGAAAACAAATCAAAAAGGCAAAATGAAAAATCAATAAGTGATTTATTATAATAAAGAAACAAGGCGCATACAAATATAATAACATGCTCATAAAAAAGATAATATACGCAACTTCTAAATAGACACTAGATTGAAATAATAAATCAACAAACAAACAAAAAACTTCATATCATGCTAGACTAGAAGACACTAATGGATCTAAACACCATGCGTTTTAGGGCCTCATTCACATTATAACTTATCATCGGGACAAATGACGAAAATTATAAACAGTTTTCATTGTTAAGTATAAAATTTACTATTATAAGACCAAAAATATCCCGAAACTATATTACTTTGGACAATTTGGACATATTTTAAATCAATATAATAATTACTGTACGAAACAACTTAATATTCTGTTGAATACTCTTGATGTAAAGCTGTATCCTAAAAACTGTTTTCACGTATCTTGTTCATTTAAAGGTTTTGCAAAAGCCTAAAGCTACTTTGTAAATTTTTCTTGTGCGGCTACGTTTTTATAATAGTGCTTGAAAATACTGAAATATAGCTGCCGCAACTTGCCCCAAAGATATGTTTTAATGGGAGTTGAGCCTAATGATGTGTTGTCCTGGAAGCATAATAATTATGCTGAATGGAGCTCAATAGTTCAATAAAAAGCTTGATTTTTCAACGGTATATTGTAGGAGAAGACGGTAGATGTTACGAAATGTATGCGCGGTAGTTAGTTAAGAAGATTACTCATCGCCACCGGCAAGATTTCCAACAAATCAATTTAAAAGATGATTGAATATCAAATTAAATCAGCTACACTTAAAATTCAGTTCAATAATGCGCGTGGTACGTATTGTCAACTTCTACACATTGAGGATGTTTCTCATATGTAATATAGGGTCTACACTGTCTGATCACACTAGCATAATAAGTAAAGACACTAGCTAGAGTGAAGAAAGACATAGTGCTAACCATAATCGAATCAGCAAATGGTAAAAGTCACATAAATGGTTACTTTTCGAGAAGGATGAAAAAAACTGCAGTTAGGTAACAGGTACAATAGAATTCTTTGAAAACCACTGATTTTCCAGTGAAACATCTTGTCTTTTCATTTATTACAATAGAATTGTTGAAAGGCACCGCATTGAAAATTGAATTACGCTTCTAGGACAACACCCTTTTAATACCGAATAAAAATCACAGTCAGTTAATGTAAAGAAGGAGATTTCTATGTACAAATTCTACCACAAACGAATAGATATTATGTTGTGTTTGATGAAGCTTACAACAAGCAGGAGTCTAATAACACCAGTTGAAGATTTCAAGTGTGTTTCGTCGCAGTAAAGAATAACACCGGAGAAAATGGAGTGCGTGGGTGAGGAGCCGGGCAAATGGTGCTTGTAGTTGGCGTGCGAGTCCCACGAGTGGACGGTGCCAATGTCGCCGGGCGTCTCGCTGCCCGGGGGCCCGGCCGCCGCCGCCACGCCCGTCTGGCTGCCTGCTATCTCAAAGTCCTGCAGGTCTTCCGGCCGGCAGTTGGCCGGCTCCAGGTCCCGTATCTCCTCCAGTAGGACGGATATTTCGTCGGCACCGTACAAATCAGACACTGAGTTCAGGTAGCGGCCACAATCAGACTGCATCACACCAAAGCCATCTTATTGAACCTAACCCATCACCTGCGCAAAACAAACAAGCGATTACTACTAATTGCATCACAAAACACTGAAATGTTTCCAGCAGCACAAAATGTCAGACATAATGTAAACAGTATCAGACGTAAAATAACTGAACTGTCAGAAGGTATCCTTCTGCTTATTGATGCCTATTCAAAACATTTCTTTCAAAATAATAACACAATATTCTTTTACAAAAAAACAATTAAACTCAACACCGTGAATGACGTCTTTTTAAAGACAGTAGTGATTTCTTTGCATTGGTTTAGTTAGATGAAGTCGATGGTATAACATCATATATCGCGCCCTTAGGAACAAATCAAATAATCTATGGACCTAGATCTAGAGGTTTACAAGTAAGTTAGATATTCTACAACTTACTAGGTACATTTCTCTAATAATTTTTTAATAGCCTACCTAAGTTATTCAATTATTAATTCAGCAATGTACAATATTCATACTTATTCAGTGGAATACATCATAACACCAAAACTAATCAGAACAAAGGGGTGGGGAATGATGAGGTATATGAATGAACTAATATTTAAATAGAAAATACTCAACTATACTGGGAGTTGACAATTATTTGAATCTAAATTCTGCTTTTTCTAGAATGAATTGTACGGTAATACTAATAATTCAAATAATGAAAATTAGAAGTGAACTGACACGGAAAAAAATGGTTAGGCTACTTTGATATATTGAGGTATCACTACAGGGTAGAATTAGCTTGAAGTCTAAGTTTATCTGATTATATTCATTCTAAAAACTACTACAGGTAAGTGAGAATCTCCATGCAAATGGAACGATTCATGCACATTAATCTTCATGCAACACAGTAAAATACAACATTAATAAGATTGCTCAATTCAACACGCTTCATGTTGAAGAATTTTTTATTTCTCTGAAGTATTGAAAACTTAATTTCCAATTTTAGTCTCACAGGCCAATAATAGGCCTATATTAAATTTTGGAATTTTTCTCAAATTCCTACAATTAATAATCTTGGCCTATCCAACACAATTGATTCCCAAATGAATTATTATGGTAAATTGATTTAGATAGATTTTCAAAATAACTTTAAACTTCAATTCTTAGTTTTTGAATGAACAATAAAAGGTGTATCAAAAAGAAGAAAAAGGTTGAAAAGAAGAAATTCCTACTGGTTGAATCTGAAATGATGAATCCTGAAGTGTGAAGGGGAGAGGAGAAAGAATGTTGACATTCAATGTTGCTCTTATCGACATTGCGCAACTTCTGTTTACTCAACAAATTCCTTCCAGGGGTCATGATTTCAGAATCAGCCAGTACCAAAGTAGGTACCGTACCGGTACTATTTGGGCTATAATGTTTTATTATTATTCAATAAATTCAGTTTTTATTGGCTCAGTTATACCGGTAGGTAGGCCTATAGGAGGAATTTCATTATTAGCCTACTTTTTTTATTAAATGAAGCTTATCAAAAAATAGCTGGGAAAAATCTTGTCCCGGATCCAAATCGTTATCAACAGGAAAATGGGAATGTACTATAATCAAAGGGACCATTTCTACATTAATTAATAATGCTTCTTGGATAATATAATCATTCAAAGTCCACCATCTGGATAGAGGAGTGAATAAGTTAATGGTGTGTGCTACAGTTGGGTGAGTTCAAGTTCTCCTATAATTAGTAACTTGAATAGAATATAGTTACAATAATCTTGATTGAGAACTATATTGATATGGAGGGTTGAAGTATAAGTCATTTCCAACTTACACAATACATAAACACTAGATTCTAAAGCCTACTATCTAGTTGCAACCAGGTACCGTAGGCCTAGTTGCTTACTAAGATGCATCAAATTTAGAACTGAGATCACACTAAACATGGAAAGTAACATCAGACAAACATAAGAAAACGGTATTGACGCTTGGAATATTTGTATCATTGTATTGTTTCTCACATTTCCGAAAACAGAACGGCATGACGCTAAGGGACAGCGCCGCTGATGGGCACATCTTTCTAAAATGCTCTCATAAATAAGATCTGCGGTTTAGCTTCGTAATATAAATACTCACTTGCAGGCCACACACTAAATTAATTGAACACAATTACCCGATTAAAAGCTACACTGTCATTGACAAATAATATTAAACAAATCGAACGAACCGTATACACAACATAAACTGTCGGCCATGATGTTTAACTCAAGGGTTGAGGAGGGATGATTGGTTGTCGAAAGGGATGAGGGTTGGTTAGGGGCTGGAAATAGATTGGCTGATAATGTTGTTATACTTCTTATTTCAAAATTCTCAGTTGTATGAAAAAATAGTAAAATGTAAATAAAATATGGCTTGAGTTTTATTCAGATATTCTTTGTGATAATAGATATATTTATTTAATTTATCATGAATATGAGATGGCGACATTTTGTACCAACGACATCCTGGTCCATTTTCTGGACCAAGATGTCATTGCATCCATGCGACATATTGGTCCAGTTCAGGAATGTGGTACACATTGTTGGAGAGTGGAGGAATGTGAGTTGAACCAAAATGTCGTTGTATGTACCTGACATATTATTAGTCCAACCAGTGACAAGTGGATACTAATAGACCGTCTACGGCGGTGCGATTTTTTGAGCTTCCCACGCACACCGCTATGGAGCGCTATTTAGGGATCACGCACACCGCTCTAAACTCTAGCGCTACCGTCGAATTGTCGAACAGCGTTGCCAATATTCATCGCGCACAGTGTGACAGAGAGCGCTCGGAGCCTCGGAGTGAGAGAGTAAGTGAGTGAGGGAGCAATTCCGCTACAAGACAAGAGAAGAGAGTTTGCAATCTCCTGCCTGCTTGCATCGAAAGAGTCGCCTATTCAATAGTACTGTATCAGTATACTTTGCTTCCTTGCTCCTCGCTACATAATATAACAGCCCAACTAGTGCCCGTATATGTGTGTTTTCCATGAAATTGTAAAATATTATGCACTCTCATCAGTTTTATTTATATATAGGGATGCTGAGTCCGAATTTCCGAATTATGACAGGGGCACAGCTTCACCCAATAAAATTTCCCACACCTAGAAATAATATTTTTATCTACAACTCCATGAAAAAATTACAAGCTGCCATATTCTTAGCATTGAAGCTCAAAATTAAAACAAAAATATACATACAGTATTACAACATTATTACTGCGTTGTCAAAAATATTCCTCTGCCAAACATCTATAACTTCAGCATAATTTTTTAGAAGTATAGAAGTATGATAATTTTCTTTTAATAAAGCTCTTAATAAAAGTTGAAGACAAATAATTCGAAGGCAACTGATTATATCTATGAATGTACCTGTAGCTTCTTTATTGTAAGATGGCTGTGACAATCTCTAAGAAACCATCATAATATTTATGAATTCTCAAAGATGAAAATGTTTTTCGTCATGTTCATACCACAGTCTATTAAATAATGTTTATTACACTGTGTTCATACCATATTTCGATTTTAAATCTATATTATTAATAGGCGAGCATGTTTTTTTGTAAACAGAACTCCTCCGTGGTTTCTCAACCGAATTTGTTCGTTTACATCTCATTTGAAAGATATCATTAAGTAGATGTTTGATAAGGTCTTACATTAATTTTTGAAAAAATTCATCGTGGAGATGAGAAATGAGCGATCAAAGTTTCAATTTTTGCCATTGCTTCAACATAGGGATAAGTGAGCCATAAATTTCACATTGATTTCAACTTATGATTTGATGATCAGCTGTTTTGAAACAAAACATTATTTTTCATTGTTCATTGCACCGGTAAGGGCATTTATGCAGGGAGAAGAAGAGAAGTATGGAGGAAGCGTTGGAGAGTAAAGCCCGGTCTAGACGCTACGATAAGTTTGTCAAACTTCTGACAATTTGAATGGATCCTGCTATATAGCCGGATTATTTTTAATTGTCAGAAAACAGCTGATTGATGTAAGCTTGTTTACTGACGTTGAATCAGCTGTTTTATGACAATTTAAAATAATCCTAATAAGTTTGAACGATAAGTTTGACAAACTTATCGTTGCGTCTAGACCGGGCTTAATAGGGAAGGGAAGAGAGAGATAGATAGATAAATGACTTTATTTTTCACTTTCACATTACAAAAGTGCTGTGGGCGAAGTTGAGGCATACAAGCCCCCTCTTCCACTTAACCCACAGTATTAAAACAATAATAATAACTTTATTTGCAATGTATAAAGAAAGAAAAATAAATGTAAAAGAGTAGTCACAATTATTTCACAATTTAGAATAAAAGAAAAAAACCCTGAAAACAAAAGAAAGTAAAATTATTATGGCATCACACAGATGAGAGAGAGAGAGAATAAGATAAAGAGGAAGAGAAGAGAGAGAGAGAATAAGATAAAGAGGAAGAGAGAGAGAGAGAATAAGATAAAGAGGAGAAGAGGGAAGAAGACGAAGAATAAAAGGAAGAAGAAGAAACAGAAGAAAAAGAAGAAAAAAAAGAGAAAGAAGAGAAAGAAAAAGAAAAGAGAAAAAGAAAACGAAAGG
This sequence comes from Laodelphax striatellus, assembly GCA_017141395.1. NCBI lineage: Eukaryota > Metazoa > Arthropoda > Insecta > Hemiptera > Delphacidae > Laodelphax > Laodelphax striatellus. Next base: position 20,341,325 of record CM029530.1, read on the forward strand.
AAAAAGAAAGGAAAAGAAAAAGGAAAAGAAAAAGAAAAAGGAAGAAAAAGAAGAAAGAGGAAAGGAAGAAGAAGAAGAAGAAGAAGAAAGGAAAGGGAGGAAAGAAGAAGGAAAAGATAAAGTAGAAAAAGAAGAAGAAGAAGGAGAACATGAACAAGTTTAAGATGGAAAGAGATTGAAAAGATGTAAATGAAGGAGGAGGAGGAGGAGGAGGATTGGAAGGTATTTCATGTATTCCAGTAGTCGCAGTTTTATGCGACCTGGGATGTCCTAGTTGACTATTATTGTTCAAACCAGTGATTTAAATCTGATGAAATAAAATCTAAAACTCGTGCAATTGGCCACAAAGAGTTTGTAGCTAAATTGATAATATTCTTCCAATTTTCAACAGTAACTTGATTTATTAACTTGTGTAAGAACCCTTGATATTCTTAACTTGATTTCCAATTGCTTCAATTGCTTCCATATTGATTTCTAATTGGAGTAAGATTTTAGCTGTGCTTTGATGAAAAAGAATATTAACAACTTTAATTTCATACCACTTTCCATAGGCAGTATGAGTAAATATAATATCTGAGGCGAATTATATCTCAGATCTTCCCTAATCTAATATCTATATCTTCCCTAATAAAATTGGTAAAAACTAGCAATCCAGTCATCACCCAATACATGAGGGCCGTTGTTATGTCCCAGACTAGATATATGTTAAAGACAACAAACTCATTTAATTTTCATTTAAACGTTTTTAATTATCATCATCATTGTTACTCACATAACTTAATTGAAATGAATAGTCAAGCATTACATTAGCCTATATTGTACATAAATATCATGATAAAATCAATTCTAATCTTATACTACTTCAGTTAATATTTCTAATTACTATGCAGTAATTGTAATGGATGATACAGCTGTTGAAGGTTCGCAAGCGTTATCAAGAATCTGATAACATTGAATTACAGAAAAAGAAGCTTGCAAATTGAAGCATAGATTGAATTTACCAAATTTCTAATAACTCTTGAGTTGAACAACTGATAAAAATATAAGTAAGAGCTAGCCTTGTAAACGATTTTGTTCAATTAAATTAATTATTTGTTCAATTAATTTGTTATGACATTACAATGTAAGACTAATATAATTTAAACAAAAGTATAAAATAAACTATGTAATATGAAGTATAAATATAAAGTAATATTGATTAATTAGAAGATTGATTCAAGGAATACAATTATACGTATTCATTTGATTTTATCGAGATGAATTTCTAATCAATCCAATAGTAATAGAACCATGTCTAGCATCAACATCTAAATAAATCATAAATTCAATCTTAGAATAAATAATTTATTTATACAATAGCACCGATTCATTTTTTACATGTACCACAGACATGACTGTGTCTACATAATGTTGCCTGTTTTTTTTCACTTCTATTCTCTTGAATACATAGAATTCTCTCTGCCTGCTACAGACAATATCCCAAACATTCCTTTCCATTATTTGTAGACACGATGAGTCTATGAATGAATGAAGTTGTTTGAAGGCCAGAGATAATTAAGAGAATTCCCTCCTTTCTGTATCAATATGACAGAGCAGAGGAATGTGAGTTGGGAGTGAGTAGTGAGTGTCAGTACGGCAACATTGCTCGTAGTAGCCTGGATGTAGTAGTCTACTTCCACACGCACAATCACACAATCTAGTTGGATGCGGAGCTCACGCACTCTTTGTGGAAATGAAAGAACCTCACGTGGCCGGTCTATTCTAGTTCCAATTGTCTCTGGTCCAACTTAGGAATGTGGTAGACTTTGTCGTTGGTACACATTGTCGGAAAGTGAGGAAATATAAATTGGACCAAAATGTCGTTGCACGCAGTCGACATACCAGTCGAATCCTTGGAACGGTACACAAGAATGTCGTTGGTACACTTTGGCATCATCTCCTTTTGTTCATAATCATCTGATTACGTAGATTATTTTGATTTTTGAATTCATTTGCGAGGTGTTGTCTGCTATCTATAGGTTATTTTCTTATAGTGTAGTAGTTTAGTTATTCATTTGAAAGTACTATGTAATAGCTCAGAAGTGTATTCAAAGTTGAAGAGAGTGTTATGTTATCCACGATTTAGTCTTGTATTCAGAAATAATTTGATAAAAGTGTGATAATACTGACATGTCTGATAAGGATCATGCTCCTTTGAGCCCCGCTTGTGTAAGAGCGTTACATGAAAAACAGTATGATAAACGGAAAGCAGCTGCACAAGAGATAGAAAAGTATGTAAATTATGTTCATAATGCTCCTTTTGATGGCATTATTCATTTTATTCTCATCAATTTTTCAAAATTTTATAATAGGCTATTTGAATTTTTTCTATCAAGGAACATTCTTTACATTGCTCTTAACATTACTATTTGTAGAGCATTATTGTTAGACTAACTTACTTCATCTAGTTTTAGTGTAGTAGCATTATTCCTACAACTTTTAAATTCGTCATACTTTCGGCATGAAATGATATATTACATAAAGATATGCCGTAAGTTCTTATCTGTTGTTACATTCATGATGTTAGCTCTAGAATTCATTTTCATCACTGTTCCAAAAAACTTACACTTGGACACCTTATATAATCACCGGTGTTCCAAATGATAACATAACACACCGGTAGAAGAGGTCAATTTTTGTATCAGTACTGTACACCCTATTTTTGTATTTTTCAGAATGGTCAAGGAATTCGCTGCTGTCAACAATACCACACAGATAAGACGAATTCTGAAGGTCTTAGGGCAGGATTTTGCATTGTCTCAAAACCATAATTCACGAAAAGGTGCACTTATTGGCTTGGCTGCTGTCGCAATAGCATTAGGAAAGGTACCGTATGTAATAACTTCAGCAATGCTAGTCATAGATAAGCAATGGATAACCATCCTCCACATTTTAAAAATAATTTTCAATCACTTTGAAATAATTTCTCTTTTTTACTTAGTATGATTGCTGCTTTCTACTGATTTTACATTTTGTAGGAATACGCTTATAAATCATCTATGATGACTAAGACCCATAATAAAGGAATATATTGGATAGTGCTTATTACATTAAAATAATTTAGTGTTAGATAGCTAATTTTATTGCTTACTTTTCTTGAGTAAAAAGCTTCATAACCAGACAGCTTTACATTTTCAACATTTATGATAGTAAACTTGACAGTTGATCCAATAAAAAGTGATACCTTTTTAAGATGAAATATGATTTGATGGTTTTTTGAAAATGAATTGAGCTATTCATATTTCCTATTTTATTCATATTTTCAATTATTATAACAAGTGAATCATAGAAATGGCAGATTAACCAGTATCTCGAAGTTTTAATAAATTTGTGGTTTAGACAACTTCAAGTCTTTTTATTCATAACTACCGCAATATCACCTTCACTACTACACAGACTTCTTTTCATTTCAGGACACATCAGATTACACAGAGGCCTTGATTAGGCCAATTCTTGCAAATTTCAGTGAACAAGACTCGAGAATACGCTATTATGCTTGCGAGTCTTTGTACAATGTGGTGAAAGTGTCTCGCGGCGCAGTGTTGCCGCATTTCACTGATATATTCAGCGCCCTCAGTCGTCTGGCGGCCGATCCTGATCAGACTGTAAAAAATGCGCTGGAACTTCTCGATCGGTTGATGAAGGTTAGTCAAGTAACTCTATTAAACTGTTAGAAGTAAAAATGTATCCATTAATATTCATAGTTCATAAACAATGATCTCACAGTATCATCATAAACAATGTTATTTACAGTAAAATTTGACTGCGTGTCGTCAATTCTAGTGTTGAAACAATAGTGTTAACTTCGCAGTTTGTTATGGATCCAAAAATTCAGAACTTCATAAACAGTGGTTCATAAACTGGTTTGGATCTGCCGCTCTAATTCTTTGAATGAAGCCTTGATAATATTAACTGATGATGCTTTATCATTGTATTTTCTATTATAAATATTGTTTTCTGATAATAACATGATATTGCTATAATAAATTGTGCAATATTTTTTGGATTTGTTATCTGAATTTATTGTCATAATTAACCTATGTGATTGTGGTGATTGTAAATATGATTGATTTGATTAAGTGCAAGTGTCTATTTATTATTAATATTAAAATATATCATTGAAATTCAAATATGAATTTATAAATTTGTACTAATTGAAGTCCACATTTTATCTCCACATTTCTGGATAAAACTAATTGAAATAAATGAGGGAATAGAAATATCAGAATTAATTGGTATGATAAATTATATTTGATTCACTATCGTGCCCAATGTTTTTGAATTTTTTTAAAAATAATTTCCAGGATATAGTGACCGAAAGTGCAACGTTCGACCTGGTTGGGTTCATGCCTCTGCTTAGAGAACGAATCTATACAAGCAATACATTCTCTCGCCAGTTCTTGGTGTCATGGCTGTCCGTATTGGATGCTGTACCTGATATAGACTTGATCCTATTCCTACCAGAGATCTTAGATGGCCTCTTCCACATTTTAGAGGATCCTACATTTGAAATAAAGAAAATGTAAGTCAGTAATTTTCCATCCAATAATTACGATTGATATTCCAAATAAATTCCGTGGTCAAATCAAATCAAATAATTCTTTATTTTGGAAAAACAATATTACAAGTACATGAAATATACATTATAGGCATACAAGTATTTATAAAATATCATGAATATACAGAGTAATAAAGCGAAATAATGTACTGTCTTTTATAAAATAACTAATATTATCCAAAATAAGATACTGCTTGCTAAATTCAATTAGAATTTGTTTGCAAGCAGGATTTGTTTGCAGGGTCATTATTGTTCATAAGTATAACACTAGTCATTCTACTCAGAATCTGGAATTGATAGGAATGGGGTAAAAATACGTGTAGTTTAAATTGTTTATTATAGCTTGGGTACTGTAAAAAGCAAATATATTATCAAAAATTTATGTGCCCCCTAGCGCAATAGAGGGTTTGGAGGATTTGTAAATTATTCGTATATTTTTCATATTATGAAATTTTAAAAAATATTTCCATGGAACTATCTTTTAAAATTGAAGGGAACTTGCATTTTCAATATTTCAAATCTATTACTCGAGACTTGAATTAATTTTTTAAATAATTATCCTCTAGCTTCCTACTTTGATCCTCTCCATTATTTTTAAAAACTTTACTTCGTACAGAGTTTATGAAGATTTCTTTCTTTAAGAGAAAATAATGTCTAATCATGTATGAAATGTAAAAACTCGGGATTTTTAAAAATTATAAATCGTATCATATAACCCGGAGGTTGAGGCTCAATTCAAAAGTATTATTCATTTCAGGTGTGATACGGTGTTATCAGAATTTTTACGAAGTATCAGACAAGATCCATCTAGAGTTGATTTTCCAGCAATGATTAATATCCTTATTAATCATTCACAAGTATCAGATGAACTCTTACAGGTAAGGATTTGTCACTTCCTAAGAATAATTGAAGTAATCGTTTACCACAATTATTTATCAAGTAAATTTCAATTGATGATCCATGTTTATTCCATTTCAATTCATTGCCTGTTTAATCATTCATTATCTGATTCAAAGAAAAGAAAGTAATTGAATTTGTAGCCTAATTTGAAATTTAATAAGATATCAATATATAAGATAAAATAATATATATTCATAAGATTTGAATCAACTTCATTAAGATTATATGAAACTATATTAATTAATAATTACATGTATATAAATAAATTTTTGTTTATAAATTTCTTTGCCATTTATATATCTTTGCACTTGAATATGTTGAGTTTGTTGGGAGTTTCAAATTTCTCAACAAAACCGAGTATGTAGAATATGAAAACAATTTTTATTTATTTCTATGATGAAATCCTTACTTGATTGCTCATTCTGTCTTGACTTCATTCGATAAGAATGCTACATTTCAACCGTATGTATCACATGTAAGTTTAATAAGAACATAGTTTTTCAATTTGTTTATGTTCAATTCATACACAAATCATGTCGAATTACCAATCCCTATATTATTTGTATACAGACTGAAGGCCTCTCTGAATGCTCTATCTTTATAAAGTTTTAAATTTTCGTCAATTCCACATAATGAAAAAGTAATAAAATTTTGTGTATTTCTATTGATTCACCACTTTTCTAATAATCCAATATATTTTCACAGTACACTGCAATCGTTTGGATCAAAGAATTCGTCCAGTTATCCAAACAAGAGATGCTTCCATACACATCGGGAATTCTAATGGCAATTTTTCCATGTCTCTCTTACGAAAATGACTCAAGAAAAAGTATCCTTTCTCGTGATTTATATTTTCAACTATTACATTATACAAACTATTCCAACTATTCAGTTCGATCAGATTTTATTGAGACATAATTATGATTCTGTAATGAATTCAACATCTCTTTGAAAATTCACAATCGTCTTAATCAGCAATCATCTATAATTCAGTAGGCTACAGTATTCGTATTTAATTTCGAAGCTACTCGTTGCTCAAACATAAACAGGTGTGCATACCTATAGGCAATTGTTTTTCTCATTCTGGCATTCTACAAGGTGAAATACCGAGATTCTCTCATAGTTATTAATGAATTTCTATCAAGTATTGAAATGTTTCTGCTAATTCAACTCAAATGAGATAGCCTATCAATAATATCAAAGAGAGTAAATTAATTGTTGTTTTAATATGTAGTAAAGTATTATGGTATTAAATCAATAACTTGTCATGAAGTACGGTAAGCATAACCTATTTTGACTTAGTATTTTTGTTTAATAACTTTCATTTTCTTTATAAGTTTGATTTTCAATGCATTTCTAATCACAATAGATTTCAGTTGAATGGAATACTCTTAGTTATAGTGGATATCTACTGGAAACTAGTAATAATTTTTTTCAAGCGATCAATTTCATTACATCCTTAATCAATAAAATAGACATAAAAGAAACTGCAAAAGAAGTGAACGCCAGTCTCTTATCTCTTGTCATTTTGGAACCTGATTTTACCGACTCATCAAAGCAGGTAACCCATCTCTAGATTATTTTTAAAAGTATAAATTTTGAAATTATGTCGGTCTCTTGTAAGCTTTCATGCTTCATGACCGATGAATTGATTTTGATATTCGACCTCCTTTTTTTACAATATTGTAGGCTAAGGTAGGCGAACAATATAAGGCACTATAATAACAAATCGAGATCATCTTGAATCTTCATAAAAATATTGATATCAAATTTTCTAGTGAAATTGAGTTCACATATCAATTTTTCAAATTAATGTGCGAGAATATATTATAAATAAGTGATTTTCCCCCTTTTTACGGTACGTATAACGTACTTTGTTGCTGAGAATGTGTAAATGGTATTCAGGCTTCTTATTCAATACTATAATAGGTACTCTTATCAATAAAGTTACAAGGAAATTATCATTCCTTTAAAAAGTAATTTCCATATAGGTCTACCTCTCTTTTCCCTCTTCATACCTGTTTTCTCATTTCATTATTACTTTTCCCCCTCTGATAACACATTACAACTCTTATCAACTGTAATCCATTGTTAAATGCCCCTTGCAATGCAGTCGAAGTACGTATTCCTTGTGTCAATTCCTGAACCAGTTGGTTCAGTGCAAATAATAATTTATATATTTTTGTGTAAAAAGTAGTACTTTTCTTGTTTTCAGAAAGAATCTCGGTTAGACCTTGAATCCGTAGTCGATGTTCTCACCAAAAATCTTCTACACAGTTCAGTACAAACCAAGGTTGCAATTCTTCAGTGGATACACAGATTGTACACAAAACTGCCAAATAGGGTGAGTAGTGAATTTTCTTATTCCACTGCTTGAATCCATTGTTATCTAAAGTTATCATTATTCGCATCCACTTCATTCGCATGCTGCAGAATCTTCAGGTTTGCATTAGAATAAGTAATTCAATTCACGATGTAACTTCAAGGGACTGAACGTTGAAACTCCACCGTACCTTACTTTTCTAACTTATGATTCAATTAAGATTGTGAGAAATTGGAAAGCTAAATGCCTATTGATTCTTGACAATTATAAATCATTGTTTTCTTTTAATCTTGAAGTTAGTATTTGATAATCTTCGCTTATTATAATATGTAAACTTCAAAATATTTCAGTTTTCTTATCGGCAATATCTGGTCCAACTTCTTGGTTGCTTTCTGATTCATTGTTCATTTATTATTATTTTTATGATTCACTTCCTTTATTATTATTTCTTATTTATTATTTTGTTGTAAATATCACAACATCTTTGTTATTTGATCAAATATTGAACTCATTTGCACATTGCTGAACTCATTTTGTACACCCAGACTGATGTCTCTGAGGGGAATATTCACCATATTTATCTCTACTGTTGTAATTAAAATTCATTCCATTTGATCTGTCTTTTTTCCAGATGATGGATCATGTTGAGTCAGTTTTTCCAGTACTCCTGAAGGTTCTTTCAGATTCTTCCGACCATGTTGTGCAGAATACTTTGCAAGTTATTGCACAAATAATAACATTACCTCACCACTCAAAATCTGGAGACGGTGGTAAGAGTTTCCAATTTATCTTCAACTCTATTAGATCAAACAAACTTTCTCAGTTATCTTTTAGTGTAGGCTTAGTGGCTTTCTTCCCATACATTTATCGTATTGTTTGATCCCCTGACAATTATTTCGGGTAAACTTCTCGATTGAATAGTCATCAAATGTGTTCAACAAATTTATATCTCATCAGCATCAATCTGTTTTGCCTCTTTGTGGAACGTTTTATATACACATTTAAATCAAAACAATTTACAATTAGAATATTAAATCTACAGTTTTCATTAATCTGTTCTTATAACAATTATTATCAATACCCATTCTATAATATTTATACTAGTATCAAGGCTAGTCTCAAGTCGCAGTAGCGCTCCTTGCCTTGGAGGAAACATTCTTATGTAAATAATTATTATTGATAATTTTACATTCCAGGTCAGTGATATTACTTATCTCAGTTCCTTTCCTCAACGAAATAATTTTTATTTTCTCTGATTACGTGGTAAGATTAAGAGTAAGAGTGGACATTACTGTCTAAACTTCGCCATGTCAGAAAAAAATAAGTCATTCTATTCTATTTTTTTCCTGGAAATATAATATTTCAATACAATGATCAATTACACACACTCCCACACAATATTACAATATGATATTTCAGATTCTTCCGATCATGTTGTACAGAACACTACAAGTTATATATTCTTGGAAAAGGATGTCCTTATAAACTTTTGAGACTGATTTATTGGAGTTCAATGTGAAATTAATTGGCTACGTATAGTAAATTAATTTCTATGGAAGTTTCACCTGAATTACCTTTGTTTAATAAATTAATTTTGTCTCTATAAAAACCTATCACTGTATCTATATTTTCAGACAATGCGCCACCAGTTGAAGAGAAAGACTACTATTTTAGGAAGTTTATCATCAGCTTATTGAATCAATTCAGCTGTAATAAAGTATTACTAGAGGAAAGAGGATCTTTCATCATTAGGTGAGAATAGCTTTACCTATAGAATTGCTATGTTATTGGTTTTTCATCTGCACAACTTCTAAAGTTTTCCATCCGTATTTGAATAACTGACTACGAACGGAAAAAAGCGCTAATGCAGTGTTCTTAGGAAGGATTTAAGTGATCATATAAGTTAAGTGATTCGTCTCGTTGTGGTTTTGAAACTCTACTGTTTATTTTATAAAACAAATCAACAATATATATCGATAGGGATAGTGAAGCTGATGAACAGCTGGGTTTACTAACTGCTCCCCCCCCCCAGTCTTCACTATCCCTATAAAAAACATAAAAAAACATAACAATGAAAAAAAGTCAACTTTAGTTCGTTTGATAATCTGGTGATCGCCTCTTGACTCTTCTTATCTCATGAGCATGTACAATTTCAGAACGTGTTGTCATTCCTTGCAATTTTCTTATCTTCAATCGATTCCTTGAGAGAAGTTCCTGGACAACAAAAGGTCCTATAAATCGGTGATCGGCTTTAGTCCGTTTGTAATGGTTCTTTTTGAACACCGTATCACCAACTTTAATCTTTCCTTCAACTTGTTCTGTTTCCAAATTATGCCGTGCGATTCTTTTTTTCTTCTCTTTACACATCTTCTCCCAAATTAGTTTGTGCATCTCTTGTTGCTGAATGAACTCTAGCGGCGTAAGGCCTGTTGTTGAATGAATGCTGTTGTTGTAAGCAAATATTGCCCTCGCCATAGCTTCTTTACCAGTTATTGATTTATCAGCCTCTAAGAGATGAAGATGTTCTGTTAAAGTACTATGTAATCTCTCAATCATGCCATGGGATCTTGGGTGTCCCGTTGTTGTAAAATGACTTTCAATTTCATACTCTTGCAATACAGCTTTCACTTGATTATTGCAAAACTCTTTACCTCGGTCCATAATTAATTCCTGTGGACTTTGGTACAATCCAAAAAGTCTTATCAGATTCACTACCAAACATTTAGCTGTCTTGTTTTCAAGAGGCCAAGCAGTGGCAAATTTAGTGAACCGATCAATTGAAGTTAAATATTTTTCCTTGTTGTAATGGAAAACATCGACTTCCAGTGTATGGAAGGGTCGTTCAGGTGTAGGTGTTAACTGTAGAGGTGTCTTGTAAGGAGCTCTATCATATTTAACTTGTTCACAAGTTTCGCATGCACTTAGAACGTTATTCACCGTTTTGAACATATTGAGCCAATAATACTGTCGTTTGAGATGTTGAACAGTCTCTTTAACTCCTCGATGGTTAGTCCTTCCAGCATGATACTGTTTGATTATACTATCTTGTTGTGACCTATCTTCTACTGTTTCTACCTTTTCATTACACATAAAGAATTTGATTTTCTTATTCCATTCTTCACTTTTATAAAGTCTTTTAATCTTATCTGTTAATAATTGATCATCTGAAAAAATATAATAGATTTTACCCATGACTGATATTTCTCGAATTGTATTCATAAGGTCACCATCTGAAAATTTAGGAGGAATAACTATGGTTGTTATTCTGATAGGCCCATACCTATGCGACCTAGTCTCAATTATTCCATCTTGTTTCCTTGACAGGATTATTTGGTTCCTCTTATCATTGATGATGTCACTTATTACTTCAATCTCATTTGGTTCATTTGTCAACTGTTCGTTGCTCTCTTCCAATGAATTGACAGATAACGGATTAATATTTCTTGATAGACAAACTGCAACAAAATTGTCAGTTCCTTTTATATGTCTGATTTTAAAATTATAGACGGCTAACTTTTCTTTCCATTTTGTAATCCGTGCAGAGGTTTCCTTCAGTTTGCTAACCCATAATAATGGCATATGATCAGTTCTTAGTTCAAATTCGTTCCCATAGAGGTATGGCCGAAAGTTCTCTATACACCATACAACAGCTAACAGCTCTCTTTCAATGGTGCTATACCGTCTCTCTGTGGGTGTGAGTTTTCTACTGGCAAATGCAACGGGTTTCTCATCCTGAGCCAATACTCCCCCTATTGCTTCCCCACTAGCATCGGTTGTTAATGTGAATGGTTGCTGAAGGTTTGGAAACTGGAGAACCGGCGTAGAACAAATTGCTCTTTTACATTTTTCCACTGCTCGTATAACGTCAGATGACATATTGAACCACACTCCTTTCCTTAACAAATTTGTCAGTGGCTCCGTCATCTGTGCAAAATTATTAATGAATTTTCGATAGTAGCCTACCATTCCTAAAAAGGTTTTTATCTCTTTAATGTTCTTGGGAATAGGAATTTTTAGTATAGCACTGATTTTATTATTATCTGGGCGAATTCCACTAGCTGAAATCACATGCCCCATAAACTTCACTTCTGGATGACATAGGTTAGTTTTTTCTCTTGATACCTTAAGTCCAAATTCCCTCATTCTTTCAAACACTTGTGTGAGGTGTTTTTTATGATCATGAAGATTGTTACTGAATACCACAATGTCGTCCATGTAAATTTGAATTGCTTGCTCATCTATGTCTTCCAAGAATTCATCCATAAGTCTTTGAAAAGTAGATGCAGCGTTTTTTAAACCAAATGGCATTCTTGTAAACTCATAATGTCCTCTTTCAAAACTGAATGCTGTTTTCTCAATATCATTTGGGTTCATTTTAATCTGATGGTAACCAGATTTCAGGTCCAACGTGCTGAAAACCTTTGCTCCCCTCATCCTGTCAATCATATCTTCCAAACGTGGAAGGGGATACTTCTCTGACTCAGTCTGATCATTCAGTTGTCTAAAATCTACAACAACTCTGTACTTTGGTGGTTCTCCCGGGGCAGTCTTTTTAGGAACAACCCATAATGGACTACAAAATGGAGATACTGACTTTCTAATTGTTAAAATACGTTTACAGGCTGAATAAAATGGTATTTTATTCATTAACAAACTTTTATTCAACTTTAACTCTTTCAGCATATTCGCACAGTACAACCATATCTTTCAATGTTTAAACACCAACTAACTTATATTTTATTTACAATGAAACCATAGCAACATAAACATATCCAATACTTTTTCTTCTTTCTCAACACTTCCTCCAAAAATATTGGATCTAATTTCTAATGCCAATCTTTTTTCTGAGGAATTCAAACCTACAACGATCCAATGGCTTTGTTAGTATATCTGCAAGTTGATTACTGGATTCTATGTGTTCAAGAGTAATATCACCTGCAAGAACTCTTTCTCTGACATAGAAATGACGAACATCTATATGTTTTGTACGTTTGTGGAATTCTGGATTCTTTCCCAATTTGACTGTACTTGCATTGTCCACATACAGAGGTGGAGAATTGTTCACTTCGGTTAGCTCTCCTAGTAAACGTTTCAACCAAATAAGTTCTTTGGCACCTTCACTTGAGGCAACTAGTTCAGCTTCTGTAGTGGAGAGGGCAATAGTTTTGTAGCTGACTTGTCCATGATGCTGCACCTCCAGATATTATCGACACTATTCGGTAGTAGATCTTCTTGTATGAATATCACCTGCAAAATCTGCATCGCTATAAACCTTCAAATCACAATTTGTTTTGATACGTGATTCCATAATTATAAGTTCCTTTTAAATAACGCAGGATTCGTTTGATATTCTGCCAGTCCTTTTCTGTAGGCTTATCCATTACTCTGGCTGACTTATTTAAAGCTATATCAGGTCGAGTTGCTGCTACTAAGTACATGAGGCTCCCAACTGCTTCACGGAAAGGAACCTTTTCACCAACACATCTTGACTGTCAGTGTCATCTTTGGTTGCAGGAGTTGTCACAGGGTTTGCTTCACTCATACAAAACCGCTGCAAAACCTTTTTATATATTTCTCTTGATTGACAGTTATTGATCCATCATTATTCATTTAATCTGCATTCCCAGAAAATTGTTCAGAGTACCAATTGTTATGCTAAATTCTTTTGTAACATTTCTAGAAAAGAATCTATTCTATTTGAATCATTTCCTACTAGAAGACCATCATCTACATAAATTGCAATATATAAACAAGCTGTTTCACTTTTCTTGATGAATAAGCAGGGATCTGCACTACTTACTTCAAATTGATTCTTCATCATAAATTCTTTAAAACGCTTATTCCAGCAACGTGGAGCCTGCTTTAATCCATAGAGACTGCGTTTCAACTTACAAACTCTTCCAGTTCCATCCTCAAACCTTCAGGTTGCTTTAAATATACTTCCTCCTCAAGAAAACCGTTCAAAAAGGCCGTTTTGACATCAAATTGTTTCATAATCATTCCTGAAGCTGCTGTTACAGCAAGCAAAGTTCTAATAGTATCATACCGGGCTACAGGACTGAATGTCTCTTCATAGTCAATACCATGCTTTTGGATGTATCCTTTAGCAACCAATCTTGCTTTGAAGCGAGTTTCATTTTCATCCAATTCTTTCGTTCGAAATACCCATTTATTTTGTACAACCTGCACTCCAGGTGGACGATCTACAAGATCCCAGGTATCCATTGTCTTTAATGAACTTAATTCTTCCTGTATTGCTTTGAGCCATTGCTCTTTGTCGCTTGATTCAAGTGCTTCAGTGTATGATTGTGGATCAGGATTACATTCAATATTAGCCAAAATTGACAAATTCATTACTCATCAGCCATTTGGGCTTTCTTTTTATACGTGTGCTGCACCGTTTTTCTTCTATCTCATTTGGAACTTCAAAATGATCATCATTTTCTTCCTCCTCATCTAAGAATTCTTGATGATTTTCTTCTTGTTGAGCATCATTCTCTCCCTCCTCATCAAATAATTCTTGATGGTTTTGTTCTTCATCACCTTCCAGATTACCATTTTCTACCTGATTTTCTTCACCTTCCTGACTAAACTTTTCTACCTGTTCTTCATTACCTTCCAGATTACAATTTCCTACGTGATTTTCATCATCCACTTCTAATCTGGATTCACATTCTGGCAAATCTGAAGCTGCTTTGTCTTTATTTTGAATAAAAATAATATCTCTTAGAATTTCAATCTTTTTTGAACGATGTACATAGACCCTATTACCATTTTCAACAATTGTTCTCATATCTCTTTCAGCCTTTCCATTTTGCTCTGGTGTGTAAACAACAGTTTTCTGATGAACAATACCTTTTTCATCAAGCAATCTCTTAACTTTCTCATTTACAAATTCTCTGCCGTTATCTGATCTCAAGACTTTAACATCATTGCCTGTAATATTTTTTGAAAATGCAAAAAATAATTTCAACTTTTCATAAACCTCACTCTTTTCTTTAAGAAAGTAAACTACTCTAAAATTTGAGTAATCATCTTTAATCAACATGAAATATCGAGAATTCCCCAACGACTTGGTTTCCATTGGGCCACATAAATCCACATGTATCAACTCACAAGTTGATGACGTTTCACTCAAACTCTGTTTAAAGAAAATCTGTGTTGCTTTCCTTGTAGACAAGCTATACATTGATCTTGCTCAGAATTTTCAGAAAAACTATTTCATTTTTTTCAATATTTCTTTTACTCTTTTAATGTTTGGTGGCCTAAGCGCTCATGCCAGATTGACAAATTCTGTTTTACTTTTGCATTTATTACGTTAGCTGCTGCTGGTTCATGAGCAACATCTTGAAAACGAAATAACATCACAAACATTTTACCCTGCCGCTTTGCAATAGCACAGGTACGATTATTTTTGACAAATTTCCATTCATATTTATCAGAAATCATTTTATAACCCTTATTTACAGCATTACAAACTGAAAACAAATTACATTTTAAATCTGGAACAAACAGGACTTTATCCAAGGTAGTAGAGACCCAATTACGCCCATTGTAACTCTGTAGTTTTATCAAACCCATGCCTACAGATTTGATCTTTGAGCCATCACCTATTATAACCCACTGAGGTGATTTAAATTCTTCAAAATATTCAAAATAGCTGCGATTGTTACACATATGCTCAGTAGCTCCACTATCAACAATCCAATCATGCTCTGGTAAACTGCTTAACATTACAGTTCCTATGAAAGCATTACTATTTCTCTTATCCTTTTCCAACTTGAAACGACAATTACTCATGATATGACCTGTTTTCTTACAAAATAGCATTCCTTATTTTGATCATTATTATCAGCCGTTTTTCTAACTCTACAATTTTTCTTAAGATGCCCCATCTTACCACAACTGTAACACTTCACACCCTTCCTTGCATTCCACTTCTTACTATTATCTGTATTTGTTTTGAATGCTGCGATTGTATTTTCTTCACTTCCGTTATCCAAACGTTCCTCTTCTATTAGCAATCGTGATAGTAGATCGCCAACTGTTTGCTTTTCTGTGAGAACTGACTCCCATGCCGAAATGAAATGTTGGAATTTATCAGGGATAGTCATTAGTATTTTTGTTATTATCATTTTGTCCGACACATTCTCACCATGCTGTTTCAGCTGACTCACCATTTCTTCAATTTTACTAAACAATGTTGAAATATTTTCACCATCATGCTTGTAGTTCAAAAACGTTGCTGAAGTAAATGGACACTAACATTAGATTTTTGTTCAAACACACTGTGTAATTTGTCCACATCTCTGCGGCCGTTTCGCAATTTATTAGGTGGACAACAAATTTTTCCGAAATCATGAAACAATTACACTTTGTGCTTTGGCGTCTTTACTTATCCAACTTGATGGATTTTCTGCTGGCCTAGCCAATGTTCCATCAACAACTTCAAAAAATTCAAGTCCACGTAGCATAACTTTTACTTGGAATTTCCAAGTATTCCAATTTCTGGCTTCTTCCAGCCTAATGAAGTTTGTTGTATTTCCATCCATTTTGAAAAAATTAACTGAATAATCAACCGTGTATGTCCACGTCTTACTTATTCAAACACAAAATAATACTTATTCGTATTTTGTTTTCCAGTTTCATTAAATACCCATTAGTGTCTGGGCCCATAACCTGTTAAAATACGTTTACAGGCTGAATAAAATGGTATTTTATTCATTAACAAACTTTTATTCAACTTTAACTCTTTCAGCATATTCGCACAGTACAACCATATCTTTCAATGTTTAAACACCAACTAACTTATATTTTATTTACAATGAAACCATAGCAACATAAACATATCCAATACTTTTTCTTCTTTCTCAACACTAATAATACCCTGTTTGAGCATCTCTTCAATATGTTCCTTGATAATTTTTTTAATTGAATGCGGGTACCTTCTAGACCTCACAAATATTGGTTTTGACGATTTCAGTTGAATGGAATGTTGAACTCTTCCAGTAGTAGTTAAAATTTCTCCCTCTTTATAAACAGTTTCCCTGTACTTGTCCAGAATGTAGGATGCTAACTCTGTTCTTTTCTTGTCCGATATCTCATCTGTATTCTCCTGTCTAATAATGGAACCCATAAAATATGATTGCTTGTAGAAATTGAACTTCTTGCTCTATAAACTTTACTTCTTAATTTGATAATCCATTCACCCTTGTGAATTCTAGGAGCTCCTTAACTTTTTCATCACATCACATCCAATTATGATGTCATACTTCTTACCATTAATTTCTGCCACATGCACTCTAATAATTTCATGGATCCCTACTAATCCAAATAAATCTATATCTACCTCTCCTTCCAGAGCTCTATTTCCAGTCAATGTGAACATTTGACAGGAGCAGCTTTCAATCACTAAGCTACTGTCTATTTTTCTCAATGCTCTTTCAGATATCAATGTGCTATCTGATCCTGTGTCCAACAAGCAATTAGCATCCCAGTCCTTTACAAAAAATATAGGCAGCTCACCCTTTAAGCACATTCTTCCTGTTTCCTTGCTGCCTATATTCCTTGAACAAGATCCTCAATCTTGCTTCTCATTTTTCTTTGGCTTCTTATCGACTCCTCTGAGCTTGGGCCAATCGTTTTTTGAATATTCTCTGTATTGTTTCTCATATGTACTAATTCCGCTTTCTGACGAGTGAGAGGAATGTTCCTCCTCCGATTCAAGATCGGAATGATGTCTTGGTCGGTGCTCCACTCTTCGCACAGTGTTGACAGTTATCCTTCTGGGTCCAACATTTTTTCTGGGTCCAAGATGTGTCTTTTGTTCGTGTTTTCTCTGATAAATATATGGACAGTTTCTGGCAAAATGACCCTCTTCACTGCACTCCCAGCATTTAGACCTGTCTATGAATTTTTCTTTCTTGCCTGAAAAAGCCATTTCCTTAGGCCTATGCCTCATTTCCATACCGACAGACCGCTGATTTCTAAAAGTAGCTCGTGGAATTCTTTCCATATTAGATGATGGAATTTGGAAACTTGATCTCCGCCTGTTGATGACTTTCCAACTAGAAGTTGGCTGCACCTCTTCTTTGTCTGGCGTTTCGTCCTTATCAAAGCCACTGCTTCTACAACAATTTTTGGCTTTGCGATCTTTATTGTAGTTTGCAATTGTGTTGATATTTTGTTTGTCAAGGCTTCCATCGCTAATTCATCGTAGACTCTGTTCCTCAAATTGCTTTCGTCATTGTTCGGACAAGAGTCTAAAACTTTGGATTTGAGTCTTTTTAAATATTGTGCCATGCGCTTGGTGAAATCAAAAATTGATTCCCCTGAATCCGGACTTAATTCTAAAAGCTTCAACACACTCGCTGCTACTGGAGTTCGAGCACCAGCATATCGCTCTTTCAATGCTTTTTTTACATCTTCCCACGTGGCCGAGAATGATACTCCTATTTCCAACAACACCGAAGTATCAATTCGTGAAAGAAAGTATGAGTGTAAATTACTCATTGTCAAATCATCAAAATCATTTTGTATAATTTGTGAATGTACGGAATCCATGCGTTCTAAAAATAAAGGAAGTTCTTTTACTTCACCTGTGAATTGATGAATTGAATTGACCATATCCATCAAACACCGAACATTCATAAAAGCAGTATTCATAACTTGAAAATGTTGATCAGCATCCATCTTGAATTCAAACGAAGCAAATGCAAAAAATGTACGAAGCAAATTGAACAAATGAAACTTTAACACATTTAAACAAAAACAAGCAAATTAAACAAATAGGGTTTCGGCACCAGTTAAGTGATTCGTCTCGTTGTGGTTTTGAAACTCTACTGTTTATTTTATAAAACAAATCAACAAGCTATATCGATAGGGATAGTGAAGCTGATGAACAGCTGGGTTTACTAACTTATATAATAATATGAGTTGAATCCTGCTGTTGGTGTTTGGGTTTATACTTCACATAATGTTTGGAAGTATCAGTTACTAGTATTAGCATAGACTAACTATACTGTTGCCTGTGGTATTAGTAGTTGGAAGCATCGACTTTGTAATTTCTGAGGCAATCAAATGGACCGTTGCCCAGAATTAATTCTTCTTAGTTTATTTTTACTTTATATTCTCAGCTCATCCTGACTAGTTTGTTCTTACCTATTCATTGTAAAAAAATTGAGTACACAATAGATATTATTGATGCGTTTGGAAAACTTTTTTCACATCAATCAATTTTCAGGCATCTTTGCGTCATTCTTAATTCTGAGAGAATCTATTGTATGCTAGCAGAAATATTACTTGTAGAAGAAAATTTGAAGTTCACCAGTACTATGATTGAAGTATTGAGCTCTATTCTACTCACATCATCAGAACTCTTCGAACTCAGAACGAAACTGAAAGAATTCAATACAGAGGTAAGCACACATCTGATTTCTACCACATTATAATAACTTGTTGCTGAGATTAGTTTTTTATCCATCAAAAAGAACTTATCAAGTTGTGAAAATGCTTCAATAACTATTAGTAATATCAGTGGTCACTCGGTGAGAGCGGTTGCTGAGTAATCATGTGGTTAAGTAACAAACATTCAAGACTGCTCTTGGATGGGTGACCGACACAAAAAATTATGCAATTAGGCGAGGTGGAACCTACCCGTAAGGGTCTCCCCACCGATAAAAAGCCATACGATAAAAAACGTTGGTGCTAAAATTATCGAAATGAAGAGGTCCTTTGTCATTTTGACAATACATAACATTAACTTACTCTAGAAACATCAGATTCCATGTGGACGCAGTTTTATTTTGATTTTTGATTCAAATACACCTGTAGTAGAATGGGAATTCAACATGAAGCTGGATTGTTACTTCAGACATAATATATTGGAAATAATTTAATGAGATTGAGATTTATTCATTCATTCTTGACAGGCAGATTTTTCTCAATTGAATCAGATTTCACAAACGTTAATTTCAATTTTTTCACTGTTTCTTCAGTGCTAGAGTTGATGCTTTCATTAATTTGTACTCGTATGATAAAAAAATTAGCGTATAGTGTCCACCATCTCATTCTTCTAAATTTTCATGTTTACAGGAAAGTTGGAATCTATTCCTGTGCCTCTATAACCCATGGTGCCACAATCCAATTGCAACAATCGCCTTGTGTCTACTCACACAGAATTACACACATGTTTGCGAACTTATTCGTGTGTTGTATCCTTTCAAGTTTATCTATTTATCAATGGTTTTAGTTTATTTAATATCAGGGAACATATTTATCAATATTTTTCATGAGCATTGATTGATAATTTATAATATTATTTACTTGTAAGTACAGTTTCCATCATTACAATATGATTCAATTTTATGAAAAAGGGACTGTTGGAAGAATCTAATGACGTCAACAATGTTATGCTATAATGCGACCGCAGACAAAAGAACCTTCAGAATAAGAACTCTACTGCGCAGACAGAGCGCACGTTATGCAGTTTATCTCACTCGCTCGCTAGAGCTATGTGATACTGTATCACTACAGTGATACAATGCGCGAAGGTTCTTTTGTCTGTTGTTTCATTTTACCAGGTTATTTATAATTATTTACTTGTAAGTACAGTTGCTGGATGAGTTTTCGTGTAGCCATGGAAAATATTATTACTTATTATAATTTGATTTGTGGAATTCATGCTTGGTTGAAAGAATACATTATATAAATTTATTCAGTTTACGACAATAACGTAAATAAACAATTGAAACAATGTCGACCTGTCAAGTTGAAAATTATTTGAATTTGATTATCCATAAAACCTTACAATTTCTATAGTTTCTTTAAGAATATAACTATTGTTTTTATGTTACCTTGACTTAAAATTACAGTGCCAGCATGGAGATAACAGTTGATTTATTGATTGAGATTGATAAATTGATTCAACTAATAGAATCACCAATATTTACATGTGAGTCAATTCTGCATGTTTATGCCAGTATCTAAAAAATTTTTTTATAAAATCATACACCATCTTCGGATAGATAACCATTCCTTTTGTATATCATACATATTACAAAAATGCCTAGTAGAATGATTGGACGTTCCGTATGAGATTAGTGGAAATTATTATAAATACATAAGATTTTGATCTGGTTTGGAATCACTCCTATCGCTCTAGCTTACACCTATCCCTTGAACTATGGTTAGTTTCTCTCATGACTGCTCACAGAATACATGTCTACAGAATACATGACTATACACAGAGCAGGTGTATCTGCTGGTTGGATCTGTACAGGTCTGTAGCGGAATCATATCCTCAAGTGAATAAGTGATTGATTTATCACAAATATTTTATTCCTTTCTTCATCCCTCATCCATATATCAATGACAAGGAATCTTCAGAAAGGTTGCCACCCCTATATCTACATAACTAAGGCGCTGCTAGTATCCAGCATAGTGTTGAGAGATATCGGGACGCCTTGATAGAGACATCAGCAACTGCCTTGTGCTGAACAAGGATAGCAAACCCCCATCTAAGCAATGCTGACTTCTTGACGTGAATCGCACTATATTTGTTTGTATAGAGTGGAAGATCATATGACCAAACTGCTGCCAGTAACCTACACGTCTACTGGTATCGTGAAACCGCGCCATAAGTGCATGAGTTTGCTATCAATGATTAAGCAACAGTTCCTTTTTAGAGTCCCTCGTTTATTAACTCTTACAAGGCGACTTAGCCAAAAATGATACCTGCGATTGATCTTCCACTCTGAGATTTCGTTATTTCAATTTAACTTACACATACGATTGTGGTTTGCTTTACTTTACTTCACTTCACTAACAAAGCTACTTTGGTTTACTTCACTTCACTTACTCGCATAGTAAATCTATATAAATCGTATGGTATATAGTAAGTGAAGTGAAGTAAAGCAAACCACAATCAAAGTAGCTCTTCTAGTGAAGTGAAGTAAAGTAAAGCAAACCACAATCGTATGTGACCAGGCCCTTAGTGTTTTTCATGATTTTTTGTTATATTTTGAAGACGTGAGACTGGAGTTATTGGAAGTTCCTCATAACGGGCCGCTGGTGAGGGCGCTTTACGGCCTCCTCATGTTGTTACCCCAAACACCAGCCTTTCATACACTGCGCCATCGCTTGGACTGCATTCCAAAATTACAGCTTCATACTGGCAACAGGTAGGTCTAATAAAATAACTTATATTAGAAAACGTATCTTCGATTTTTAAATATTATCTAATAAATAATCGCCTCTGTTATTGTTTGATCATTTATTTACTGATTCGTTACTCTTTTGTGGTGTAAATTTTTCATTTTTACAGAAATTTGGACATGACCTCACTATTTGGAGTATTTATGTGATTAATGACCGGTTTGTCAGTCGATCATTAAATCGACTGACCAACTTGACCCATCTTCTTTCATACTAATTCCAACAAAACTTAGTTTAAACTTAAAATCCAAAGTTTGAGCTTTGATTTATAAAACTTGGCTTAAACGCAGATGGTGCCATTGGGCCTTAATAAATAATCAAGTTATGAACGACTGATGAACCTGGTAATAATTCAGGGATAAATTTATGTAGCTTTAGGCAATTCTCTTCCTAAAAATATATTTGTTCAACTGATCTAATAATGAATAATATTTAAAATAAATGGAAGCAACACATATTTAAGATAAAGTATCTTATATATTCTAGTGCAGTACTGAAAAGATGTTACAGTAGCCTATAACTCGATGCCCTGGAATTTTGAAGGAACACTATTTTAAATGAGAATATTTGAAAGCCTTACAGATAGTGGAGTTGAGTTTTAACTAAAGAGGATTCACTAAAAACAGAGAATCTAACATTTTCTGACTAGCATAATTCATTATATTTGCGAATACGCACTTGAAAACGTTGGATACATCAAATTAAATCATATTAGTACGGTATTCACATTCATGTAAACATGAATGTGAAGGAAGATTCCTTTCTACAGATCTGTAGATTGATATCATCTTGAAATTTCACCAGAAAACAATATTTGTGTCAAAACTCTTCAGGTGAAAAAATATATTGAAATATACTGTGTAAATTTCATTAGAATTGGTTTGGAAGTATTCAGTAGAAATCAATTGAAAGATAATGCGACCTAAATTGAATTATTCATTACAGAACATTCATTATAGACTAAAGAATTATAATGCTGAATTTTTCTACGATCACAAATATTTCATAATTATAATTATAAATATATTATAATTATAATCTCATGTTATGTCGTAGAAAATAATTTTGAGATTCAAACTCAATTTGAAGAGCTTGTTCTCATTTCTTGATTACGTGTGGATAAAACAATTTCAATTAATTATCTAATATTGTTTTGATTTTCAGTAAAAATCTTGCGGTCAGGAGAGAAGATGTTCGAATCAAGGCCAGCAAAGTTAATTTCGAGAAACTTCTTGACCACTTCATAAAAGTGCAGGAAAAACACAGACAGAAGAAAATATTGACTCGGAGAGAAGAGTTGTACGAAAAAAGCATAAAATTTGTGGAAGCGTGATTGAATTAAACCAAAGTTCACAAGGTAACAAACAATGTACGTTCAGGATGTAACCAAGGTACTTTCTTGAATATTTATCGTGATATTTTAAAAATATATCTTGGCCGTAATTGAATAGATATTAGAGCTTAGACTCATTATTCTGTTAGATTATTTTGAACCAGGTACCTAATTAACTTGCATTTCAATTAATCCGGACAGTTACACATTTAAATCATATTATTTTGGACGGATTAATCCGCGACTTATTTCTGTTTATGACTAGACTTTTGACCTCAATCTGTCCTTGAATAACGTACATTATAAGCCTCTTGGAGGAATAATATATGAAGGAGTTATGTGATAAACGATTATTTTCTCAATAACTAATTTTTTAGGATGATTAGTTGACAACCCACTAACGCTTTCACTATGGACCATGAAATTATTGGACTGTTTCGTGTAAACGCATAAGTAATATCTAAAATGCAAAGACATAGCAATTAAATTATTTTATGATAATAAAGTAGATGTATCATGTACGGTATATGTTGAATATATAATTATTCTTTTGATTGTAATAAACAATTTGTGAAGATAAGAAACTTAATAGTTATAGTTTTCGTTCCATGCAGCTGCTAATTCTAATGTAGGCTAATGTGAACCATGTGCAATAGGATCTTGTTTCATTATAATATTGACAATTGAGGAGAAACTACAAAAGCGTATTGTCCATCGAATTAACAATAATTTTAATTAAAAAGTGTCCATCGATGTCATTACGTTTTCAATATAGCCGGTATTCATATGGTATGAATACGCAGAAATTAGATTTCTAAATAGATTAAAGCAAATTTAATGAGGCAAAGCTAATTTATTAAATTATAGTCAGTAATGATATTAGTTTAATCCTATTACATTATGTTAAATACAGAATAGATATTGATGTTATCCTATTTTCTAATGAAGAAATTAATTGGCTTTTAGTAATACAATGTTGAATGAAACTGGATTGTAAAAAAATATTCTCAATTACTCAATAACATTCCTGATTATATAATATAGTTTGATTTCGATAAAACAATCATATTGATGTAAACTACAGGAAAGACTGAATAAATTTGAATCCATTCTAATCCACTTGTACTTTCTCTAGTTAAAAAAATTTCCACATGTTCTAAATATTTGGAGTGTAGTGAGACTTCGTGCTGATAATAGTGAAATCACATTATTACTTAGCATTCAAACTCATATTGCAGTATTTGAATTTAACAAAGTATTAGATTTTTTGCGTATTGCACTAATTGAATTAGTAAAATATTAACAAAAGCACCATCAGCAAATAGTTGGCTGAGTAATCGGTTTTACTTTCAAATGTAAAAAGAAGAATACTATACAGTTTGTTTATTTTGCTGACACTAGGATTTCAATGCAACGTTTTTACAGTGTTCAAAGTATTAAAAAATTATTAGAAGTTGCAGTTCGGTAATTTATTGTCAATCCTGGGGCCTGTTTCATGAAATTTTAGTAGTCCTGTGAAACAGGAAAAAGGCCATCACTAGACTTTCAAGCTTACTTTATAGCAGGCTGTGATACCAATATCTAGTGTATGTCTGCCTTTTTCTTGTAATACATGACCTCTTACATTTCATAAAACAGGCCGTTGGTGCTAGAGTAAAATAAACCATTCAGTAACTTGCTGTATCTTGATGATAAATACTGTAGGAGAATTGGATAAACAATAAGCAATTACAAAACATCTATTTATTCATTACAATAATGTAAATATATTATCACATTTCATGAATATTTCCATTATTCAAACACTGAATCTTGTTAGGTACAGTACTGAATAATACAGTTTTAAATAAAAACTTGAGATCCTCCCAAACAGGGCTGAAAGTTACGAAAGTGAAATTTCACAGAGTTGTGATTATAAAGATATTAATTTTCCCACTTACAAAAATATTATTTAACAGTGCTTGTCAAATATTCTTGCGCTTCTCTCAAGAGAGACTTGGTATCTTCGTACTCCACTTTGTCAAGTGCGCTTTCAAGTGTACACCACTCGAATGCTTGATGTTCAGAAGATAATTTGACAGTTGCATTCTTGTCTACGATTTCTGCTAGCCAGTAAGAAACGGTCTTATTTTTTCCAAACGCTTCATACTAAATAAGAACAAACAAATGACGAGAAATTATTATAAATGTAAGCAACAAATAACTCAATGTTTAATGTAGACTGTTGAAAATTCAACCTTGTTGAATTTCAGTTCCATAGCCTACCTGGTAATTTGAGTCGTTATTCTTGCTCGGCTCTCAACCGTGGGCCGCACTGCAAGTGGGTGGAAGGTGGATGGTTGACACGGTTTATCAAGAAGGCCGTGATAAATTTCTACATGTTATATTATTATGGATTTTTATGAGCTATAGATAAACAATCTACCATCCAGGTAACAACCCAGCAGTGCGGCCTCAGCTTCAAGGCGTACACGATAACATTTTTTATAAATAAAATAAGAGAGCTTCAAATCTTGTTGAGAACTTGACAAAACTTCAAAGTCTTTAAAGCTCTGATATTTTATTGAATGAAAAATTTGATAGAGTTCGTATGGTTTTTGGTTATGTGGCTGAATCCTTGAAAATTTTTTACTTTCATGACTGATTTGAGTCAGTATCTACAAACACTCAACTTGTATATAAGTTAGAAAGTCAAGAAATCTAAATAAATGTGTGAAAAATCTGCTTTAACGAAGTATCAATATTCAAAACCATTGAATTGATTGAGAAAATTAGCTGTTATTTTATTATAAGACTTGAAAGTTCAATGAATCACCATTTTATGATCACTTACCACCAATTGCTTGTAGAAATTCTTGTCGATTGCGAGACTTTCGGCATTAATTCCAGATTCTTCCACAGTTTCCCTTAAAGCTGCTTGCATTTCATCTTCTCCAGGATCCAAATGACCTACAAAATCATAAATATTGTCAATTAACTGTGTAAATTTGCTCGGACGATATTGCCTGAAAAAGAATAATATAACATTACATAATACTGGTAATAAAATTATGTCTGACTAATTTAAGACATTTTAAATTAGTTAGGCCTACAAACTAGTATCTTTCTTGATTTATTTTTACAGAATCCTATTAAATGAATCTTATATTAACGAGAAAACTATGGACAAGTAAGTAACTCTGGACAATTTGGTGCACACATTACTCACATGGATTTTCCAATCCAATCTGGATCAAGAGAATCCCAAGATTTGTATAATTTATAATTTTATAATGTATTTTCTGTCATTGGAGCCAAATGAGAACAACTGGGATTGAACTGATCTCACAAAAATCGAACATGCTTGTTTTCGATAAGTCTCTTCTTCGTTTCCAATGCAGGTGCGGTATGATGGATATATCGGGAAATTAACCTTAATTACTATATTCAGAATTTAATAAACCTGTAACTCAGTTCGAATAAAAATTTCGCCTAGAAGATTCATTCAGTTTAAAGGAAGTTAAACATTCATTCTAATTAATGATCTAGTAATGAATCATATTATTCTCAATTGAATAGAAAAACACAATACTGTTATTCTTCTCAATCATAATGTTAAATGCATGTATGTTGTGAAATTTCAATGAAGCAGATCTTACAAAATAAATTTTCCTGTGTTAAAGTTGAGGCTCGCTGCAATTACTATCTCAATTCTAGAAAATCAATATTGCATTCAGTGATGTTTAATTATTATTAATATATAAAATTTGAAAAACAAATATGAAAAATTCATTTCACGGTACCTTTCGGTGGAGTCCAATGGTAAGGTTTGTAAGAAGCTTGTAATAATAGATACTCTATGGAGGGGCTCCGACGAAAAATTAGAAGTCCGGCTGCTCTTACTATTTTTTCAGACATTTGTTAGTTTATTGCTATCAGTTATTTATATCTGAAATGAAATTATGATTGTTAGTTAATACAACCAGAAGAATTTAGTTTTATTTTTAATTTTATAAAATTGAATTGTTAAGTTGGGTGATACAGTACCAGACGAATCTGACAGCATATTGTACATTATTCTTCCATACATAGAACTGGGATCAAAGTGAGCAATCATAACAGGCAAATTGAAAACCTGGAGTAGGCTATATTGAATATATTATTGATCCTGATTTAATAGGCTATATTGCTTGAAAACTGCACTACTGGTATCACCGTCACCAAGTTAAATCTTGCCAACTAAAAAGCCGGGTGTTTAGACGCTTGGTTGATGATCCATTCGAACATATCAGTTCAGTTTCATTTCAGTCAGTGCTCTGTGATTGGTCCAGCGTTATTGTCTCTGTCTCAGGCTGCGGAATGACCTTGATAGAATTGCATTTAGAGCAGTCATGAAGACACCACAATCGGTCTCGCCTGTTTCGGAAGTCTACCTCAAGACTGAACATATGTCTGAATTGATCTTTATTGATCTTATGCTCAATTTAGTGCTTTTCATCTTTCAAGACCCCTAGCTAGCTTAGTGCGTAATCCAATCGGAATGCCCGGCAATGTTGTCATATTATGTGCTGTTTAATCATATGGTCACGCATGCGTATTAGACCGAAATATCAGTCTGCTATCACGACTCAGTGTGTTAACTTGAATGCTTTTGAATAAGTAGATGAGATGATCAGAAATTTGTCGCGCCATCTGTCCGTCAATATAATATAGTAATCATGTGTAAATATTGGCACAGACTAAGTAGCCTATCTTATTCTTTTATTGTCTGTGGTATTTGGCAACGCCGCAGGCGTGTGAATTGCTTGCACAGTAAGTGGTGGGTATTGTCTCTGAACTCAGGGGTTTTCAAGGATGAAAAGCATTATAGTACAGGGAGCGGCACGGAGACTTGCTGATTTAAAATGCCCGCCATTCAGGCGGTAGGAAACATGGCATACGGGAATGATTTCATTTGAAAGGTGTAATTTTTTCAATTTTTTTCCGCCCAACTCAGTGGCCATTATGCGTTTCTCACAATGGACATAGAGTGTATGCATAAAGTCTTACTTTTTGAAAGAACCTTATGTAATTGCTGCCTTCCGATATCATTTCTTGGACCACTAGTCACTTTTTGGACTGTTCTGGACTGCAAAATGTGATAAGACATGGAATTGATGTCCGGTGTATCAGAAAAGCTGATAAAGCTCTGAGGCAGTTAGAGCTTCAATTTTGCGTTTGCAACGTTGCACTGCGAATTACACTCCTGATTATTCTGAAATTAGTGATTTGTGTAGTAATTCCGCAATTCAGGTCCTCGTGTCTAAGCGTCCAAAAGCAACCGCATGTTCACCTTCACGCACAGCACAGTACGTTGCGGTGTACGCAAGATTGAAGCTTGAGACTGCTTCAATGTTCTTAGCTCTTGTTCTTTGTTTTGTCACACTCACACCCTTTGTCTGAATATTACCCAAATGTAATAATCGATTTGCTGACCAAGACAGGACCCAACGGATAACGGGGAGTCCTATTGGATTGATTTCGGAAGATGTGATCGGGCGCAATCACAGCATAAAAGACTACTTGACGACAAACACACGCTGCGTTTGAAATCTTACTGATAATCGACTGAATTGTGTATCAGAAGGCTGCAAGCATGGATAATATTATGTTTAGATAGTGCTCTAGCTCTAGATTTTGTTTAAACTAGTTTGACATTCTATTTTATATTCTCTAATAGTTTACTGGTTATAAATTCAGACATATTTGAATGACGTATACATATCTTAATTAAATTTGTACATTTATGTATTCTAAAAATTTGTGATATTTGACAATACATTAGTTTTTATTATGTTCAAATACAACAACTCACCAGACACTGTACCACAAGAAAAATAATAGGGCCTACTAAACTTGAAACAGTAAATAATTTCACATTTATACTTTCACCTACAAATTTAAGAAAATTAGGGATCTCAGGACGTATCGTACACTAATGTAACAAATTGGATTACTATACTGAAATTGAATTAAAATGTATTTATACGTACAATGACATTTTAAGGTTAGGTGGAAAGTTGAATTTGAAAATTCAGCAAAGAAGATGGCAGATGTCGACAATGGAGTTACGAACATAACCCTATAGACGAGTAGCTGCCAAACATCAGCGCTCAAGTGAGAGACAGAGGAACAACCTGGGGGATTGAAGATAGGTTAGCATTGAATCAAAATGTAAAAATGCCTGCTTTCAAACCCATCGTATTTGATAAATATTCAGCCAAAATATTCTAGTACCTAACTTATAAAATCAAAGCTACGATGTTTAAGAACACTTCAGTTGTCTCTTTAAGAGAAAAGAAACAAAGATAATTTTAATTTGATCCTCTTTCCAAAAGCATTCCTTTCCAAAAGAGAGTGGGATATGTAGTGATATAAAAATACAATATTGAACGTAAATGGGTGAAATATGAAAAATATAATGTTGTAATTAAATTAAATATTATTTGCGTGAAATAGTTCATGTTTCTGGAATAATAATGTTTATCGTACATTCGATACCGATGGTTACACATAGCGGGAAGTTCAAACTTCAAAAATCCCAACCCAGCAAGTAGAGTCTAGCAACAAGATGGGATGGTACAAAAAAGTCCCAGCGACATTCTGGTCCACCACTCCAAGGATTCCAAACGACATTTTGTCCCATTTTCACTGACGACATTCTGTCCCACATTCCTGAGATGGACCAATATGTCGGCTCCATGCACGACATTTTGGTCCAATCTATACTCCTTCACTTTCCGACAATTTGTACCAACGACATTCTGTCCCACATTCCTGAGCTGGACCAATATGTCGGCTCCAAGCACGACATTTGGTCCAATTTACTTCATATCCTTCACTTCCTGACAATGTGTACCAGCGACATTCTGTACCACGTTTCATTCGCAATATCGATTTAGGCAAAATATCGACTGTTGAACTTCTAGTCAATTAGGAGTGTAAGTGTGACGTCTGATCCCAATCTGACATTACATGTTTCCAAACATTTGACACTGACATTTGAAGGTGTATGCAGACAGTTTTCGATTAATATGCTTTTTAAAATAAAAAATTGGTATAATATTTTGTCTTTTTCATAGGGTCACAATTAAGGTAGGTTTTAAACCGATGAAAAAACAAGGTTAAGTGACTTTTAAAATTGTCAGTATTTGGATTTTTAATTTTCTGTAATGCTTCTTTTTCTCCACTATCAAAATTAAGATAAAAATCATTATTTTGAGGATATCCACTGGAGATGAAATTAATTAATTATATCATTGATAAGACAGGGGAGTCAAATCAAATCAAAATCCATTTATTGCAAAAGACGAGTAATGTACATGTATTCGCTGTGTGCATCTACCGTGTTGCGCTCTGGCGGATAATCGTATGAATCTACGTGGGAAGATTAACATGGGGAAGGATAGGCTTATGTACGTAAAAATTAGTTTATAATTGAAATAGAATTCCCTGTCGCTATTTTTCCTACTTATCGATTGTGGAATTATATTTAGAATAATAAAATTAACATATCGCATGTTCTAAAACATTATTATAATCTTCAATTCAAGTTTTTAAATCAACTTTAAAGGTTATGTTCGAAGCTCATGGAGCAGAAGATGTAGTTTACCCACAGCTGAGTTCATTTCCATTGGTTATCATTTCAAATTGCATTATGGGCGCGAGACTTCAAATCAATCATATGCTTTTGAACTGGATTTTTCACTCGATTAATTCAAAACTGAGATCCGATTTCTTTGTTGAATCACTTTACGTTTGGAAATATCAAAGGAATAGAAGCCGCAATTACTATTGTGAACGGTATTTATACAATTAGGAATACGACAATACTTTAAATGCATTGTAAATGCTTATTCCCTATCCTTTCCCATGTTAATCTCAACTTTTTCTTTCTCTAAAATTCCGTGTGAGCGCAGGTGTCGATTTTATTATCCCCA
Organism: Laodelphax striatellus; assembly: GCA_017141395.1. Classification (NCBI taxonomy): domain Eukaryota; kingdom Metazoa; phylum Arthropoda; class Insecta; order Hemiptera; family Delphacidae; genus Laodelphax; species Laodelphax striatellus. Next base: position 20,372,650 of record CM029530.1, read on the forward strand.
CCACCTACGTGCACACAGCGAATAGGCCACGTCAAAACATAATTACATCAAGTTACATCGAGTTACAGTTGATTTGAAAGCAAATTGGTGAGAATTTAAAGCTAAGAAATACAGCATCCTATGAAAAAGTCAGTTGGACTATCTTCCTTTTCAAAATTCTCAATATCATGCATAACCATCTCGTACAATTCAAATTTAGAGACAGGTTTTACATTACAACCGACCGGCTCACCGAATTACGAATTTTATACCAATATATATCGATAAGTATGAATGAATCGATGAAAATATCGATATTTACGCATTCCTGTGATGGACCAATATGTCGGCTCCATGCACGACATTTTGGTCCATTCTATACTCCTTCATTTTCCGACAATTTGTACCAACGACATTCTGTCCCACATTCCTGAGCTGGACCAATATGTCGGCTCCATGCACGACATTTTGGTCCAATTTACTTACATTCCTTCACTTCCCGACAATGTGTACCAGCGACATTCTGTACCACATTCCTGAGTTGGACCAATCCATGAAACGACATTCTGTCCCAAAAATGGGACAGAATGTCGCTGGACCAAACTGTCGTTGGGACAAAATGTCACGCTCCCAACAAGATGACGAAAATTCTGATAAAAGTACTTCAATCCAATTAATACATTCATTAAAACCCTTGAAACTACTAAATAATAGATAGCAATAAAGTATTGATGATACGTTCATGATTTAATTGAATTCTATCTCAAAATCGTGTTTTGTTCCTATCTCACAATGGTAAAAACCCCCCAGGTTGTTCACTCTCTCTCACCTAGAGCGCGCTGATTAGGTACTCTATCAGAGCTACTCTATCTGATTAGAGCTACTCTATGAGGCTGTTGTGTTTGTGTTCTTTTCTTTTCTTCCGTTCAGTTCAGGTTTCACTTCAGTCTCCTACAAACAACAAACTAGACTAGATTGTGAGCTCAATAATGATTTCTGAGCATAAAACATAGATTTTATAGCTTAGTGAGTTCCTGAGTTGCATGAATAGAATTTAGATAATAGAGGAAGTGTTATTTGAAGTTTTCTGCTCTCTCATTACACTTATAGAAATGGAAAAGTGGATTGGATGTACAGTTTCAGTGGATTGTGGACCTTTACATGGGACTTACCAAGGGGAAGTTAGTAAAATTAACACAGAACAGCAAATTTTAATTCTAAAGAAAGCATTTTTAAACGGCGCTCCACATCCTGATGGCAATGTTACCATTGTGTAAGTATTCACATTTGTTGGACTAATAATTTTTATATTATTATGAATATGGATAAAGGGGATTCTTGGCATCACAAGGCTGACTAAACTTTACTGTCCACCCCAAATTTCTCAAATGCCTGGTTGCAATATATATTCTAGCCATTCCCTGGAAGTGGAACTGCAGATTAACGAATTACTAGCCTATAATATGATGTCTCAAAAAAATCTGGATGTAAACTGAGGAACAATATGGGCTAAGTAGAGTCATCAACCGAGCGTTGTTAGCTTGTCAAAAATCAATTGAATACTTTACTGATGTTAAAAGCTTTTCTATTTTATTGGCAGCCTAATAAATTACCTAGTTCTAGGCGACCTAGGCTATAATCTAGTTCAGGTAGGATATAGGCCACGTGTATTTTGTATACTATAGGCTACAGAGTGGCGCATATGTCAGTTCCTTTATAAGCGAAATGGTCCATTATTGTTAAAGCTGACGCTACTCTGTATATAGATTTGTAATCACGGTAACTTACTAGATATAATGTTTTCAGATGAACACAAGTTTGAGTCTTAATGTAGTTAGCTTCAGATTGAAATGTGAATTGGAGATTCAATGCTCTTTGATGAAATTGGGTCTTAAATTAATAATTAAGGTGATGCTTATTGTATTGGGTTGAGTGATTCACGGTTTACGCAGTAAACGTTCTTAAGTTACCATAGGCTACGTCTAGAGGTGGAGAATTCAGGTTTGAAACACGAATTTTTACTCAACGCGCACTTGCAACTCAGCCTTCAACTATTCAAGTCTAAAAATATATCCGTTCACTTATCTTTATTTCTTGGATTGTTTATATCTTATTCTCGAACTGAAAACTCTTTTACCAAATGTTTTATAGAAACCTAACGCCTTGGTATTTATAAATTTCTGACCAAGACTCTTGAAGTTCATTGGATCCGGTTCAGGCTTTAATTAGTATAGTGTTATGTGATCGCGGTAGACCAGCTAACTTATCACTAAAAACTTGAAACTATAGTGTATCAATCGATAGAGAGTCATAATGGATGTTTATTACCTCTTGCTAAAAACGGCCCTAGCAAATATTTTTCATCTTATCTCTCTATCCTTCCTCTCATTCCAGTGGAAATTACCTTCCCTGTACGAGAGTAATATTATATTATCATCATATAACTCAAATTCCTGAGTCAACATAGGCGTAACCTATGTAGAAGTCATAATTATTATAAAGTTGTCCAAATATGTAATAATTTATGTAATTTGAAACTGCTATATGTCTGCTATGAATGATTTGAATTGTTTCAGTTGGGAGATGATAAATGATTTATCTATTTTGAAAACGGCAGAAGAAAACAAAGAAACTAAACCAGCGACTAGCAAAATTCAAGTGAGAAAGCCTGTAGCCAAAAGGATGGACAGGTCTGTGAGTGAGAATATTGTCGCTTCAAGAGTGATGCCTAAAAACTGCGTTATGAACCGAATGGCAATGCCGCAGTCTTCGTCATCACACAATTTGGGAGAGTTGGCTTCGAAATCAGTATCAGTCCCAATTGAGAATTCAACATTACAAAACTCGTATCAAGGTAATTTTAACAAGTCATAGAACTGAAAAACGATTCATGCAAATATATCTTGCTTCAATTTTTCGTCATGGCTTTCACTTGATACACTCTTCCATTACTTATTATTCATGTAGCCTACATTGTTTCAAAGACAAGACCTACATTATGCGATTATTTGCTATTAAACTACATTAGGCTAACTGTTAACTAGTTGAGTATAATATGAAAAGCAAAAGTTGTATTATTTTTACAACAGTCACTAGTTTCATAATGATAGATTTTGAAGATTAAAATATAAAACTTATGCAAATGATGATTGACCAGAATTCAGATGCATAAGAACCAGTGGTGTTGAAAGGCTCAGTCAAGTGTAAACCACAAAAATAACAACAATATCGTACATGAAATGTACAAAAAAATGGATTCCAGTACTAATTAGACCTACTGTTTATGAAGTTCGTGATTTTCATTCTTTCTACAACTAATGTATTTGAATAACCGGGGTTTGAGTCTAGGCTAAAATAACAATTGGTTGCCACTCTCTTTCGATGGGGGGTTTGCCAGAATCATGATTAAGGATTTGTACTAGAGTTGGATAAATATTGATTCAAGTGAAAAGCCTCTTTTGTTGAAAATTCACATAAATTTTCAATTTACTATGTATTCAATTTTATTACTATGTATGCAACCACAAATTTTAGTTATTGAATCGTTACATTTTTCAGCTAGTTCATCAACGCCAAATAAGAAAGATCGACCTCGACAAAATAGGTGGATTGATAGAAACGAAGCGTGTTTTGGTGAGCCCGTTGATAATATAATGCACAAAGAATTTGATTTCGAGAAAAACTTGGCTCTATTCAACAAAAAGGTAAGTGAGCTTAGGAAACTTCATATCAACAAATTGATGAATAACGGGGAGATCGATAATTTTATTCATCTAGCAACCATCTTGGTGTAGTTTGTTCATGTATATGTGTTCCAACGAAGGATTTTCAGATGAATCAAGGGATTCTGATCTAAAATTCTGAAGATAAAAATTTTATCCGTTCAAACAATCTTGTTCTTGTACACTGTTACTATTAATCGTTCAACACTTGGAACTTGACCCTCATTTATTAGCCTATGCAGCCCAATCTTGTTTATTGGCTCGTTTGTAATAACTATGTTAGTTATGCTTATGTTCTACTATTGAAAAATCCTCGAAAACGAGAGAATCATTGAATAATGTTTCACATTACAATGTGGGCATTAATCCATTTTCCGAAGGTTATTTCCTCTTGAATTTTAATTGGTGAACTCAGCTCCACTTTGAACTGCTAATAACAATCCTTACTATAATATTATTTCCTCATCCGTTTGAAATACTGTAGGCCAATTTTCATTGAATAATAATTCCATCCAAATAAAAGCTTCCATCCCCTCTAATTTATGGTTTATATTTATTTGTAGGTATTATTTATTCTTTGCAATAATGTATTATATTGTGTAATTATTGGAACTTGATGGTATCAAGAATGTGTTTTATTAAGAATAACTAGTATGTAGATGAAAAAATTGATCAGTTTTCATCAAATATCTTATTGTTGACTTATTGTTGTTTTCAGGCAGTGTATGATGAAATAAATGCGCAGAAGCCAGACTTGGTAAAGCAAACAGATAAACCGGTAAATTACAGGCATAACGAGAATGTACTTGAATCATCTCCTATGAGGCTGAGACAAATTTCGGTCCCTGCAGCTTGTGGCAAAAAAGAATATGTAACTGGTGAGTAAGTTCATTATTTTAGACATAGCGAAAAATTTAATGAATTTATATTAGAAGAGGGACTTTTATTGAAACGTAAAATATAGAAACAGCTAAATGTATACGTATACTATATAGTAAGGTAAGGTAATTCAGATATTATTCACTCATACATAACATGCAATGCGAGTGAATTAGGTTGTTGTGCTGGGGCATTAGAATTTTCCAAATTGTTAGAGCTATTTCTGGTACGGTAATTGAATTATCTTAGACCTGATTTTGTTTTTTCTTTCTCTCATTCCTCATTACTCCAATGAATTAGTCGAATGCATCATTCTAGAATGCATATCATCCCTTTATATACTCCAATCTTAGTTTTGTGTTAGCATTTTTGTTTGTTCATGGAAAACACTTGAAAAATTATTAATCTTTAAGCAAAAGTGACACACTTCATTCACTTTTCGTAAAATAGTGAAATAGTGATGGTGATATTATGGTAGTAAAATAACTCTTCACCAGAGTTTATCAAAGATTGATAATGGTGTAACAACCGAAACCTGTTCTCACAGGTAACACCGGAAACAGTATCTCGATATTTTAAGAAATTTGTAGCTATGAAAACTTAGGTTTTTTTATTAAACACTTCATTCACACCCCATTAACTCTAATTCTATAAGAAATTATTCCCTTTAGCTAAATCTTGTCATGAATTTTGAACATTAATACTAGCCTCTTCAGTGCATTATCATCAAGTCAGAATGAGGTGCTCTGTTATACTTTAACAAACCGAATTAATGAAATCCCTCTGTTTTTTTTAGACTCCGGTGTAGTTGTTCCTTGCATCACTAGTGATCTTCGACGGGCCATATTTGACTTCTCTGAAGATTATGGCTACACCTTCAAAAGACAATGTGAAATTATGGGACGTGCATCCACTGAGCTGATTATACAACTTTTGGGAGGGGCTCGCAGGTGAGTATTTTTTCAATTCGAAAACTAGAATTATGCAACTGGAAAATATTGAAAAACTTGAAACCAAAAATATAAAATTATGTGCGATGAATTTTTATTTTTTATAGCAAAATAAATCAACAAATGATGTCATTCTACTGTATGACTGGAGAAAAAATGACCCCTGAGAATTAGAGCAATGAGTAGGCCTATTCCATAGATTATTAGTGCTTATCATCCGGAGAGACCTTTCGGGCATTCCACCTTGCCGAATCATCCAGTTTTAATAAAGTGAATAATCATCAAATCAAACTAGAATAATCCGCACAATTGTACAAAGTTATAATCCGTACAATTTTATAGAGTACAGTATTTAAAAATAGTAATTTCTTGAAAAATTTTAGTCTACTATTAAGTAAAATTTTTGAGTTTAATCGATAGGTTTGGTCCATTCTTCATAAGAGCAAAATTATCTTATTAATGGTAGGTGATTTATTTCCAGCTATATAATTTCCTGATTATTAACCGGAATAATTTTGAAACATTGTTATTTTCTGTGATTGGCGTTCCACGATCTTATGTACGATAGTAGAGGTTACTTTGTTGCAAACCGGTCACTATTTACCTTATTTTTTCAAAGATGGTTAACGTTGTTTATCGATCATCTACTATTAACTTTCTTCTATTCTAAACATGATACATATTATGAGAGCGATCTTATTTTTTGTTTTATTTGATGAAATTTAAAATTGAATTGATCTATTCGAACCTGAAGTTTTCATCCATGTGCTTTTTCCAGGCTCAATCCGCAAAATTCCCATCAGAAGCCATTGGTGGTTGTGATGTGTGGCTGTAACAGGGCGGGAGCAATGGGACTGAACACTGCGCGTCAGCTGGCCTCACATGGAGTCGATACAGTGGTCCACTTGAATCGCGAATTTCTGGCAACGCATGTTGTCAGTCAAGAATTTTCTCTCTATCACCTAACTGGCCAGAAGTCAACAACCCGTGTTGAAGGTACTACACATTTATTACTGTTCTATTCTTCATATTTTCCTTCAAGTATTAATTAATTTTATTCAAGAATGAAATATATACTGTATTAAGAAATTATTCTTTTAAACATAAGTTGTGTTGTAGTGACACACAATTTCCTACAATCCTCTTCTGTTTTTGTCTTTAATATTCTTTGACCGCCACTTTACTAGTCTGTTCACCGAAACCAGATAGTGGATGTAAACATTGTGTGTGCCTTTTGTGAGTGTATTGCATGACTCATTTCCGCTCTTCGCTCGACGGCATGTCCACATTTCAGCATAGACGAGAGTCTATGGGTGTGTGTGCGAGAGAGTGAGAATGACAGCCAACATGCACTACAAAGAATTGTGAAAAGGTCGTCCTGACTGGTTTGCGACTCCCGCACGCGTAGTATGTTGATGCACACTATCTGGTCTCGGTGAATAGACTATAGGATTCTCTTTTATTCGAATGCAACAGATCATCATTATTTTCGTAATTCACTCCAAACTATTGTATTCTACTGCTATTAATTCGAATAAGATGCAGTCGTTAATTTTTAACTTTATGTTTTTTTGTATTGGAATCTTCATAATATTTTTACTGTTTCGCCTTTTTTGTATTGGAATCTTCATAATATTTTTATTGTTTCGCCTTTTTTGTATTGGAATACATAATATTGTTTCGAGCTTCAGTCTGAAATTTCCCTACATAAGTAATTACGGTTTTGTTCTCTGCATATAACACTTTTTCATATTAGAATTCTTAAAAAGACGTTGGTCCAAGTATCAATTCCTTCTATTATTGGATTTTAGCCATATTTCGTGAAATTGATTTAGATTATTGACCTATCGAGGTTGTTTTGTGAAACTGAAATTTCAGTGCGAAGTTTCCAATTCCTTCCTCGCATTCTTGTCTTGATATAAAAATGATTTAGATCCAAGTTATCAGATTTCAGGATGTAGATTCAGGGCAGAATATGACAACAAACTAGTTGATCTAGTAATCAGAGACCTGTTTCATAAAACTTATAAGTTGAGAAATACAGGAGAATTTTGAACTTACACTAATCAGAAAATCAGCTTTAGTTACTCATAGTGAAATTTTTCAAGTTTCATTCAATATTGTGGATGTTTTCAATTGTTAGTTCGGCTTGTCCATCAACCTTTTCAGATTAAAATCGATAATCTATTGGGGTTAGCTTTTTCTAGTATAAATTATATTTGTAAACAAAACATTTTGGATAATCTAACCTTAATGTTGTGTATGTTCACCATTTTTCTGTTTTACTAGATTCTAAAACTACGAAACAGGCCCCAGATCTTCATCAATCATCTAGATTGATGAAATGTTGGAATACTAAAATTTTCTGCTTTGTATTTTGAAAACACATTAAAATTCTGATTACATTGTATTCTGGAAATATAATATTGGAAACCCCCGCATTCCACTAATTGCAATGTGTTTTTCAGATTTACCATCGGGAGCAGTTGATTTGGTGGTTGTGGCGTTGGCAAGTGACTCATCCTGTCAGATTGACACCTCCATCTTGTCATGGATTATGGAGTGCAGGGCACCATTGTTATCGCTGGACCCTCCTGCGTCTGGAACGCCTGGCATCCCTGTCAAACTATCAGTCATTCCTCCGCTGCCGTTGCCTCACTGCGAAAATAACGGACGCTTGTACATGGTGAACCTGGCTATTCCAGAAAAGGTCTACATACAAGTGGGCGTCAATTATAAATCTCCGTTCGGGCCTAAGTTTGTCATACCACTGCACAAAAATTAATAGAACTCAATTATTTCAACAACCTGTAATTGAATACTTTGACGCATGGTTTGAAAACAAATCAGTTGACAGCAAATTGAAGTATACAGCTATGAAATGGAAAGCATTAGAAATATGTATCTGATTTTAGACTTGTCGATATTTTTGACTCGACCTCATAAGGCCTTAATATACGAGGTGACATGGCATTGACACGGCTTTGATTTTTCTACGCATGCGTCAAATTGATAGCAGTGCTCTGTGATTGGTCCGGCGTCATTGACGCATGTGCCGAAAGATTGATGCAGCGTCTATGCCACCTCGTATATTATAGCCCACAAAATAATATTGTTCTTGCTTTTCTTGTCAATTTCATCGTGTCTGAGATAGTACTTTTCAGCTGTTTGAACTTCTGATAGCAACTGTTGACTGTGCTCTGGATTGCACAAAGCCGATACATTATGGATTGCACATGAATTGATATGTATTGTATGGTGGTTTATTGATGATGGTAATTTTATAAAGCATTCCAATGTGTCTGGCGTTTTTCAAATTTATCTCTGTGTATCAAAGATGAGAACACCGCAGCTTGAACGATTATTATCAATTACTGTATTAATACCCGAGCAATTGCATGAAGAAGATGGGGAAAAGTAAGAAATATAAATCAAGATTTAAAAATAGTTGTAAAAAATATATAAAACAGGTAAAGTTTGAAAAAAGTTGATCTACAAATGATATTATTTTAATCAATCAATGCATCAAAGAGATTAACTGAGAAAATATACACATCAATCAGAGAAAATTAAAATGAAGACAAATTGAAGGAAAAGCCAAAGATATAATTAAATTTCAGAGTTGGACTCAGTTTCTTCAATGGTAGGATTCTGTATTGATGTTGGAGGGGGGGGGGTTGTCTATAACGTTGTTGCAAAATAAGTGATAAGTACTGACATCTGAATATTTACTGACTGAATTTGTACTGAAACTACCATTGTTACTTGTTTGTTTAGTGATTTTTAATTGAATTTTAACATGGTCTATTTTTGTGTGCTCTCAATAGACTAAATGACGATAAAAAAGCTGAAATCAACAGCTAAATTTAATATGTGATCTATTTTTCTATGTGTTTGTTTTTGATCGATATGCAAAATGTATTGTTATAATGGAATTGATATCTTGTTATAAAATTTGATAGGGTAAAATGCAATGCTATATTTATTCCTATTATTCATTGATTGTTGTCTCAAATGATCGAAATATTTTTGTGAATAGCGTAATACTTGCTTCTAGTAGAAGTTTTGTTAGTAATGGGTGATTATTGTGATGATAATTATTTCAATTGTCCTGATTTAATAGTTTTAAGAAATTTTATTGTGATTATCAAAACGTCAAATTAATTTATTAGTTGTATTTTCTTGTTTCAAGCCAACATAATTTCATATTTGATATTACATGTGCCCGAACGTGCCTACATTTTCATTCAATTCAACATTCCTTTGGTTTTTAATATTATGAACTTATTTGTATTGGAATGTCCCAGTTTCATTTATTATGGCTTAGTTCTTCGCCTATTTCATAATATTAAAAGTTTTTTTCAAAATGTTTATATTCCATTGATCTCAATTCATAGGGATATATTATTATTCTCTCCAGTTGTTTTTTCGTAGTTTATGAAGCTTATTCACTCTGATCATTGAAGTATTCGAGCTCATTTTTTCAATGTTTTTATATTGTGAAATTAAATTCTATTCACGTTGACTGTATTAGAAATATATTTCACTGAATGTAGTAACTAATTAGATGGTTCTTCTTCTGTACAAATTGGGCATATTTCAAAACTTTTTGAGAAAAACTCAAGATGCTTTTAAAATTCTCATTTTTTCTGTGTCACTATGATTTACTAATGCTTTATTGTGAATTTTTATAGTATCTTATGTTTGGCTAGATCACAAACTATAATATTCACTGGAAGTTGAATTGTTAATTCAAGTAGTCTGAATTAAATAACCGATTTTGAGCATATTTATGATGTGTATGTGTTTTCTCTATTATCCTTTTCAATTCGGAAATAACGAAAGTTGAGACACAATATTCATTTACTCAGGATTCAGTATGATAAAAATTGTGTTATTTTGTAACTGCTGATTCAAACATTCAATAGAATCAAAGAACCACCACGTTTCCCTTGACGTAGCTGATTGGAATGTGTGTACAGAGTACGTACACCAATGTGCGATTTGGTAATAAAATAAAATTTAATTTTATTCAAGATGTTCACAAATTCTGGAGGAAATATTCCTCGCTCACTCGCTACAGTCTATCTTATTAGTTCCCAAATGACGTGTTTAATTTCCTCGCTATACTTTTAGCTACTTCACTATTCAAGAACTCTAGACGGAGATTCCTAGCGTACCGTAGCGGTTTCTCAAGCAATTGATAGATAAGAAAGCCATTTACTCAATCATGAATATTCTAGTAAGGAGCATATTCCTAACCCTCAATATTCTCGTAGATAATCTGTTGGATAACAGCCTTTGTTATTTTTGAAATATCTCGTACCTACAAATATGTGATTCTTCAGGGTTTCTTGTATGAAATCTGGTCAAACTAAACTTGTATGAGGACTACCTTTAATAATATGACAGAGTTAACTTCTAACTATTCTAGTAAGGAGCATTACTTGTATACAAACATGTATTACTTTATAGAGTTCATTTAACCTAATAAAAATCAATGGTTTCCTGAAAGAAGGAGAGGCGAGAAGAGAAACAAGTGAAGAAATCAAAAAAGGAGAAGAAAAGAACTTTTATTATAATATCTCATGTACAAATTAATACAGGTATGTACCGTATAAATTTTAATCAGATATTTAATGTTTCAATAGTCTATATTCTATTACTTCTTTATGTCGTTTATATGGTAGCAGAAATGTAATTTTATTCTGTGAATGGAAGAAGGAAAATAATACGTAGAGCATCACTGTAATAGATTTATTCATAAAATAATTCTTTATCTGCTGGAGCTAAGTTCCCCTACTTTAATATAAAATACCTGATGAAAACTTCAAACTCGGATTTCGGTACTGTACCTCTTATACTATTATTTATTTTCATCTAAAATGTGTTCACTCAATTTTAAATCATTTTGAATCTTCCTGCTTCGCTCACTTTCGGTACCATACTACGTCCTACTTATTCCATGAAACTTCAACAATATCACTAGTGCTCACAAGAAGTAAAATATCTGTTTGAAGGCTTTTCGAAAAGCCTGTTAAAATAATCATATAATCTATCATATTTTAAAAACTTAATTATTTACTTCAACAATAAATGAACTCATTTAATATACTATATATTCAATTATAACAAAAATATCATTGATGAATATTATTTACATTTCAAATCATCAATAGACAGCAAATAACCATTTTTAACTAATCAGGCATGGCCCCCATACATACTATACGTCTATTTTATGTATTGTCATATAACTAAATACAATCTGTCTCTCCAATTTTAATTTGTAAGTTAAAACAGATCAATTATTATTTATGGTTTAAAATTTTACTCTGTTAATTTCTACGCTTTTCATCAATATATAATATGCTCTATTTTGATATGAACTATACATTTTTGTCTTCGTTGATAATAATAGTACAGCTTTATTCTTCAACTTACCAACTGATTTCTCTAGAAGATTTTTATTTTAAAAGCTACATGATCAAACTATAATGTTCGTTTGCTCATAGAACCAATACAATTTGTATTGTTCTTTTAGAAATGGAATACCGTATTGAAATGGAACCCAGGATGACGTAATACTTCCAACTTGCGTAGAGGTTTAGTGATTTCGCATTGCTGTTGAATAACCTACTACTACAGTTTCTGATAACGATAAAATATAAAACTATTTTTTTCTACTTTAAAGCTCGGTTACATGACTTCAAGTAAAACCAATTTCTATAGCTGTATTTCTTGTAATTTCACTTGAGGAGAAGCGGGGTACTTGATAATTTCCAGATATTTCTCTTTGGATGAAATCTATTTTGATGGAGCAGTAGGCCTACGAACATGTTGCTTTTTGGTATTGTAAAACAATATAAGGAATGTACTCTTTCCAGCCAAAGCCAACTTAGCTGTGAAACCAGTGCTAAATATTAATTGCTCGACGAATGATTCTGCTCTGGACTGACTCATCTTCTCATTTCAGTATTAAACCAGTACTTCTCATGTATACTCCTCTTCACTTCAAGGTTCAGATCTTGATAATTCCATCACGAATTAATTTAGCCAACTGAAGAGAGAAATTTAGGAAATGTTGACGGGAAATTATAATTTTTAAATAAGTATTATATGACACAGTTTCTCACCTCAAGAATCTTTATCTTAATATCTTAGTTCCTCTGCATGTAACGCTTCCAGTGCTCTACATTTTAGTATTCAACGGCATCGAAAGTTTTGGAAAATTTATTAATACAAACTATTAAAATAACATGGTATTATTTCAACTTTTTTTAAAAAACACTATCAAATTGAAAGTTTAAATTAATAATTTCTAAAGCATAACAATCGACTATAACTATAATTTCTGATACGTGAGACAATTAATTTTAAAACATTTTTTAAAATACAATCATACTTCATTTTTAGTCTAATGTTTGTTAAAGCTTCACTATGATGATAGATAGCTCATCCAACTATATTATATATTATCATCAATATTGTATATTATTATCGTATTAATTTCAAACCAAACTATATGATAGGAAAGGGCTAATAAAACTTTTCTATGTTTATTTATTGATGGTGAACAGAGGTCTGTTCTGCGCAATCATCTTTCATTTATACATACAGTACATCATACTTATTACTAGATGAAAGCTTTCGTAATATTAAACAGTATAACAAGCTTAGGAACACTATGGTATTACTCCACCATTAATGAAACAAAATTATTCATAATGAGGAGAGCAGAAAAGTAAAAATAATGTATAATATTGTAATAATGTTTAATTTTCACAGATTTTATTGAGTTTATTTTATTCCTAGAATAAGCACAGTCAAATTTAATTTACTTTATTGTCAATAAGGAAATTTTGTATTATTGATGCAAAAGCTGTGTCAAGGAATTCCAGGAAAATTTATAGTGCAATTTTTTCTGCTGTGGTGATGCCCACATAAGCTTCTGGCTTGTGCGTGGGTAATGGGAAGATGATGAGAGACTAATGCTTCGGGTGGGCTCCGAACAACCTGGAACCGACTTTTAATCCTCATGAAAAAGGCCTCTAACTGGAAAGTGGTCACCCTTACAACGGGAAATTGAATGAAAAAAAGTTGGAAAACAAACATAAAATATTATCATGAAGGGTAGTATGTGTAGAACCTCCAAAAATTCAATACCAATCATGATTCCACACATTGAGATGAGCAATATATATTAGTCGACCGCTACTAGGTTTCTATCTCATATTTCTAGGTTTCTCTCTCACACAAAATCAATTTAAAACAGGGTCTTTTGAAATTTAAACTACGAATGGAAAACAAATTTACATACGATTTCGACTTTCAATATTATAAGCGAAGCATTTTATGCTCAAGGAGGTCATCCTAAATTCTCATAAAGGTCAGTATGCTAGTTATTGATTTATGTGTAAATTGAGTTGTGAATTTTGTAATGATGGAATAATACCATATATTTTTATTGAGTATAAAGCAAACTATTAGTTTAGTGTATGACAAACAAATGTATATTTAGCTCAAACTATTATATATTAAGAGATGAATGAGAGTATCATTATGATCAGCTAGGTTGATTAATTATCTTAAAGATAAAAAGTTTGCTAAGCTTCAAGTGAAGAGCAGATATAACTTTTTTTATTAGTATTTGAAAAAATAGCAGTACTGTATTGTAGTATGTTCGTACATCATTAACTTACGTTTACCTACTTATCAACAGTAAGGTACTATAGTAAAAGCAAAATTTCGTCTGTTAAAAAGCTTTGCTCATCATTTTATGAGAATCCATTGTGTAGCTGCAGATGAAATATTATGTGATGATGCAGTATGATGGAGTCAGAATAACGTATTTATTCGGCACATGCGCCAGTAATGCTAGTCTTGTGTAGAGCCTCATTACAAAACAATTTTTCTTGTGTTAATTTTGTCATGCTTGTCGTTTAGAAAACATGGACCTCGAGTAAAACCAGCCGGCTAGCCGTAGAATTGAGTTTGGCTAGTATCAGTGAAGTTTGAGCAGACTCCATACATCACTTCTAAGCAGTCATTCTGATTTCTTATAAATTTCTTATTTTGGCTATTCATAAATATTTGGTCAATTTCTCATGATTGAGCCACATTTATTAGCGCGGAATGCTTCATCACATAATAATTCGCCTGTCTATATAGGATTTTACATTTTTTCAACAATGAAGTATCGATCAGCTCCATCATACTATTATCAGACTGATGAATTGACGATAATTTTAACAAATTAATGTGATTTATTATTTAATAATGTGTGAAAATTGTAGGCCTAATTCAATAATAATTGAGCAAGGCATGAATAGAAGACATCCATTATGAAGCCAAAATATCATCAATAAGATAATATCCTTCAAACGGGGATCTAATGTGTAGATTAAATTTTTGTGGTGGGATGCCATAAGGCACTAAAGTACTAATTTACCTGGAAAAAGCAGCTGAAGGTTAAACAAAGATATAATCCAGTAATGTTCTGAATTCTACCCAAGTTGACTCTTTCAATGATGGGACATGTACATAAACCAGGCTTTATGGAATGACAATGCATAATTTTTTTGCAAATTTCTCATATAAGCTAATAATCTAGTGGTGTTCCTGTTTTCTAATTAAAGGAATGAGAATCAATTCTTGGCTTGACTAGACATGAACCTTCAATCCAGCTTGCGCATTATATCTTATGATTTCTTACTGATTTCGAGACAATCAAAATTTTTATTCAGATTAAAAATACTGTTCTATTTCTCAGTTGTTATAAATATGTTTCTCATCTGTAAAACTTTGATAAGTATCGAGGATTTTTCTCACTAAACTATATAAGTCTTATCCAATCCAAATAGAAATTTGATGAGCGAAACTTTCTTACAGGTGAATCTACTTTATTAAAAGTAATGAATAGATTCAACATTATTTATAACAAGATTAACAAGATAGTATCAACAGGTTTAGATTTAATAACTAATTTCATTTTCAAATAATATTTGAAATAATAGTTCTATAACTTTTATATAGCTTTAGTGTTGTAAGTTATTTTATTAAAGATAAAGTAAGAAAGAAGTTTATAACATTAGAAGAGTATAGACTAGGATTACAGTTGTGCACTTTCAATGCTTCATTTAAAAAGTAAAAGCATTACATGGAATCTAACCTTCATACGCAATCACAGACGCTGCATTGTAGTACTAACATGAATTACCAAAAAGTATGCGTTTTTAATTTCATGAGTCGCCTTTGCGAAAAAATCAACGATAAGGTTACACACAGTATAATAAATACAAGACTCCACAGAAAATTATTTTTAAAGTTGAAATACTACTTTTCCAAATCAATCTACCATTTATGATCTGTGCACCGTTTGAAAATATTATTTTGAAATTAAATACTCTAATAAAGTAATAATAAGCAAGTGAATAGAAGATTCATTCCATTAATTTATTACAATCTACACGTTATACTACTCAGTCAATAAGTGCATCATTTGATCAAAATTAAATCACATAGATAGTAAATTTATCGAACCACTTATCGTGTTTTAGAAGCGTATATCTAATTTAGAGTAACTATTTTGGTAAGCTATACACAATTCAACAGCAAATTTATTTGAAACATAAAGATCAAGTACTGTAGTAGTTTTTTTTATCAAGGTTACAATTTTCAAAAAGAGAATAGTTTTATTTTCCTGAATATTTATTGATGAGTCATTTTAACATTAGGATTTTATTGCTCGGTAATGAAGGCTGTGACTTCTTGGAAATTTTTGTATTTAGAAGATTCTAGTCTCATCTAGATTAAATTGTAGACTCTTGTCTTTTCAGTTAAAAATTAAGTAGAGTCTTGGGATATAACACCACACTCTTACTAATATTGATCAAATTTGTCAAGTTCGTGGGAATTCTTATTTTATGAATTATTCATCAACTTCTGATATTTCAATAATCAATTTGAGAGATTCACTCTTGGATTATATGGAGTTCAATATTTTTGACGAAGAAATAAAATAAACCCTTGCGTCAAATACGGTATTTTGTGAAGACTTTTAAATTAATTATCTACAAGCTGCATTTCAGCATTTCAACGGTACCTGTAACTCACATTTTTCTATTAAAATTGAAAATATTTCATCAATACGAGTTCAACCTGTAAAGCAAAGCACCGCTCACTTGATTTTTTTTAAATAGATGACTGTCTATAGTTGTAACTGTACTACTTTTAGCTTCCAAGCTCTAGGCCCTATCCATGGGAATTTCACAGACTAACTCAGTTCATTTAATAACTCAGTACATTTTAATGCCAAAAGATAGCGACACAGGTACCTAATATGTAATATACAGTATAATTGTAGTGTATGCTCTGGAAGGCACTGTCGCAGTTAGCCTGAGATGAGCTTAGAGGTATGCGCCAATTAATAATGTATTGCTCTTTCTCAAATGAAGTTAATAAATATAATAATCATTAATATTAAGATGTGTTTCAATGTTTATACAACACAACGATCATTACACCTATATTTTTGGTTTTCCTTATTTTTCTCCCATTTAAAATGATTATTTTCGAAAAATAAGCAGAGCCTACAGAAATTCGATTTTTTATCTTTCTTTTGGCGCAAACCGCATCAAAATCCACTCAAAATTCTCCACGAACTTTCCAAAAGTTTGTCATGCCACCTACCATGGTTGCTGCTCACAACACTGGGGACCACTTTTTGTATCCGAGATACAAAAACACGGGACTGTGTATTTATTAGACAGTTATATTACTATAGTTTCAAATTGGCCTGCTTATGATATGAATAATAATTCCTAGTGTAATGTAATTGTTCAATTTATTATAATGTTGAATATCTTTCCCACATCAAGGCTTTAAAAATGTCTAATTGATCAGAAAACTTATTAAATGTTTTTCATTGAACTTACATGTGAGTAACGCTTGGAGAATTTTTTTCAAGTTTAAATAATGAAGACCTAATTAGATTGAGAACAAGAAAAGTAATTATATTCCATGAATAACCAAAAAGCCAGCCTTTCATACGACGAGTTGTAATATTATTGTGCTTAGATAGAGAAGAAAATGGAGAGGAAAGCCCCTTAAAGAGAGAAATGTTGAGAGGAAACGTTATTGAAAGATGAGGAAAATGGTTAATTTTTCATGTCACAATGGTTATCATACACGGTTGCAAAATTCCTTGTAGGTTGAAATTATATTAGAAATGACTCAGCTTGCTATATTTTAATCCAAATCATTGGAAAATGGATAGGCGTGGTTTTATTAGGTGGTACGGTAATAATTCTAGGCACTTTTAGCATTAATAAATATACAGCCAATTTCTCCATCAAAACTATACAAATCGTGCCATATTCAGTATTATAGTTTGTAATGCGAGATCTAAGGCTAGGAATTTCATCTTACAATTTATATTGAACGAATTGTTCATTTTTTAAAATGATTAATTACTTTTGAAAAATTAAATAACTGAACATGATAATCGAACAAGTTTAATAGGTACACATAAATTTGAAACAAGCTTATAATTCAAAAAAAGGTTCTTGAAAAAATGTGGAGAAGAAAACATTTCACATTGTTACAGCTATAACGAAATGAGAATAATATGCTTAGTAGAGGTCGGGAGTATATTATGTTAATCAATGAAACTTGAGTTAGAATCTATAAGTGATAATAATTCCCACCTTATTGTGATAACGTACTGAATACAGGACAGAATTTGGATATTTAATAGAGAAATTGTTGACTAACTACATCATACTTTGTACATCTAACTTGGTTAGCTACATAACTATACATCACATTGATGGATGCATAAAAAATCAAGAATCGATTTAGGCCAACTAAAGATACAAAATGTTTTGGCATCGTGGAAAATCAATTTGCTTTGTGCTGAATTACCATTATTTTTCCCATGTAACACAGATTCCTCTGAATGTTTTCTTTCGATGCGGCAAGCTTTTCAAATAAATGTTGATATCTTGTACAACTTTTGATGATGGACAATAGATTCTGTTTCAAATCGCTATAATTTAATTTCCCCCAAAGATGAATAATGGAAATTCAAATATTTGAATCAAGTTGAAAATTTTCCATTCTTGTGGTAATTATTGATAATTATTTTATCGCTCAATCAATGAGATCAGAGGCGGATCCAGGATCCATTTCCATCATATCTAGTGCATTTTTAACTCTTCTGAGGCAGGAGGCACGTGCCCCCCATGGATCCGCTACTGAATGAAATCATTCATGTTTTGTTATACTGAATGGCCCATAAGTCCGTTGTCAGAAATTAGAATAGTGTTTGATTATTCTAGTCAAAACAACGTCCAAAAATTCTAGAAACAACTGACTTGAGTTACTTATGTTCATTTCTAACTATCATCTAATTGGATGACCTTGAGTGGCTTGCTTCATTGCAAATAATACACTCGAACGTCTCAGTGCGTGTGGTTCTGTTGAGAAAAAAGTAAGTTATAGAGGAAAGATAGCCTAAGTAAGATCAAAATAGCCTATAGCTAGAGAGTATATAGGATGGAACATGATTGACACTTGTGTGACAACTTTTTATTTACTTGTACTCGATAGTTTCTCAAACAATATCAAAGTCAAATCGTCGAATTTTTTCATACAATATTGTATAAAATTAATATATGCATAGTTTGAGTGAGCTTTCACTTCATTCTTGTTGAAACCATTTTCACTATCAGTTATTATTGAAAGCATTAAATGTGAACTATATTAACTTCGTTTTATCGCCATTTTATATCATTTAAACATTGCTCAATGAATGAAGACTATTTCATCCCAGCTCCTGTGAGATTCACCTGTGAATGTGGTTCACCATTTTCTCGAAATCATTAAGGAAAATTATAGCCATAAAAGCCTTCTGATGATCCTAGTAAAGATTCTATTTTACAACTTCTGCTTTCTATTCCAACTAAATGATTTCAACATGAATATGGAATCAGGATTCCAAAAAAGGATAATAGGAAAATATTAACAATCCGACTATCAATGATAGGGAAAAATGAGATAACGTAATGAATCGAAAACGGCAGGGAAAAATCAGTGATGTTACTGAACTCAAGCACGACTATAGAAAGTTTTGTGATATCCCTTGCAGTAATACATAAATTTAGTGCACTCCAGTTTTGTTTATTATGTAAATTAGGTAATGACAAATGTATAATAGTATCGTAATACAGTAAAAGTTGGGTTTGCTGACTTTGTTTTCTCCAACAAATTAAATTATCCGTTTGATGAAAAATCATTCGAATAGAATATCATCCTGAGAAATCTGTGTTTGAACGGCATCTCTGTATTTTCTTTAATTAGGCTCAAAAATTCCACCTGTTCAATAGATTTAACAACTAAGTTTAGCTTCAAAACTAAAGTATTGATTCCTATTAATAATAATCTATCCACTTGTCTTGTTTTATTGTTTCTGCACATTACAACCAATTTCTAAACGAACACTTTAATACGCACTCACACACGCACACATCACACATTACGTGTTAGATTATATTAATTATAATATGTGGTACTATATTTAAAAGCTTTTGAAACCTGAATTCGTTAAAAAATTATAATACTACTCAATAAATTTAATCTGTAATGAGTATTATATAAGTCACTTACACACCTTCACTCGAAAATTTCTTTGAATTGAAGTTCTTATTGCTTACATCTTGGCAAAATCACTTTATATTCCACAATAATATTAACGTTCGATAATTTGAATTTACAGAATGCATGGAGAAGTGGAACTGATTACCTTCATCATCGATGACAATTAAAATTATTCAACCATTTCTATTTCTATAACAATCGTAGCTTTGTAGCTCGAAAAATTTACTCGTTAAAAAGCTAATTTCCAGTCTAAAACACTTAAAATTAATTTTATTCTCTCCACCTTGATAAAGTGTTTTTTTATAATGTATCATTATTATTACTGTACCATATTATTATTATCATTATTGTACAAAATAATCAAGCAACACCAAATTTACAATTCAACAACATTGATATGGAAGTATGTTTTAAAAGTCGTAACATTTCTTTATGCGAGCAAAAATAACAACATGCCACAAAAGTATATTTTTGGCGCGGATCATACAACCAGATCATTATTTATTACATATTTACACCTGTCCAATAAAACTTCAACTAACGACCTACCTACCTCATTCAAGTGAATCCGCACTCAATGTCTCTGTATTATAAGAGAAACTGTACAAACTTAGCTTCTCTTCAAATGTAGTAGGAGTATATTCGATTTATGATACACTAGAGATATAGGTACTTCAACTATATCATATATATAATATATTGAGGTATCTAATATTACAATTCCAGATTCACATTATTAGAGTCTTAGCTACAATACCTGTCATGTATAATAATTAAATTTCAACAATAAATTCAAAATATATTTGTGTTGTAATTGATAACATTCATATTACATCTATATTTTTGGAAAAAGGTTTATTGAGTTATTCAATAGATTAATTTATATACATGAGAATCCTCTCTTAAGAGAAAAATATATGTGAGAAGTTTGAATATAGTTGTTATAACACATGGAAAAAGTGGAGAAATACTGCCAAAAATAATTCTAAGAATATTTGAAAATTGCTTGGTATTAGCGTTCTCCTTTGTAATTCCAGTCACCTTTCAATGAAACTATTCAATTTCTTTGGTGTATTCTAACTTGGATCGCTTCAAGAGGATATTCAATGAAGGTGAATAAGTCTCATGTTGAATGAAGCATTGATTTTGAAGCTGAACCCAATTGTCTACTCTGTAGAATAAATTTGATTAGAGGTTCACCAAGAGTCTGGGATTCCAACAAGTGTTGATTGGAATAATTTCAATCTCAAATTAGTTATGATTAATATTGAACAAATATTTTTCATTTCAATTCAATCAAGTCATTTAATTAGATATTTCCATTCAAGTGAAATGTAATGTCAAAGAAATTGTCATTGGGCTCAACAACAATGATAATTTTAATGAAGAATACCTGATCTGTAATGTGACAATTGAAAGCAATACAAAATTTTTGTAAAAGTTCAGCTTTTATTAGTTCTTGTCTATCATTCCTAAAATTTTGCATTTCTGGACATACGTTTCTGGAACTTTGGAAATTTTATCCAATGAAGGTAAGATATTTTTATCTTTATTAAGCATAATATATTGAATACCTGAATAAACCTTACAATACCTAATTTTGAATAAATCATCTTAAATTATTGGAATTATTTTTCGAGTTTATCATTTCTTCACATTATTGGTAACAATATTAAAAAATGTATATTCAACAATTCAATTAATATTATTATTCTTATTTGGACTTTCATCCAATAAATGCTTCTTCTAATTAATCAAAGTAGCCTACAGGAAAAATTCTTGAATACTGAGTTGAAGAAATTTCTTCTTCTAAAATTTATAAATAGGCCAATTGGGAAATTAATTATGTCATTGTCTTCATAATTATTATTATTCATTTCCAAAAACAATCTAATATATCAAATTGGTGTATAATGGAGCTTTCTCACTTTCATCTAGCCCATTTAATGGTAACATTATTTATTTCAAATATTTTACAATTGATATTACCAACTAAATAACTTATTTACAAATTCGAGCTTAGTGCTTATAAACTGGAATGAAACATTAGTGAAATGATGACATCAAGAAAATGTTTTCAGGGAATATTCAAACTGATCCGTTAAACAACCAAGCAGCAGATTCAAAAACTGATGTACCCTTCTAAAAGTTCAATTTCAGATTGGAGAATAACTTAATTTCAACTGAGATTGCATCTTACATTATTCTCTGATCGAGTTATAAACCAGGATAACTCAATTAACTTGAATTACTCCTTATTAGGATTGGGAATTAATTTTTATTTTTAAGTAGCTTCTTATTAGTTCTAATAGCATTCTTTAGGAGAGACATTAAAACCGTGGAAGAAGGATGCAAGACTCTTTTAAGAACTGTCGTAAGATATGTTTCAATAGATGTTGTGTTTTTACAGAATTTGTTTGAAGTTTTCAACTTTTCGAAAACTAAAAAATCGGTCAATTTATACGGTAAGTTACATTATTTATTTGGAAATTTGTTTAGTAGTGAGATGCAATCACGAACAGGTTGAATAATTTCTTGGGAGGGGTTGTAGGATTGGGTTGTAGGCTATATTCTAAAACAACTCTACTGTACCACAAATTCAAAGGCCATAACTTCCTATAAGCCAGGCTCGTTTCCGTCGAACATTTCAATCACTCTATTGAAGCTATCTCTTATTGAGTTGAAAAACTTTATTCAAACCGAAAATTATTAATCAGAGCTGAATGAGCTTTGTTGTAATATAAGAATTATTCTTTTCATATAATTTTGATACTGGTTAGTGAATGTATATAAGCAGGGCTCAATTTTTAGTGGAATGTGATTACACCGTACCTCTTTCTGTCAAAAAAAGAAATGTCGGGAAGGTCAACAATGTAAGGAAAGATAGGAGGTGGATTGTAGCCCGGCATCTCAATTCCTAGAAATAAAGTACGGTACTGAATATTTCATGTATCTGTTGCTTTTAAATGGTTGTAGCTTTTGAATAAATGAATGAGTGACGTTGGAATCTAGTGTTTTGAGAAAGATAAGATGAACAAGAGCACATTCTAAGCATGGAAAAACACTTGTCTTAGTGAATATTCATAACAATAATTACTATCATTCATAACGCTTAACTGTAGGATATGTAAAAATAGCTAAAATATATTACAGATCTAGAATTCACAATGTTCTCTAGTAATTAAAACTTTTTATTATTTTATAAAAACCACATAATAATTCTTCAATCACAGAATTATTCTAATTTACCGTACCATTATTACAATATGTATATGAGCTTTCTCAAATAAAATATAATATAATTTGTTATTGGTGTGAATGTGTGCGTGCAGTCTCTAGCAGCAACCTAAAATGGACATGTCAACACTTTGTACTCGAACATGAGAGACACCGCAACAAAGACAAAATAGAGCAGGAACATGGTGAAGCCCAGACTCTTGTTCATCTTCCAATGGAAGCAAGCAATGGACATTATAACAAAGAGGAGCATCAGGAAGAGGATGGAGATGGAGCACACCATGCCCACACTGTTCACCTCCACCGGGGTGCCGTATATCAGCCCATACAGCAACCAAGGCACTGGCAACCTGCAATCAACATCAGTCAACTAAGCAAAAACACTAGTCTCCACTAGAGTGCAATGATATTCTTGTAGGAAATCACATTCATACTAGTGATTTAATGAATGTAATAATTAGTATAACAAATACATGTGAATAATTCATGTACAGTAATAATGTGTTTGTATGACACATAAAAAAGTTATTCACGCTCTGAAACCTTCATAGGCCTGAAAAAAATTTGGAAAAATATTAAAATTAGACTGTTTTTTATAAGAAACTTTACATGTTAACTAATGCAAAGTAAGTTTTCGGTAGTACATCATTTTTCGACACTTTTTTGCTGCAGATAATGCCCACATAAGTGTTTCACTTGTGCGTGGGTAATGAGGTGAAGGATGTTGTTGTGAAAAAGTGCCAGACGGAACGGGAATTGAACCCGATACCAGTGAAGCGATTCAGCGATAGCCGACTGAAGGTGTGACGCTCCGGCCAACTGAGCTACACCGGCTCACCAGTGCTGTTGTAATTTCAGTCTGGATTGAGATTGAGAATAATGTAGATTTTATTTCATAACATGTCAAATTCAGTGTGAAGAAAAATAAATCCATTGATTTATTAAATTCAATAATTATTAATACCCTATTGTTGGAGTCATAGAGATCAGATCAATTAACAAGAGAATTGAATTGAAATAATACTTCCCAAGCAAATGCAGATTTAATAAAGTAAAGTTGTCATACATATTCATATAGATATAATTCTCAAGTGAATGTAAATTTTTTTTCATTTCAAAAGCATGCTTTTTGCTGGAGCAAGACGCCTCAAGATTTTTGATATCTCAAAAACAATATCCACAACCAATCTCAATGATATTGAAATTCAATGTTTATGCAATATTATAATGATATTAACATAATGTGATGAAAGGGGGCTAACTAAAAATTGTAATGTATAGGCCTAGGCTATGAATTGTTACATTGTTAAATAAAAGGGTAAAGATTTATTGATTGATAAATTGTTTTTTAATTTAAAACTGCCTTCATTGTAGAGATTGTAAAATCCTTTCATGAACCAATCTTATGCCCGGTTTTTCAGTCGCTTAATAGACAGTTTATGGATCCAATAGCACTATTGAATCAATAACCATGTGTTTTCAAATGCAAAAAAAGTTATTGATTCAATAAGTTTATTGAACGACTGAAAACCGGGCATTAGTGTACTAAATTCATACTGTGAGCGTTCAAGTCTTTAGCTGCGTAGGCCCACATAATATTAGGAAGCAACTGAGTGATAGCAATGCAAAGCAAACTGGCGCCAATTTTTCTGTGCATATATTTCAATGAGGTCGGATGAGACCCAGAGAATACATTTTGTGAGTGCTCTGATATTGGCCCGGCGTCATTGACACAAGCGCAGAAAAATTGGAGCCAGTTTGTGTTGCGTTGCTATCACCCAGTAGCTCCCTGTACTTTTACTTATATTCCATCCTTATACTTCATGAAATTTTGAACCTAGCAGGTGAATAAAATATCAATTTACCAGGCAATATAATTGCGTCAGTTAAGTCAGTTTCATTTCCACACTATTTAATTTATTGAAATTAAGAAAATTGAAGTCAACTCACCCAACAGTAACATCAAAAATGTTACTTCCAACAGAAGAAGACACCGCCATGTCACCAAAGCCTTTCCTCGCGACAATGACACTGGTGATAAGATCTGGTATCGAAGTACCAGCGGCTAGAAACGTCAGTCCCATGACCTGAAATAACAAGTTTACTATCAAGTCGAACACATTCAGCTTGTCATTGATTATCTTCCAACAATATAAGAGCGTACAGTATTATTTTTCAGCGGCAAAAGAACACGCAATTGAAAATGGAAAAGTAAGCTGTTAGAGCATGGTATCATAGCTCAGTATCAAGTAGGCCTACTGTGCGTTCATTAAATCGCGCATATCCAAATTAATGTGCCTGTAAATAGGATGTTTTTCATATTAATTCTTGTGGCTACTGAAAGATAGCATCACTGTAATGCAGATAACAGATTTGAACCCCATCATTGTGCGTACCGGTACAGGTTACATTAGGTCTGCAGTATTGTTTAGATCACGATAAGGTAAACAAGCATGTAGTTTTCCCTAGAGCAGGTTATGACCCCCACGGTCTCCCGATTGAAGCGTCCAGATTTTTCCTAAGGGGCTATCTCGAAGAAAGGATTTGTAGAAATAGGCCTCGTCATACACTGAAAATAAAGAGATTACCAATATCAATGTAGGCGTAATTTACCAAGTGTCGACAAGCTTGGTAAAACGAATACGCGCTTGTATTAATGAACAAGGAAGCCAATTTGAATTTTATAAGACATAAGATGTTGGAAATAAGTATATATATCAAAGTACAAGTTTCTATGTTTATAAGTTTACAAGTTTAATGTTATATCAATAGCCTAACAAATAAGGAATATCAAATAAAATACATTGATTCGAAAATTGTTGTTGTGCGCGACTTAATGAACGCACTATATAATACTTGATGGAATAATTAAAAGGTACAGTAACTCATTTCAGTAGCCTACTCATTTTCAAAGGTATGTATCATTTTTTATTTAGCTGCATGATTGTGTGATTGCATGTTATTTTTCCACTCCCAGAGTCACACCACAAAGACCGCTACCACAAAGAGAAATTTCATCGTTATGTCTCATGCCTTAAATGCAGAAAAATGTTGTCACGGTTTTAACAAATTTTTCATGTTTCCAACACTTAATTATCATTCGGAAAGTCAATTTTGAATTGATTATCATTCAAGAAAGTCAAGGCGAATGGTGAATGGAGTCAAGTAGTACCTGATATTTTTTGTTATAATGCCAAAAACAGTTTTCTCATGTAGGAGGAGAGTAGCTCCTTCTATGTTTTTAAATTTTGGAAGGCAAAGGTTTAAAGAAGGGCACAACCAGTCTTCCTTATAACTCCCCACATAATTCTCAAAGCTAGAAGAAGGAATAATCATAATTTACCATAAATTTAATACGGTACTATACTACTATCCTTGAATACGGTAAGTAATACAGAATGATATCAAACTTACTTCTGGAGGGATGCTAAATGTATCACCGGCAACATTGGCCCACCAGACCATGAGGTAGGAATAGGCTGCGATCCACAGTATACTCCCTATAAATGTTATAGGAAAGAATTTTTTTCCTGTTGACAAAAAAAGTAGGAATGAGAACATACAATAAATCATCGTAAAGCATTGTAAATGAAACATAGTGGAGCATGGAAAATACCTTCATAGATATTTCCTACAGATGTTATAGAGAATAATTTGTAATTTCAAAAAATCTTGAATGAAAAAATGCACCATGAAATAAAGGTGCGTTTAATACAGAAACCTTTCATATAGATCGATGATACGGCACACCACAAGGCCACAAGTTGGAGTTTTCACCTCGGAGTTTTCACTTGAATATTATAACTCATATTATAGTATATCTGTTTTATCGTATAAAATGTTAAGAGTGTCCCTAAAAGTGTTATAAAAGCGTTATTACCCTTTTACCATCAGTCTTTTTTGATGTGTAATGTATATTTTAGATTTAATTTGTGAGATATAAATATGAGACATATAAGAAAGTAGAATCAAGATAGAGGATTGGGTTTCAAATTATTTAGGCAGCTTAAAAAATAAGACTGGTTATAATTTTAACAACTAATGGTCATTATAATGTAGTTCACATTAAAATATTGGAGTATTCTTTGACCTACAACTGGAAACACCTTGAACGAACATGAATTTAATTGCTCTATTTCTGGAAACATGAGTAGTGGACGATTAAGCTGCTTTATTGAGAAAAAATTTCTTAAATTTTTTGGGTTCATTTCAACGATGAAGATTGAATTAATGATATTTTTAATTGATTGATTTCCAATGTTTTTTCCTTTCTAGAGCGTGTAGAAATCATACCAAAGTTTTAATCCAATCCAAGATGAAATATTTGCCACACGAAACTCAGCCGAACTGGGTCTTACTTGTAGATTGAATTGATCCGTGGCAGTAGGCTGACTGGCATCTGCTATTTGTTGCGTGCTGGTTGATGGATGAAGCCAACGGTCTTGCTGGCGAAATTGGAAGCGAATTGGAATTGAATGTTCGAACGCTTATTGGTTAAACGTTGTTTCTCCAACTTTAAACTATTCCACAAGTCCACAACAGCAGGCTTATCGCGAAATAGAAATTTCCTCCTAGTTCACGAAGGTATTGGCAAACTAACTGTTGAACTGGTTTACCGGATTTATTTTCAGAAGACTGTCAGATCAATGCTACTGAAAATGGAAGTTTCCATTCTCAAAGATTTTCATAACAATACAATATTTAGGGGAAGTTGGGGCACAACGGGATTGCGGGGTAGAATGGTATAGCTATTTTTTCAAGCTGTACAGTGTTGTAACCTAGCGGAAAAGGATTTTAACCAACTTAAATGGAGACTGCTTAACTCAAATGGTATTACATTTTTCTCACAACATTTGCCATATCCTACTCTGCTTCAAAGGCATATCCCGTTCTGCCCCGCCTATGGGGCGTAAGCATTAATTGAAATGAAAAAAATAATATGAACAAATATTTTTAGCCCTACAATATTGATACCATTATGTTTCTAATGAAATAAAATTTTGTTTTCTACCCAGGCTTCGTAATTACAACACTCCTTATACTGCGTATGGTAATGTAAACAATAAGTATCCCGTTCCGTTCCTAGTTCCCCTATTATACAGTATAAGAAATTGTTAAATCAAAAACTAATACGGTTATTATTATAATGTGGATTTGGTTGCAACCAAATTTCATTCGCAAATAAAGTACTGTAATGAGTAAATGAGTGGAGATGAACAAAATTTGCACATGAACGATGTAGTTTTCCTAATTCCTATACAATAAACAAACTATATACAATAAGATACCTGATGTAATTCAAATGCTCTAGTTAGAGAAATTTTCACCAAAATACAATAATTGTGGAGGAACATAAAATGATCAGTTGTTGTTTTACTCAATTATAGTATATAAATAGCTACCAAAATTCTAACAATATGATTGTGCTGTATCTACATGAAACGGCGGAGTTTGAACTAACTTAGAAATGTTCATTTTTGCTGGAGAAGGTATATTAGGACATCCGTCCCATGAACACTCAACTGTAATGTATTACTAACTTGAGTAGAGCACATTTGAGCTCAAAGTCTCTGATTTATTATATCTCCACATCTACTGAATTGATCCAGTGAACATTTTGTCAAAAAATTATTTCATCCTCCCAATCGATCACAATAACTTGATTTAGAGTTTGTGCATAGTTTTCAAAATATGCCGAATTTATTGACATGACGTTCCCGGTTCCCGAAGAGATTACTACCAAAGTTGGCATAAGTTGAATAAGTCAGCGCTGCAATAAATCATTGCCGGCGAGTTTTAAAGGGGTGTGTGTGAGCGGTGGTGGTTTGCTCTCGTTTGGACGTGTGACGTATGAATGATGAGGGGTGTAAGCATGTGATAAAGGGAGCAAAAGAGATGGCGAGAGTTTTGCCTGTCCCCGTTCACATTGTGCGACGGGGTTATAATTTATAAGCGGGACCGATGTGGAATGGCATGGCTGCTGAGGGTGTTTACACGGTGGCATGCGGCGGGCGGCAGGGCAGGGGAGTGGCCGCCTCTGTTGTGGTGGTGAATGCTATCTGCTTTGCCAGCCAGCTCTCTCTCGGAGACTCATCTTCTAATCGAGCAAATACCGAATCGAAACCAGTTATTGTTGTAAAATACGTTTCCCACCCTCGCAAAGCACACTCGAGTTTGTAGAGTTTAATGACTACTAGAATACATTCCCTTTGCAGAATGACAAATTCCATTAAGCTTATCACAGTTTTGGGCTGGAGACTGTTGCTGCGATTCCAGTGTTTTATAGCTTGGCTTACAAGATTCACGAATAATAACATTTCGATAATGAGTACTTTCCTAGAGAAACTCAATCAACTGCAATTCAATTATGCTGTAGCCTGTAGTTTACTAGATTTTTCGATTTATTAGTTTATTTTATATTGTAGAAGATTCTAGCTTCAGGCTTGGGGTCTACATATTTGAACTATGTTCATGGATAATCATGGACCTTGAGTTAACAATGTTTAAATGACATTACTGCCAGTTGAACAGATTACTACCAGTAAAATTCATTCCAGTAGTATTATTTCAAAAACTATATGAATATTACTTGACGATATGAGTATGAGATTCAATATGAAAGGGAGGATTTGAGGGATATATCAAGTGAAATATATAAGTGATATATAAGGGATATAAGTGAACCGCAGTCAAGTTGAAACATATAAATTTAATTTTCTCGCAAATGGATATTCTCCCATCATAACTCGACTGAGACGATTAGGAAAAAGAAGAAAGGAGAGGAAAAATTAAAAGAGAAGAGTAATGAGGGAAAAGAGGATGATTAGAAAAAATGAAAAGAAAACCAAAAATATGGAGAGGTTGAATTGATGCAGGTTGAATTCTGATGAGAAGAGATCTGAATGATCCATTAAAAATGAATAACCACCAGTAATGCTTATGAGAAAAGTGATCTCTTATAATGGACAAAACTAAGTTCGGAAATCCAAGTAAACATCGGAAAAATGTCACGGTACTCATCTTATTGAAATATTTTATTAAGAGTAAGTTATTCTTGAGATCAGAAAGAATATTGAAATCCTTGCCAAATGAGTAAAAATGAAAATATTGGATGTACAATATTCTATATTATTGCTCATGGAATAATTTTAGCTCTATCATATACCGAATTATCCTATTCATGTGAGTAGTTGCTGTTGTAGCCATGGAAGATTGAGTTTTTTCAATGGCAAACTTAACGTACTCCTCCTGATCAATATTTTTGATTACAACGCAAACTCGCAAGTTGTGACAAAGTAAAATCTTGAATATATGAAAGAGGGCTTTATCGATGAACAACGAGTGAATGTGGTGAAATGTCATGGGCTATCCAGCGTGTTTCTTTCAAAAACAATAACGCCGGCAATATATCCTATTTCGCTGCTCATTTTGCGTAGTGGCTCAGCAGTACAGTGTATGTGAGATTCATTCTATTTCCTTTCACAGCGTTGGTCTGATTCCGGTTCACGTACAGAGCAGAACATGCTGAGCTATGTGTGACCATGTGCAGTGTACGCCTTTCCACCCTCCCCCCTCCATCGCCCTTTAGTACTGCAGAAGACCGAAACGGTTTGGAAAGTGAAGGTGAGGGAAGCAAGGATGGGAGGAGAGGAGAGAAAATGAGAAGGAGAAAGAGAAAAGAGAAGAGAGGGAAAAGAAATGGAACAGAGAGGAGAAGAGGAAAGGGAAGGAGAAGCAGAGAAAATGGATAAGGAACGCGGAAGGAGAAGGAATTATGAGAGAGAAAAGAAATTGACAAAAGTCACTTTAGTCACTGACTATAAGTGACAAAATAGAATGAGAAAAGAAGAGAGTGGAGGATAGAGATGAGAGGAAAATGAATAAAGAAGTGAAGGAAGAGAGAGAAGTGTCGTGAGAAGAGGAATGAAAATTAATGGAAAATAAATAGGAAGGAAGTTGAAAAGAGAAGGAAACACAGAGAGTTGAAGAATGATGGAAAGTGAATGGAGACAGAAGAAAGAGGAGAAAAAAGATGAAAGAATGAAGATAAAGTAAAAGAGTAAGAAGAAAAAAGGGAGTAGAGCGGGGGAGAGTGAAGAATAACCAGGAAAGGAATAAAAAAGGAAAAAGTTGATAAGAAAGAGATAAAAATGAAATAGAAGGAAAAGAAAAGGGAAAGAGAAACCTAGAAACGAATAAAAGGAAAAGGGGGAATAGCTATAGAGAAGAGGAAGCATGGTTGGAAAATGTCAAATAGAGAATCAGACAAGAAAATAGATGAAAAACACAAAGGAATGTGGAGAAAGCAGAAAAGGGGGATGATAGAGAAGTAAATGGATGTTAGTGATGGGAAAGGGTGGAGAGGGAAGAGGAAAGAGACAGTAGGCAAGGAAGTGGGGAAAAACAAAGAGAAGAGAAAGGAAGAAAAGGCTATCAATGAAAGGTAAGCAGAGAATAGGGATGGAAGAAAAGGATTGGATGGGAGGAAAATTAGTAGGAAGAATATGAAGACAAAGCGAAAGAGAATAATGAAAAAAAGGAGAAAAGAGGGAAGATGATTTTCGGGGTAAGGCGATGAAGGGGAATGAGAGTATCAGGGAAGATGGGGCAGGATTGTAGCGTGAGAAAGGGATGAAAGTAGATGAGGGCAAAGGAAAAGAGAATGAAAGAGAAAGAAGAAAATAAGAAAGAAGTGAATTGTAAAGCAGAGTGAAGCAATGAAAGGAATGAGAAGATCATAGGAAAGATAGGGGAGGATTGTAGCGTTAAGGGAAAGAAGAAAGGAGATGAAGGCAAAGGAAAAAAGGATGAAAGATAGAGAGGGGAGAAGAGGATTGAAAAGGAGAGGAAAGCAAGGAAAGGAATAAATGATCAGGAAAGAAAGGGGAGGATTGTAGTGTGAAAGGAGGAGTAAAGGAGATGAAGGTAAAGGCAAAGGAATGGAAGATAGAGAATCAAATAGTGAAGAAGAGGATCGGAAAGCAGAGAAAAGCAAGGAAAGGGACCGAGATGGAGGTGGTGGTTTGTAGAGAAAAAAGGAAAGCTCAAGCTGAGCTCATTGGTCTAAACGCAGCATGCGGGTTGAATGATGGGCTGGCGGGAAAAAGAGCGCAGATGAGAGAGGCGCTGTCGTGAACTGCGAACAGATGCGTGGCGTGCGAACCCGGACGGGAGCGGAGCGGAGCGGGACGGAGCGGGAGCATCTGGGTCAGCCGAAATCAGGTCAAGGCGTAGGTCGATACTAGCAAACAGCTCTTCTATTCGTTCTGTCGCTCAGATTCATTCATAATTGCTAGGTCAAGAACTCCATCCATCGATAAAACATTGGCGAATTGGCACTCCGATCAATAGCATCACTATCCTATGCCTATGCTTTTCTACTCAGACTCATTCTACAGCAACGCCAACACACGCCTATGTCTATTGATAGACGGCTATATTTGGCAAAGGTCGTACATGTGTCGACCGAGTGTGTGCACTGACTCGTGTTCCGTCGCTCGATCCACACTCTCCGCATTCTCTACATCTATGGCTGGATTGAGATTGGTGTTAAAATTGAAATTGTAATATTATCAATAATCTGACATGCAGTCTGTAACTGTCGTCATCAGTTGAAAATTGTACAATGGGTGACCAATGCAAAAATAAGGCGAGATGGGACCTACCCGCAAGTGTCTCCCCACAGATGAAAAGCCATACGACCATATTTTTTTGAATATAGAAACAACAACAATAATATTTCTACAAATATTTTTTTAATTGTACAATTGTTAAAGTGAACTGCCGTTCTTGAAAGAGTTTTTGAAGGCTTTCTTCTTTCGAGGAAGTTGATGTATGAAATTAAATGAGGAAATTGAGGATAGACTCTATTTATTGGCATAGCCTCAGGTTGAATTTGGAGAAAGTACACACTAATATTACGATAGATTGGAAAACTCACATTAGAAGGAGTATTATCAATGTTTTAATTATTTTTTTACCACAATTGTATGATCTCCTTTAATAGAGGATTCTCGTTTTAAATCTCGTCATCACTGACATAGAGTTCAATCCAATGTATTTTCAGCATTAAAAGAATGAATTGAAATTATTTGAGTGTATTATGTAGTAATGTAGTTTTTGAACTCACGGTTGTTAAAAAATAGTTAACTTTACTTAATTTTTTTGGAAAGAGACAATAGATACTCCTTTAAAGGTTCATTAAACTGAGAATATCATGAAGTTTGTCCGCTACATGTTACAGAAAAATCGATTCATAAGTACAGTTCTATTTTCAATTCAGGAATAAGAGTATTTCAATCTATTTTCTCATTCTATTTTACATAAAATAATTATGCACACTCATTCCATCCAAATGGAATTTTCACGCTCGACGGGAAAGGCTAGCACGAAACGTTAGATGAGGAAACTCCATCACGGCCTTTCGTTTTTTTTAATCACGTTGACACAATGATAAATCGCCAACAATTGCATTCTGTAGTGGTTCGCTATGGAGAGCATTGCGAGATGAAAACTAATGAGATTCTGTTCGAAAAAGGTCGTATTTTAAACAACTTTTCATCACTCTGACTTCCGCAGATACAGCGGTGGATGGATCTAAACGTCAGGACCTTATTAAAAGATAGAAGGTCACAATCACGAGTCTGCAATGTTCAGAATAAACAATTTTGGAATTTGTTGAAAACAACTCTACCCTATCCAACCGTAGCGATCCAATCAGTACCTCAAGATGTCAGCCAATCATGGACTAGTTCCGTACATAATTTCAACTAAATCCAGGTAAGTGGATCACCTGTATTTAATATGTTCGTATGAATGTAACATTTCTATTTCTGATCCATTGAGTTGTTGTTACTCTTGATGAGTAATAGATAATTGAATTGAATAATAATTGAATATGCTCACTAATATGAGAGTATGATCATACCCTCACAATTCTAAGGAATTTTTACATGAACAAGCAATAAAAATCGACATAAATTTCAATCTAGCAATAAATCATGGACAGAGCTGTTGGAATGTGGATGGACATCTCATTTCAACACCGTACTGCATGACAATTATAACATTATCATTGAAATTCAGTGAGATAAGTTATGTACATTGTACATTCTAAGCACATTAGCGCAGTGCTTAATGGCTTAATTAACATGGCAGTGGGATATGATCGGTACTGTCACGTGATTTATAGCAGCAATGTGCTTTGTGCACATGTAGTTATTCTTCTAATAAATTATGTCTATTAATTTCCGAATGTTCCACATATGAACGCACTGTAACCTCGCATTATTATTTTTTTCATTTTATTATATTTTCTGCAATTTCTAAACAGCCAAAATACGATGACCAAAGGGTGATTATCCATACACATGGGAAACAATAAATATTCATTTTGATAATGATGCATTTTAGGAAATTTGGAACGATATGTCTTCAGTATTCCATCCGATAGATACTCCAGTAGTCGCATTGCTCAATAAAAATCAACAGTTTATCATGGAGAAATATTGTTGTTCGAGTCTCATTATTCAAGACTTCATCCAATAGCACTCCCAGAAGTTTTTGTTTCCAAGGAAACCTTCCTTATGCTCAATCAATATTTTTTGTGAGGAACGTGCTCAACACAGAGAACTCTTTTAATCTCATAACTTTTTTCAAAGCGTTACTGTTGAAGTAAATTAATTGATTTCTTGTTTTTTTTCTTTATAACGAGCTAAGTTTTAATTACTTTGGAAAAGTAGAGTGGGCTTCCTGTTACTTGTTTCTTTTGAACATACGATAACTTCAAAATCGGAGACAACTTCTTTTCAGTGTCCGGGGATAATTACTATTAGAGAAAAACATCCCCAATCATTATTCCTTTATATTTTCATTATGGAAGTGAGTGTAATGGTGACATGCGATCTGAGTACTATTCAAGTAGCTAGTGACTGGTACTGAGCACTCTAGATCACCTCCTTTCAAAATTATTCTGAAAATACTCTGTAAAACGTAATTTTGAAACAGAAGTGATTACTTGACTACTTAATAATCACTTTCCACTTTTTGAACACAAGGCGTGACAGATTGATCAAATTTATTTTATTTCTAGACGTGATACCTCCTCAAATATTTATAGTTTGCTGGATTGGCTAGTAGTGAGCCCTCAAAAACAATTATATATAATTCTCTGGATTAGGCTCGATATTTTCCAATGAATCCGATGAACGAGTATTTTTACTTAGTACTTCTGCAACCTTGCTGCAACTTCTGCATTTCTGGATGCATATAGGCTAGAAGGTGACTGGTGATTGAAGGATCGTTAAAGAAAAATATACGAGATTCGTACTTCCGATTTGATTCAATGCACGATACAAAATAAGATAATTTTAATAGTATCACATGAAATAAGATGAATTTATGCTCTTTTAGTTGCATAACTAAAAAGATGCAGTGTTGTGCGATGTATCTTGATAGAAGAGTCGAAGAATTCACAGGAAGCTGAAGGTATGAGTCTCTTGAGAGATCTTCTGGAGGATGCTGACGTATCAACTCTTGGGAATATGCTGCCGCCAATATAGGGAAAAGAACAGGCTCTAAACAGAAGTACAGTGCTGACGCTAAAAGTCTCAAAGTTAGCATACCTTACGTTGGGGATTTCAAAACAAGGTCTATATTACCAGCATGTTACAGTTCGGCTCCACGTGGAATATAAATTCGATTTGACTTTTCCAGGGAAATGGGAACAAACGATTTTTCCAACAACAACAGCAACAACTAACTGACAATGTAATGTGATAGGGTTGTGTTTCGAACACAATTCTGAATAATACTGAAAGTATAGAAAGAAAACTGGTTATTTCGTGATCTAGCCACCCAAAAAATATGCATAAGGTGTATAGACTTCATAACCACAGGTGCGGCCTTTGGATGTCACAATTTTGATTGGTTAACTCAGTCAAATCCGCTATACTTTTCGCAACTCCCATAAGATTCACACCGAGAAGAAACGTGAATCATTATGTTAATTTGAATGATAAACTTTTAAACTACAATTTGACTAGGAAAGTGTTAGTTTTTACTATTTTAAACTTTCAAAGCAATACCAAGAGTAGAGAGAATGTTTTGAATGTTTGTAAAGTGATTTTTAATACCGTTCCTCTCAAGCATAACAAATGAGTGAATGTCTTCAAGTTTGCCTGTAAGCCCATGCCCATTGACAAAAGTATAGCGGTGGCGGGAAAAATGTTCCAATACACTGTTATACACCCTTTCACACCAATGGCCACGTAGAGATTATACAGTCTCTGAGCTTTCAAACCCTTGCTCATTGGCAAAAGTATGGCGTTGGCGGAAAAAAATGTTCTAACACAGTGTAATAGACCCTTTCACACCAAGCAATAGTCACATAGATATCATACAAAAATGTTCCAACATACTGTTATATACCCTTTCACATCAATGGCCACACTGAGATTATACAGTCTCTGTAGTTGTACCTTTGCTATTGATGATCCACTTTTGATAAGAAATGCTAGTTGTCCTGTTGATTACATCTCGGTTGGTGGTTTTTGAGAAGGGGTGGGTTGGACTGGCTGTAGCTGACCAATGATCGTAACAGATTGGCTCTTCTTGTCGGGCGAAGAAGAAAGACGGAGATTGTGAGAGAGATTGAAGAGCTAATGCTCGTTCTCAACATTTACTTGCTAATCGCTTGACAGGCTTTCACAGTGATTAATTGCCTGAAGCCTAGGAGGTGAAAGAACGACTCTGGCGTGCTCTATACGTTACTACCCTAACGGCAAGAAGCTTTCTTGCTATTGATGGGCTAACACATGACCTATTGATGACATTAACAACCTTTCAATGGGAAACACGTGCTACATCTACACACTATACTGCGACTAGCAACTAGATTTCAGTCTTCAATCGACAATGCAATCAACTTTACACCCTGGCCCTGGGCGTTGCATGTGAATGATGAATATTCGTCACATGTGTAGCATGTATGAATGCCGAGCTCTTGTACTATCGATTCACTAACACTCCGCTTCATTCATGCCACTCAAGGTTACATGAATAGGAACAGATCTGTACTTTGATATCACACTGATAAATATATCACACTAATATTTATTCTTCCGTGATGATACAATCCATGATAAATTTTGAATTTGTTCCTTCTATTCATGATCAATCCGTGAATTGAGTGGGAATTCAGATTGTTCATAAGGTTTTATTTCACACCAGTATGAGTCAGGCCCGGATTCAGTTTTGAATGATTCATTATATAGGTGTAATCAGATGATTTAGTGTGAATATACCCATTACGATGCATCAGTCATCCCCTCCGATCCGGGCCCGGTTCGCACTGGTGTGGAAGTAGCCTAAGAATCTTCAATTGACTGATTTTAATTTAGAAGCTGTACGACGAAATCAAAACAGCTCTCATCCTTTTCATAATATAAATGTTTAATTTCTTGACCTTTTTCAATTACTTTCATATTCAATCATAGACTGGTATTGAAAAGACTCGTATGTATTTTCACATTAAGTACCAAGATGAAGTAAGTTAAAAATAGAATAAGATATCGTGGATTGAATAGTGTTCATTTTCATTCACTTCTAATAGTTCTCATGTGGAGAACTACATCCCTTCATATCCCAAATCATAATTGAAAAGAAGATTTTCCAGATTGCGTCTTCATTTCATGATACATGTTACTGAATTTATCTCCTGTAGTTTTCTGTAGTCCCTGTAATTTATTGCCCTGTAATCTTTCCGAATAAAGTCTAGATTCTTGTTCGGGTAGCCTCTATGCAGCTCATTATTGTTTCATTCAGTGTTTTTGGATGATAAGGTACTGAATTCAGTCTTTCTCCTTATTCCCAAATCAATGTTGTTACTTATTAATGTGTAGGCTAATTCTTGATCTTGTATAGACTCATTTTTGGTATCTTCACTCAACACATCTTCAAGCACATAATTCTACTTAACACTTTTAATAGTCGATTTTAGTCATCTCCAATTCAGTGAATTCAATAATCAATCATAATGAATCCCACTTTTTATCAAGCGAATTATAATTATTATTTACTTTGAAATCAGAGTGATGTTCTCACTAGAAAAACTTTTCTCCCACTATTGCCAGTTGCATCTCGCCAGCGAGAAGAGTCATGCAAACTGTGCTCGTATTCAATAATTAAAATTTAATCTTTGTTCTGAGAACTCAGTGACGGAAAAGTGGAGAAGTCATCACGTGCAATTGAAGAACTTCAGAGCGAATTACGAGTAAATCATGCAGTCGAGTCCAACTGTCAAGCACTGTTCCTCTTCTCACGAAACTCAACTGAGGAAGTCATTCTGAACAGAATTGTAATAATTGTGAACTGAACAGATTGTGGTAGGAAGGAAGTGCCTTGACTCGCATCGCTTCACAGTGACGCATATTTCGATCTCAATCTATTCAGAAATTTGTCTTTTGTCTCATTTTCCCTGACATTGGTTAATATCCTCCAAAGGGGTTGAAAACATGAGATGCGTGTTGAATGTTTGCACTGGAATAATTTTAGTAAGATTGTTTCAATAATTCTGATTGGATTGATTGGATAATTCAAGTAGACGAATCAAATAAATATAAGTGGTCTGATAGAAATACCTATGGAGGAGCCATTAAAAGATGTTATTCCAAAGAGAGGTGCTTTTTGAAGATGAATTTCAAGCAAAATGTGTTTAAGGGATCTATCAAAGAAGTAAAGGTACATTAAAAATGTATTGAGGATGTATTGACGATCAATGAGAGATGTATTGTATTTCAATTTGTAATAATTATACATTATATATTTTCAAAGTTGACCTCTAATATGGAATAATATACATTTTCTAATTTTTAAAGTTTAAATATTAAAAATTTCCTCATATAGCCTACTGGATAATGTGGTCAAATCTAGTAAGAGTAAAACAAATGAAAGTTTGTGTATGCTTTCTTATAAAGGAATAAAGTTCATTATTTTGATTATGATTTCATTTTGGAGGAAATTATTCTACTAATAATCTTCAAATATCTTCTTTGAATTAAAAGTGATAGTGAAACTGAAAATACAGGCCTTGATTTTTCTTAACAAACGTATACCAAGAAGAACTCTAGAAATACGGAACTCCGAACATACAGGACCTGAGTTTTCTTAATGAACTCATTCCAAGAAGAAATCAATTATTTGTATGTGATTATTGAAGTATGTTTGATAGACCTGTAATATCTATCCTAAAAATTTTGAATAATTTAGAACACCTACCTCTAGGTGTTCTGGTGTCAGGAAGGGTTAACCACAAAGGGAAGACGATTGGTGCTACCAACAAGTAAGTGAGCCTTTTTCTCGCTGAGTCTGGCCACCCCATGTCCAATGGCTCGTTGCCTTCA
Organism: Laodelphax striatellus; assembly: GCA_017141395.1. Lineage (NCBI taxonomy): Eukaryota > Metazoa > Arthropoda > Insecta > Hemiptera > Delphacidae > Laodelphax > Laodelphax striatellus. The sequence goes on from CM029530.1 coordinate 20,412,475, forward strand.
TCTTCTTCATCCTGCAACAACACAACAAATTATAAAAAAAACATGAAATATATTCAATAAAAGTTTATTGTAAGTAATGTGTAGACTTGTGGTATCTGGCAGTATCATAGGGGCATTATATCTGACAGTATCATAGTACAGTATCATACTACCATTATTACCATGTAAAATTATCGCTCACTTCATTTTTATTTGCTCCAGGAGAGCATGAAACGGTGTTAGAAGCTCTAGTGCTGCAGTTCCGCTTTCAAATATCTGTGAAATTGTTCATTGGTTTTTCATATTCTTAAAGGTGAGATAAGTTGAGACGAAGAACTATGTGTGAATGTAATATACGGGTATAATGTCTTCACATGAAGCAGTTCTGTTTCAATATCACACTGCTTTAAACTTCTACCAATTTATATTTTTATCTATTTGGGAATACATTCATTGAGAAGTAAATGTCATTAATGATAGACTAGACTCAACTAAGGCCGTGTTCCCACGGAGCAACTGATATCTGACTTCATTCAGCAACCCAGCGTTGCCAGATGACATTTGGCTGTTTTTTTGGGTAATCGGGTAATCTAACAATGTCATCTGGCAACGCTGGGTTATAGAATAGTAGAGTTTCAACGAACTAACGTTTTCTCACTTGAGTTCATTCAATCAATTTCAATATTATTCGAGAGAATCTTTTTTTAGATGATGCCCACATAAGTGTTTCACTTGAGCGTGGGTAATGAGGTAAAGGATGATACGGTGGAAAAGTGCCAGATGGAACGGGAATCGAACCCGAGACCGGTGAAGCGATAGCAGACTGTAGGTGTGACGGTCCAGCCAACTGAGCTACACCGGCTCGCCGGATTGAAATTTGATTGGGTTGATTGGGTTAGTTCAAGAATAAAAAAATTGCAATTAAAATAACAAATCTACCAATAAAAAATGTATCTCAAAGAAATTATAGTTCACCTATCAGTGAGCCTAATATAATCTGTATCATGTGTGATTAGTCTTGTTCAATTATTATTGTAATACTCTTCCATAGTGCTGAATTTCATCAGAGGAAGTGGACCAAGTTTCAAGAGATGTTATACTGTAGGTAAAGTACTCCAATCATGTTATGATAGTTCCAGCTTATGCTCTCATATCTCCTTGGAGGCGTACACAAACTGCGCATACATGCTTTATATACATGTCTAACATCTCATGAACGTCTCCAATAAGAGCTAAACTCTCACCAACTTGTCAATAGAGTCAATAGAGGGCTGATGTTTACATGGGACTCATTAATCGATTAGCCTCGACAAGGCACAATCTGATTCGCTCCCAATAGAGTGCTGTTTCTGCTAGCTTGTTGCCTGTGAGAGAAACTTCATTTCACATTGAGCTACAGTTGTGAATTGGACTAGAAAAATCATCTATATCAATATGGTCTCCGGAGGGTATGAATTTTGACTAATATTGTGTGGGTCAGTTCAATTTTGAAATTGTTCGTTCGGTAGAGCACTCAATTTATTGATGCAGTTGAACAATATTGCCTTTTTTCAATACCTTCTATCTATTTTAATTACCACCAATGCTATTGATTGGTACAGTAGTTCTGAGAATACTGCAGTTCAATACTCAATAGTAACTGTATAGTTGTTATATGAAAACTGTTCTACCATTATACATTGTAACAAAATTTTTGTAACATCCAACTATACAATTTGATGACTATGTAACCAATAATAACCATTACTGGATCTGGACCAAGGACACCACCTTGAATATTAATTCATTTGAATGTGACTAATATATAAAACATAATGTGCTTTATAATAAGCTTCAACATCTATTCATATATTGTGATGATAATGTAACCAAATGAACGTACGTGATAATCTATCTATCTATAACAACCATTACTCTATCTGGACTGAGGACACCTATCAAAAATATATTGCGAATCTTTATTTTGGATAAAGTACTGAATATAATGTATAAAAAGTATTGAACAATGAACTGTCATGATTATGTAACCAATGATCAAGGTTGTTGACCAATGATAGCCATGATCCAAGATAATCATGATTGCTCTATGGACCAATGCAATATTGGTAAATTTATATAAATAATAAGTACGATATTTTATCAGATACTGGATCTAGACCAAAAATACCAATCGAAGATATTGCGGATGTGTGTTTGGTGAAAAATATATAATGTATACGGTAGTTTTAAATCATGTATTGTGCAACCAATGACAGCCATAACCGTCTAAAGGCCAATAGAGGCCAAGTGTTCATGAAAATTAAAAATTTTATGATACTTTATCAAAAGTTCACCATTGGCAAATAAGGGGTTATATAGGAAGGTGATGTAGTTTTCCATCTCGTAGATGATTTTTATCACTAAAAATTTCTATGAATGAGTTGATCCAATGACTTCATAGTAGAAATCTGTACTAAGTGATCGTTGAGTCGATCTAACAATTTGAAATTAATCAACTTAATGAAGGTTCATGTATGTGATGCACTTTTCCATTTCACAGAGATAATCTCCATACTTCATATGAATGACTTGATTCAACGTCTACAAAGTAGAAATTTGTATAATGTGGTCGTTAAGATGATCAAACAGTTTGGAAATACTGTAATCACCTATTGGTGAACCTCCCTTTTTGTCGAGATTTCTAAACCTTTTTTTTTTAAAAAAAAAACCGTGCTTTAATGTCATGCACTCTTACATCCTCAAGGATACCACTCAAAGATATTGCGAATCTTTGTTTTGAAAAAAGGAAATTGTTCAGTAAACGCAGAGCAGGGTAAAGCACGATGCTCCTTGGATGTGAGATGTGAGAGCAAAGAGCCACTTCGTCTTTTATTGCCCAAGGCCTTCTGTGGATGGCCGAACAGTCGTGACCATTTTTCACATTGACTCTTGTTTATTTCATGATCGCAATGTAATGGCGGCCGCTGAATTTATTATACATTGACGCATCACCTATTCCGCGAGTGTAGCACAACGCTTCTCTCATGTACAACATGTCTTTATTGTTGTATACTTTAAGTATTGTTTCTTGGCTATGAAATAATAATTATTGATTTTTCTCAAGCATGAGATATGATAATTCATGTTCAGACAAACGAGAATAATACATTCACGAACATCTAGCATAAATGTTAATAATTTGGGTGTATTAAACATTAAAAAAAAAATATTTTTCAAGTTCAACTCATTTTATGGAGAGACCAATCATTCTAAATAGTTGTTAATTAGTGTTAAATACAGAAAGTCTTGTGGAAAATTGTAGGGTCAGCCTCATGGTAAAGCTATCTCTAGTGCTTCAAGTTGGAATTCATTTTTCCAAACTAAAGAACCAAAAGTTTTTCGAAATTTAGAGTTATTCTTTGACCACAAAAAATCCATTCAATTCAAGAATCCATATAGATAGAATAAAACTCATCAGTAATATACGGTATAAATTTTTTGAATAAAATTACGATTGATAATTATAAAGATTGAATAAAACTTATCATAAAAATATGGTATTTTAATTTTTTTGCTGTGGTGATACTCATATGAGCTCGTGGATTGTGCGTGGATCATGGAAAGAATGATGATGAATACTTCACAGCACCTTTGCACGGTCTATCCATGGTGATATTTTCCAAGTTTTACGATTTGGATACTATCAAGCTATCAAAATGAAATACTTTTAGAGAAAATTTTTCCTTGTTCAAGTTTTGAGATATGGGCGTCTAAAGTAGAGGAAATTAATCTCAAAATTGGTTGGCCAAATACAATAATTTTGAGCATTCAGGATTGTCTATCACTTGACATAATTAGTTCTCAAAATAATCAATTTGAAAAAAATATTTTCGAATAATAACTTTAAAAAAATAACAGATCAGTAATATACGGTATAATTGATATTTCGCTAATTATGTCAAGTGATAGAATAAACTCATCAGTAATATACAACATTTTAATTTTTTCGATGTAGATAGAATAAAACTCATCAGTAATATACGGCATTTAAATTTTTTTTTGCTGTGATACTCATAATATGAGCTCTTGGATTGTGTGTAATGAAAAGAATGAGTGATGAATGGACCTACAGCTTCAAGGGTTCCGAACCACCTACAAATAATTTTAATTCTCATCAATGAATGACATTCAGCGTAAGAAGGCATCGAGCTGGAAAAAGTGATCACCCTCACAACGTGAGTAGCAGGTGCACGTCTCTTATCTAATTTAGCGATACCAACCATTCAACATGGTGGATGCTTTGGATCTATGCAAGTTGTCAATGAATCATGTTTCTGCTTATCAATCAACTCCTAGATAATTCTCAAGCTTCTGGAAACATTAAATTGAATTCACACTATCTATGCTTGTACCTTTGGAGGAATAGTGAAGCATCTGCTCTTAACAATAGCAGCTGCCTTGTGCCTTGTGGTACGTCCTTATTAGATTGATTGTGCCATTTGATTTGATAATTGGAACCAACAAACCAACGTCACTCATGTTAATGGATCTCAGTAACCATCTGTTATCAGCCTTGATTAATGAATGACACTTTATGTCAACCTCTGGCTATTCACATGATGCGAGATGGCACACGAGACTAGCACAGTATTAAACATTCCTTATAAGCCTATTCTGTACCTTTGTGACTGTTCCGTCACGTCAAACACTATGCAAAATTAGCGGAATAGCTCGCAAAGCTATTCCATTGTGATTCAATTCAACGAATCGTGCTTTTGTGGAATCTGAATTATTCACTCTCAAATTCAAACTAAAAGTCTATCCAATCCATTACAAAATCACCATCAGTGAATTTCAAAGTAAGCTTCAGAATGATAAAAATGTTTCTTACACTCTTTCATACTCATTCATATTCACAATGACATAAATCGCTTAAAAGGAAAGCAATTTTGCTAAACTTTTGTGTCAACGAAACTATTAGACATAATGTGATTCTCCAATACTTTTATCGAGTTTATTTTCTCTCGTTCATATTAATTCCAATCAGGATTATTATGTAATTAGTGAGCTTTATGAGAGCAGGCCAATTATTCTTCTGACATGGTCAAATTTCAAGAGCTGAGAATGGTCAACAAGATCGAATAATTTTTTGATGAAGCTATTTTTAATAGGCATCAAGTAGGGAAACTTGAAGTATGTAGTAGTCACGTTCATCATCATTTCCATCTGAATTTCCCAGATTGCGTGCTGGAGGGAGAGAGAGAGTGAGCTGCGCTGTAGGCCACCTCACGAAACCTCATCAACATCGATTTTCGCTCAATATCGTTGGACAAAAAATAAGAAGATCTCAAGAGCTTTGAACGAGCACAGATAAGCGAAGTGGGATGATCAGTTGTACCATTTTTTCTGCAAAGAATGGGCTCTTAGTGTCTCTCTCACTCGTTGTCTAGTGACTAAGCTGCTTGGTGGATACGATTCACATGTATTTAGACCGTTCGATGTGAATTATTAAGTCGATTGAATCTGAGTTGCTCCATAATTATACTTCATTCCTTGAAAACTAATCTCCAACTACTTTATCTATTAATTTATTCACACTCTTTACAATATGAGAGCATACGGAAGAATCCCAAAATTTTGCTCTCCCATCAAAAAACAATTACATATAAACAGTACTTTATGCTTCGTATTTAAAGTCACAAGGTCACAGTGGTCACTGAGTACTCTCTTCTACATATTTTCACCTGAGTTTTCAATCCTATTTACTGATATATTATTCAATAACTGATTATTCTCAAACACAATTAGATTTTCCTTAATTTTTTTCCTGCTTGATATACTGTATGTGTACTTGTGTACTTTAGCTTTGAAAGGAATACATTTATTATTTGAAAATTTTGACTTAGAGAAACGTTTTGTGTTTGTATACTCGTATTCTAAAGGAAAGAATATTGTGACATAACAACAAATTGTTGTTGTGTCGACTAGATACAATAGTATTTTATTTCGTTTATATATTATGTGAATTATATCGATATTGTTATCTAATGTTGATACATATGTCGTACACTTATAAAATCGTGTGGTTTGAAGTCTACAGTCAAACATGTTTCAGGTTGATTAGAATAGCCTGAGTTAGAGACTAGAATAATATCTGAGTTGGTTTTTGTCTCTTATTCATCAGAATTTATGACTTTTAAAATTCAATTTTCAGTCACAGACAGCCTTTATTGTTCAAAACCTAATTACTTATTCGATTCAATCTATTCAGTAGCTCATCACAACAAAAATGGAGATTGGAGCTTAGTATAAACATTTTTAGAGGAATTCATTTATTAAAATCGATTGTGCTACCACTATTCAACTCCTTGAAATGGCCCAGAGCCACAGTAAATTCTAAGATGATTGAAATTTGCACTAATGCACATAGAATTCTTTCTTCACCTGGTTGAAAAATGGTATCTACTCGCAAGGTATCGAGAAAAGCTGAGGGCAACAATACTTGACTTGCCGTTAGCAGAGTAGGGCGACAAAGGAATCGATAAAGGAGAATGAGCTCCACATTCGATCACTAGGCTAGCTACATCGTTTGCTCCGAAATCAAGCGATTCGCTTTTCATCGTCATTTTTCAATGCAACGTTCCATACATTCAACGCTTTTTATTGCATTAGTAAGTAATTACGTTGAGTATACTAAGTTTTCTATTATAACGATGAAAAAAATTTCGTGAGGAAGAGAAAATAATTTTAGACAAAAAGATAGTGCCAGTACCAATTTTTCAGTGGAAGAATGTCGACATTTTCTTCCGGCTTAATTTTAAATTGAAATTTTGGGATTAGCTTATTAAGTTTTCAGCTTATTAATAGATAATTGCATATTCAAATACTGGTTGAATCTGAAAAGATGACCACTAACGTCTGATGGAGAGTGGAGCAATAAAGCAGTATTAGTGATTGCTGCCCTATGATTATCATGTGTTGAATATGCAAGCTCCGCTCGCATCACCGGTTTTTGATAACGTAACGCATTACTTCCATGGGTCATCATTTCAGCTCCAACTTGCAACATTGCATTGCGAATAGGATTTTATAGCAAATTGTAGACTTTCTGAAGGTGAGTAATCAGATTTTGTTTGTTCACATCATGAAATGAGATATTTCAACTGAAAACAATACTTACCCAACAACAATGAATTGCAAAAATTTGAGTGAAAGCACTCAAGCTGTGCTTCTACTGTTTTATAAGCATTTTTGAAGGAGACTCACATCTCTTTACACCTTCATTATTCTTCGCTTCACTTTCTCACCCTGAGTTCGAATAATTTCAAGCTTATGTCCTACTATCAGAATGATCTCCTTCACTACATAGAAAAACACTGTTCATGATACTGAGCATCATCATATTCTATATTTTATCTGAAATATAATACGAAGTGAATTTGTAGTATAGCGCAGCGGTTTTTTCCTAGCTTTCTGTTCAGTTACAGACAAATAAATGGAATTATATTTCTCTTCTGTACCTAAGAAGTCTCATAATTGCTTTTTTCTATTGGATTTAGTATTTGAACAGACCAGCTAGAAGTAGAGCTGCTACAGAGCTGGTGAAACGAAGAAGGAGAAACGGGTCACCTACAATAAATTAGTGGACTGCTGGTGCTGGCAAAGTAATCTTTTGCAGTTGATGATGGGAGGGAGTTTTTGAGGTGTGAGAGAAATCAAGTTCGAAAGTGAGGGAAAGATAGGAAGCGGAAGAGTGAAAAAGAAAGAGAGATCGGAAGAGAGAGAGACTAAGAGTGAGAGAGTGAGGAAGTGAGAGGAGTGCCATAAAGGCGTCAGATCTTGCTTTCAAAATTTATAGTTTTTGAATGATTGATGTGGACTGTAGCAAGTTGAACTCGACTCGGGATAAAGTGAAATAATAATGTCTCATCCCAACAGCGGCTGAATCATTTTGTGACGCTTCATTCTCTTTCTTATTTCATCCCTTTCTGAGAGGTCTTTTAACGTTTCATCTTCCTATTTCATCCTAATTGCTGGAATCGTAGGAAAGCATTACTGATGGAACCTGATTATTATTCATGGTGTCTTCTCACCTGATATTGGTACACAGAGCAATTCTCCAGCTAATTCTCAAACAATGAGGTGTTGATACCATTATAAAATATACTCTTATCATGAAATACCCTCTTACTTTCCCTCTACACACTCGAATTGAAAAATTCTAAGGAATCAGATGAAAATTAATGTTTTCTGTACCTGATGTACTGTGTTCAATTAAATTGTGAAATAATTGGAATAATACAGTAACATAAAGTGTGAGATACAGATACGGAGACACTCTTGTACTTCCTCATATTATAGTTATCAATTATTGTAAAAATGTATTGCTGGTAGTAGCGAAGCGTGGTATACTTATTTGGCATAGGATTTCCTATAGAAAATACACCCGGCGATGACCAAATAAGTATACCACGCTTCGTCACGGATTGCTGGAATGACTCAAGACAAAATTTATAGACTTATTATAACAAATGAATTGGAAATTAATACAGAACTCAAATCCATGTTCTTAATAAAATCTAAAGCTGTAAATCAATGTAAAGGCTCCTCTATCCTCAACTTTGAACAGTTTATGAAGTTTTCACTCGAATTTATGAGCAGCTGATATAAAAAATCCCTGATAGAATGAAATATATATATTTATAGCAATGGCAACCATACGCTTTTCGAATGATAATGAATATAAGCTACGAGTAATATCAGAGGTTTATGACCGCGGGAAGACAGTCATAAAACATGCTCTTCAATTCTTATTGGCAAATATACGGAACGATAAAGCACGTAGATGCGTCACCTATTTTCAATCGAACGTCTAAATTTATCCGTCGTAAGTGAGTTAGAAGAAAGCATTTTTCTCAGGAAAGTTGATTTGCTCTGTTTTAAGCGCTTCTTTCCTTACAATTATTTTTTAAAATTTGATTTGAATTTGAAGGTTTGAAGCACGAAATGTGTTCGAATGAGTAAAAAGTTGAAGGAAATTCAAATTTTGCTGAAATAAATAGGCATTCTAAAGGTGAAGAGCGGTTTGTCTTGGAAAGCTGAGTTGTCGATTTAGTTCCAGAGTCGTGTGTAGTGTGCTTCACTGCATCTTGAGGAGCGTTAGCGTCTCCAATTCTCAAAAGGGACTGCGCAACTTTCAAGCTACTGCAATTTATTGACAGAACACCAAGTTGAGCTTCATTTGTGACTAGTAGATTTCGAGAGATCAGTCACAATCTCTTAATGGATCAAGTTTTTGAAAGTAAGTACATTTTGGTGTCACCAATAATTTCTCTGCAACAAATTATCGTCTACAAAGCTATTCTTGCATATTTTGTTGTTGTACAGTGTTGGTGTTGGAAAGAAGATGGATTAGAAACAATCTAATATTGAGTGTGATGTTGTAGGACTGATATAGGACTGATAAAGCACTGATATAGGATGTTATTAGGACTGTTAGGAGCGTTTCAATGGCATTGAAGTAGCTAGTTTTGTTCATCCTGTATGCGATTTCTATCTTCACGAATGATTTCATACAATCATATATTGATTTTATTGATTGTGACTAATATATTGTGAAAGTTATACAGAATTATGGATACCAAAAATGACTCTCTAAAATTAAGTTTTTTCGATAATACCAAAGATCGAATATGCTTGATTGCAATTACCATTTATCTATTCATTATTGCAACCTTCCAATGTATTCTAGAGTTTGTGGTGACAGAAGTCTGAAAATCCTGTTTTTCATACATTCTCATCAATATTCTAAGACTTAATGAACTTTCTGATTGGAAATTATTGATGGTGAACATGAATAATGTTTGAGAGAAGCCGTTTTTGTTGCTGTGAAAACAGAATTTTCAACCAGCCTCTAAATAGAATATGCTATTATTGCATAGAAGAGATCAGTTTTTATTGATAATTTGATGTGAACCACTTAGAAAGTTCCATTGTTATTCAGGTCAGTGTGACAGTGATTTCTTATTATCATACCTCGCTGCGCAATCAACCGATCATTCTATTTTTAGAGAACTAAAAAGATTGGTGAACAGAATCAGTATTCGGGCACAGATTGAGGGCTTGAAAGTAATGCATTAATGGAATTTCCCAAGAAAAAACAAAGCAACTAATCCCTTGAAACTTTTTTAATAATTTCACTGGCCGCTACAAGGCCAAAACTCTTTGAAGAATATTGGAGTGCAGATGTGTCCTAAAAGTTTGTTCCCACCTCTCTCAGCCAGCCAATCGATGGAGATGGTTCTGACCGAAAGTTGTTCGTTCGGTAACTAAGAAAAGTGTAAGGCAGTCAGTTTTTTCAGCGATGTAATACTCGTGGCTCTATTAATTTCTTGTCAAGCTCTACTTCGATTTCCTATCTGCATCTGACTTCTTGATGAAATATCGATTGGCCCCGATACTAATGAGAACTTTGACATGTGGTCGTGGTCGTTCCAGAAACGTTGCTGCGTTTTTAATTCAGATTAGAATTAGCAGTGTGGAGCGTGGCATGCTTTTCTTGTTTGTTGACAGTTAGTTAGCACCTATCCCAATTACGAGAAATGTTCCTACCGGCTTCGAAAACGTCTGGAAACGTTCTGAAACTCAACACAATAATTATATTTTTTTTGTATTATTTTTATTGAGTTTTAAATTTATTTTATAATTTTATTTTTATGTAATAAATTGAGTTGCAAAACTTCTCAAAGTTATGTTACGTTTTCAAGATAGACTCTGAATCCAATTAATTATTTATAGATTTCAATTAATAGGATAAATGATTTTTAATCGATCCATGATAATATACTCCGGCGAAGACTTGAGCAATATGAACACAATTTTATATTTTTCAAAAATATTCGATCCTAGAATCATGATCAATGGTTTACAGTGATAATCTGTTAGGCTACTTCTCTCGATACATAAGATCACAAATCTTGTCTAAGATCTTGCAGTTTACAAATCCAGATTTTTATGTTTTATTCACCAAACCTTATTTTAAAACCTTTATTTCAAAATATTATATCAATGAATTTCTCATACAAGCTAGGCTGCTGGCACCGAAGCGCTAGCACCAAAACTCGTATCATCTTGACACTCCTATCATCAATAAATGATGAAAAATACTGATGAATTCATAAAAATTCAATGATTAACTAACAGCTAGGTGAGAATACCAATGTACGTTATCACATATCAGAAACTCGTTTATTAGGAATTGGTGAATATTGAGAATGTATAGAACAAGTTCTAGAGATCGCAAATCCAACAGCATAATCAAATATTATAATGTTTTCTAGTAAATGTAGTAATTTATTTCTATGTACAATCCACCCACCAAATGTAGATTATTTTACCATTTATGGATTATTAGTATCAGGGAATGCATTTTCACTTCTATCTACCATGAATATTTCCATACAAAAAGCATAGGGCCAAAAAGCATTATTTTATGCTTTCTACATTTACCAATAGCAAGGGGCAGTATAGGCAATCCGCGCAACAGTTGAACAGTACTAGATATAGAGCCAAGAGATAGAATCTATAAGCTGTCGTGTTCATTCACTTTGTGTTTATACATGTCCTATTGTGATCATTGTATTCACATTGCAACTTAGTGAAGGGTTCCTATTAGCACAGACTCATATATTCTATCATTAGAAGTAGAATCTATCAAAGAAGTAGAATAAGTTCTGCTATTAGGATGAAGAACTGTTGTACAATTTTTTCTGTGATTGCACCCTACTAGGGTAAACGTAATCAGAATACTAGTTTCAGTTGAAAAAGACAACTTGAGAGCAGTTTTATATGAATTAGGCTATCACTTGGAGGTTCTTTGAGTTGCTGGTGGAGGGCATATTGAACATTTGTGATACTTTATAGTGATAGCTAATTTCAGTTATATCTTGTAATAACTATTACTCTGTAAAATCAGGTACTTTTTAATACTTGGCATAACTTTAAAGAAGTTACTTCTGTACGTCAAAACGTGGTTTATGAATGAGTGATGTTGACGATTATTGAAATCTCAGCAACAAAGATAAATCATATGAGTATTACTTCAGATTAGTTAGAAGTTAGGTAGTATACTACTTTATATACATTAATGTACATTTATGTACATTAAGTAGTATACAATGCTACATTATCCGACAAGCCCTTAGTCAATCCATAAGTAGTATACAATGACACATTATCCGACAAGCCCTTAGTCAATCCAGTGAAATTTCTAGAACTAGTTTTGGAGCCTCGGAAATGAAGGTGTGTTTCTCGGAGGAACGAGAAAACAGAGCTTATTGAGCTAGGAGTATTGAGCGTGGAGGAGGATCCGGCTCTACAAATAAGACAATGGGTGGCCTTAATCTGCGTTTATAAATCTCAGGGGCGGTAGGTTTGTGTGTGAAATTGGCAGGGCGCCTCCTTGCCACGAGCAACGCAACTGAACAACGCAGCGACACTTCCTTCATTCGTTTGCCACGACACTAAACTCGCTTGGCTTTAGCGTGAGCGAAAGTAATAGACCATAACTAACTCCCACACTAACGCACAGATACCCTACTCATCTGAGCTCTCAAACAAGCTATGTGGCTGGGACCGATATAATTCATAGAATACTTGAATAGATGTATTAGGAAATGTTGATTATTGATTAACACAAAGTTGAAGTTAATAATCTAGTAAAATAATTTGAGCTCAATTTTTCATCAATTTATGAATTGCTCCAAAATACGTATGGGGATTGTTCAATGAAATGTAGGAGTCCTCTAATGCAAGAAAATGTCGGGCACTGTGTAATTAGTGAGTAAGGCTACAATTATGAATCTGTCTCTTTCCTGTATAAACTTGATTTTTCCTCTACAATGTTTTCATATATACATCAACTATATTCTATAATATTTTCTCATACTTTGAAAAAAGTATGAAAATATTTTATGATAATTTTAAAAAAGTAAAAAAATATTGAGAAAAATACGAGAAAAAGTATGAATTTTTTTATCGGTGGGGAGACCCTTACTGGTAGGTTCCACCTCGCCTAATTGCACAATGTTTTGTTTCGGTCACCCATCCGAGAGCGGTCTTGAATGTTTGTTACTTAATCACATGATAACTTAGCAACCGCTCTCACCGATTGACCACTGATACTACTAAGTATGAATTGAATAATGGATACTGGGAGAAATGCCTCAGGGATAACACAAATGCCTCAGGTTCCCAATATTTTCAAGAATTGAGATTCTGAGAATTTCTAAGAACTTCTTCAAGAATTTATAATTTAAAAAGAATAAAAACTCTGGTCACATTGACACTGCCAAAATACGTGATCCTCTCAGCATAAAAATAGATAAATTAGAGGACAAATATTTGCTGTCTCAATAATTATCAATATTTGCAATCTTCAATTCGCTCTTAGTCGGTTTAAACAGTATCGAAAATTCAGGATGATGCCCGTGGAAATATAGAAGACCATGGAAGCGAAGTTAATATTTGGCAGAGAGCCAGTAATGGATAACTGGGATGGAGTTTGAAATCCGTGGCCTCTTTCTGCCACTAGCAAGTGGTGCCTGTGTCTGTGTCTGCTCACTCATAAGCTCCACTCTCTTCCATCACGTCACTTCACTCTCTCATCCTCCGGCAATCTCTTCCTCTTCCTCTACCCTCATCATATCCTTCTCTTCTCTCTTTCTCCAATCTCTATTCAATCGATTCAGTGTGCTGCAAGCAAGCACCAGCGACAAAGCGACTTAGTCATATCCGTTTGCTTCCTACCAGAATTCACTTCCGAGCTACTGAACATGTTTGCTCATTTGATAATATACGGACGTTTCAGAAAAAAAGGGTGTGATTTATCCAGCATTAACACCGAGTGAGGCTATCTCGGTCTTCTGACTCACAAAAATCCTGTATTGGAGCGTTCCATTCAAAAAACTTCTAAGTAAAATAGAAAAAATGAATGGCAAATAAAACAAAACTGTTGCTGATATCACTATTTGCTTTGAAGAATAATAATATTCAAAGTTCTTTAAACATAAAGAACATAGTTTCTCAATTCCTAACCATATTTTTCCTGATTTGAAGTTATATTATATTTCGTTTACTTATCAAGGTTTGAGATGAAGCTCCTCAATATTATAACGTAATTCATCGCCTAGACTCTTGTCTAGAAGAATCTAAAGTACGAATCAGGTCAGCATGTCATTCAGTGGTATGAATTTAAATTTGTGGAATAGCACATGAAATCAATCATAACTATTTCTTATTTGAAGTATTTCTGTTGATTTTTTGGAAGTAATTTTTATAGTTTGTACTTCAGTAACGTGACCTGTATTATATGTAATTCACTATACAATAATATACTTCATTATTTGACTTGACTTTGGAAGAATGAAATAATCTGAGAGGAGCGCTGAAGTTTCTCTTAGTTTTTCAATGAATTCAATTAAGTACGGAGTCTCATACTACAGCTCAACTGCAAGCTAAACTAGATTTCCATCTATGTAGGTCAAGATATCTCAATTTGCAGTAGCGGTGGAAGATTTCTGTTTGTTATGAGGCTCCTTTAGATTATTTCGTATTCTATGCCCTAGTAATATGTTTCCCTGATGTATTTAAATGGTAAATTTTCCGAAGGCAATTATAATAAGGAACAAAGTTGTTCTAGTTCAGGGACTCAGAGTTGGACTTTAATCGAAAAAGTTGAGGTTTGAATACAGATCACGTGATCTCAAGATTCTATAGAGTATAAACAACATTGGATACCAATGGACATAGGTCTGATTCAGGGTCTGGGCTGAATAGTGATTTTGCGATCAGGCTTTGGTCGGAAGCTATAATGACTGAACATCACACCCAACTGTTGCAATAGAAATGGCCAGTTGCATGAATTTCTATAACGGCTCTCATATTGACTTTCAGACCAACTATAAGCAATAAGTTTGACACTACGATAAGTAGAGTGTAACATGCTATAAGGGACCACTTAACAGACATGAAGTAGTTCAATTTTAATTATTTGAGTTTCGAATATCTGAAGAAATGCTTGAGAAAATCTTCAATAAATGGATGTTTTATACAAAATCAGTAATTCATCAAATTCAATGTAGACGTATATTACTCTAATTTCATCAAATAGGTAACTTACCAGTTATTATTAACTGTGAATACGCAATAATAATACGGAAGTATGAATACTGCATTACGAGTTGCAGTGTAATTTGCAGACATTTAAAAAATTCCGGAGCTTCAGAGCTTAATTAGATAGGAACTGTGTGGGCTTTTCTATTCTACCTCAGAGAATTCACAAAAACCACTGAATCTGTGTGAAAATGGAAGAATATTGATCCAGTTGACATTTTCACATTATTCTCTGAAAGATTGTCATCATTTTTCAGTTCCACACAGTTCTTCGAGCTGTCTGACACATTATTTGCTGCTTTTCAAGTATTCAATATCCGATAAAATTTACAAGAGTAGTGAATTTGTATTCAACATTATTGTTTATTAGAATAAATAATGGAGTTCCAAAAATTGCTGAAGAATCTCATTAGCATCGTAGGAGGGATTACGATAAAGGAAGGATCAATTAAATAATTGAGTTCAGAACAGAAGGTGTTTAGAAAGTTTCCTAGTAGGTTCCACGATTCATCAACATCTCTGAACTGTGTACCAAATCCTTGCACTTTGATCTTTGAACTACTGCTTTTCAAAAGCTGCATAATCCATCCTCATTTTGGTGATTTGCAAAACTCGTTGTTACCTCTTTAAACTTTCATAGACATCAAGTGAGGCGAGACTGAAAAATGGAATGACCGAGAGCCAATGAGGAGCAGGGGCTTTGGGTGGCGGTGGGGGTGGGGGAGAAGGGGTTGAAGGTACTACCTTTCTCAGGTTGTGCGGCGGGATGTGAAGGAAAATGATGGAGGCAGTGTTTATGCTTGGCAAAATGCCAGAGCTTCAACTCGAGTGAGTTGCCAGCCATACCTTGACGTCAGCTCTTCTGCTTCTTTTGCTCTGCTCCTTTCCTTCTTTTATCCTGGCTCCCCCATTTTTAACTCTTCATTCTTCACTCACCCTCATTCGGGCTGCACTCAGCTGCTGCCTTTTCTCTCTCAGTTCTGCCCGGAGACAAAGGAATCTCTCCACTATTCCCCTATTGACACAGTCTTCGTATCGGATAGACTTCGCTGCTCGCCGTAGTTATTCGAGGTTGATTTTCAAAGAACACAACTCGGCTACTTCAATTTGTATTCCAGTTATACAGCAGACGACTGCTAGACTCACATGTACTGTTATTTCAATATCTCTCGATGCAGCTTTTTTCTTTGCAGAGTCCACAGCAGTTTTTCCTCTCTCAAATTGAACTAGTTTTTAAGTTTGATTTGATTAGTACTCCACTGTGGAAAACCCTTTTGAGATAATTTTTGACATTATATAGAAAAGACAGAAATATACATTTAAAAACATTATACAGAATACCACAGAGTGATTCTTCGCGTAGATCGCGTGATAGTATCCACTAAACAAAAATCATATTCTGATTAGTATTCATATTGAAAATACTTTTTTCTATCAAACAATGTTGGTAGAAGATTTTTACAAGAAATAATTGCGCTTATTTGTTTTTATCATGAGAAAACTGAGATAACTCTTCTCGTGAAAACGTATACCCTATCTCACAACGAGATGTTTTCTAATATTTGCTAAGTGAGAGACGTTGAATATTTTGTAAATTCTTAATTTTCTGATAAACCTCTGTTCAAGTCACTTTTGACACTTAAAATAATATATTTTTTGAATTATTTCTCATTTGATCTCTATTCACATTCTCAATCCTCTTGTCTTTGGGAAATCCGTGAGTGATTTTCTATCATAATCTATTGACATTAATAGGACTTGTTTGTAAGAGCTATGAATTCTCTTCACAAAAAATACTGTGTTTACGAATAGATAATTGATAATTACATTATAATAGGCAATAATTGAAACAGATCCATCTTGACGAATCCAAATCCAGTAATCAGCAGTGGAAATATGAGATTCGATTAGTGTCATGATTAAAACTCATTTTTATCCCATAGACAATGATTTAAATGCGCTTACATCCAAGTCGAGGGGCTCAATTTGAATATAATTCTCCAGGACAGAAAAAGATTCAACAACCAACGAAGGGGTTTTGTCCTCTTCTGTTAGTCAAGAAATTCCCTCTTGAGGAATTCTGTGCTCTCTCCAACACTATCTTGTGTTGGATTAAATTAAAATATCTATCTCCATTAAAATAAATCAATTGAATTCAACATCGGTAGCCTAAACCGATGGATGTTTTAGACTTCAACCGTTATGAGTGAAGGAATTTCCTGAAATTGAAGTTCGGGCCCACTAATTGCTCATAGTCTTCTTGTGGGTTAAGTGGAAGAGGGGGCTTTTATACCTCAAATTCGCCCACAGCACTTTTGTAATGAACAAAGTGGAAGATTCATTATCTATCTTGTGTGATTTAGTTATCATTGTTCGTATTTTATCCCAGCTATAAAGAACTTGTTGTTTTCAAAATAAATGAATGTAACTACTTATTTATTAGTCATCCCCCTCTTTTATATTGTTCTCAATAATAATTCACGCTCGAGTTGTTTAATAATTCACATGAACGATTGTTACATTGAAATACAGCAAAGTTCAATTCCTTGTATGTCGTTCAATTTTATATACAAAACAACATCTATAAATGTGGAATATGTTAAACTCTGATTCTCACAGTGACTCTCTAGAGCCACGTACAACTCTCGAAAGGTTTATTTGGAGAGCAGAATTCCCAGTTTACGATCTGAGCTAAATGCGAGTGGATAGGAATTTGATACAACGAATGATGTTGGCGTGTGAGTGTTCTATTCCCTCCTGGTTTAGTTTTCTACTCAACCCGCTGCTGCTTGCGTCACACAGCTACCCGTATTGATCTGGCCACCCTGGAGGCTTATCTCTAAATATTCCTGGCTTTGTTATCTAAGATTATCAATTTTAATCAACTGCAAACTTGCTATTAATACCAGACACCATGCCCCCACTCTAATATCTCATGTTCAACTATTATGTTATGGCTAGACTTCTTGATAGCAGAGTGCTATTTCCTAAACGTGATACTGTTCGAAGAGAGTGCATAATTAATTACTCCTAGTTATGATATGGTTATTCCAGGATGGGCGTATTTTGATAGGAGTGTAGTATTTCCTAAACAGAGTGCATAAATGGCTGCTAGCTATGATAGGTTTATTTTATGATATGCTTACCGAATCTAAATTTGGTCATGGATTATATGGACTATTACCCGAAGGGTAACCCTTTTTCAGCTGATTTGAAAAATTGGCAATTTTGACTTTCGATTGCGGCCAAATGGTTCAACCTATCTCAAAATTTGAGGTGGCATTAGACGCAGTTTTTTATGCTGATACTTTTAGAGGGAAATATCGAGTTTTCTGTAGGATGCGTATTTTTCGAGATAGAAGCGAACACCTGAAAAAAGTTCCGATAAAACGCGTAAAAATTGGTCACAAAAGTTTATCGCAAGGAATTTTTGGTGGAATATGATTATTACAATTTTCCTCAATTGGTCAATTAAATTTTCAATTATAAATTTTCAATTTTCAATTTTCAATTTTCAATTTTCAATTGTCAATAATCAATTTTCAATTTCAATTTTCAATTTTCAATTTGAATTTTCAATTGATTCACTTCAAAACAATTAATGGAATGGCGTCTTAGCCGGAAATATGAAGCGACCAAACTTTCAGAACATCTTATATTCATTCGATTTTTATAAAAAGCTTCTACGAGACCACATTTGTTTCAAGACTTTTAATTTGGTAGTGATACTACAATTATTATTCAAGAGACAAGTGAATGAGAGGTGTGTTGCACTGACCATCGTATCGATTTGAGCGGTGAGGGCGACTCCATTGGCCTCGGACTGGGCGGCCAGCTGCGTTTCGAGCGCTTTGTCCACGTGGTTGGCGGCCGAGCTGCTCGCCGCACCGTTGTGCGGCTTTGTCGCATCCAGCAGCACCTTCAGCGACGCTATCGCATGCAGCTGCGTCGCCTTCTCGTCCACTTTACCTGCAAACAAACAGAGAAGAACATTTGCATCAAAGGACATCTTCTCTAGTATGAATTTATCTTATAATAGCTTAGACTACAGAAACTGTATAATCACAGTGTGGTAATTGGTGTACTGAAACATTTTTTCCCGACGCCACCATACTTTCGCCAATATTTTGAATTCTGATTCGGGCTTTGACTCTATTCACTCACTCCCTTTAGACTCGTGAACGTTTTTTAAGGCTTGAAGAGGAAAGACAAAGAAAATCTATTTTTTAAAAGCTCTTTTTTGAAGCGAGAGAGAGACATTAAAATAGTTTCTCTACCTTACATAGAATTTTCGAAAGCTTGGAATGATAAAAACTAACACTCTCATGCCCGGTTTTTCAGTCGTTCAATAAACAGTTTATGGATCCAATAGCAGTATTGACTATTGAATCAATAAGCATGTGTTTTCAAATGCAAAAAAAAAATTGTTTCAATAGTTTATTGAACAACTAAGAAACCGGGCATCATAGGCATAAAATCTAATTCAAGTATCTTGTCACTGTAAATCTTATGGGTGTTGGGTGAAAGTATAGTGCATTTGACCGAGCTAACCAATGAAAAGCAAGATATCTAATGACCACACTGTGATTATATAGTCTTTGTAGTATCAAGTATCGTAGTATCAAGTAATGAACGATTATCATTCAGATATAATTATTTGAATTTGAAAAAAAGACACCTGGACTGTTAAGCAATTAATTATTATATTATATCTTTTTACAATAATGAACGTGTAAAAGAATTCATCCACTATGATGCAGATGCAGCCATATTAATATTGAATAGTGGATGATTTATATTATACACTTTAAACATTGTAGAAACTTGTAGAAAGCTGTAATGAGTTGTGATAATTATTATTCTTTCCCAGTCCATTACCATAGCAAAATCAACCAGCTTTAGAAATACTGTAATTGTGCTAAAAATCCATCTAATTGTACTTGAAAGTCTCATTTATACCTTGTATATTCCACATAGTTTATTGAGGGTTAAGTGTAAGAGAGGGCCGACTGCGCCCTAACTTCGCCCTCCCAGGTAAAAAATAAAGGCAGTCATTCTATTATATTCTATTCTATAGTTGATGACCGTTGTGTCTTTTTATCTATCCATCTTAAATCTTGTTCAATCGTAGTTTATATAATTATTTCGACTAGACGTGGTTTTATGCTTTTTAAGCTTGAAGCGGTTATTATGGGGTCCAATGAAACGTATTTATTTGAGAATAGGAGGTTCTGCCAATGCACACAGCACTATCAACTATCCATATATCGTCTTCGTGATAACTCGGTTGATGAAGATTGATAAGGATAATCTAACAAGAATTTGTGTGCTCCAAATTTATTCCCAGAATCTTCTCATGTACTAGGGACTAGGCAGTGAGACCTGGTAGGAGGAAGTGTTTTATGCGAGTAAGTTTCAGAGTGTTTAGTGAGAACTGCGCACAACAAAGTCTTTTAAAATTATTTGGACATAATTTTTTTTGTTACTTTGAAAGAGTGGAAATTTCCTTCCCATTCTAACGAGTTACTGGAGTAATTCCTAACGATTCAGGATCAATTTTGAATTCTTAACATATTTCAATTCTTAAAATATAAGATTCTTTAAAATTACTTACCGTATTTAGTATTGTTAAAACAATTTTCATTAATATTTTAACTATTTTTTAACATTTGTTCCATTATTATTCTGTTATTTAAATGCATAATTGGTTAAGAATTTCTCTATCTTGCTGAATTTTGAATGAAAATTTCATAGTTCATGTGTTATAAATCTTATGGGTTTCTGGGATATCTCAGCTGTATTGTCCGCTCAACAGAACGTTTCTCTCAATAACCTTTCCAGGGCTATAAATAAAAAACCCAGGGTATTATTTTTATACTTGACGTGAGACTTATTGTATCAGGGACGTGAATCAATAGAGCAGTGTAAATAAGTACAGAGCTGAGGACCATGCGTTATTTTTCTTCAAACAGTGTCTTGTGATTCTTTCTTATCGAACAATATACAATCTGTTCATTTCCTTTTCTATGATACCAAAATAACAATCGAAGCGAATCAACAAAATAAGTTGGACACACGCATTTATATGAGATTGAAATTTGACAAAGATGTCCATACGACGTTTTAATAATAAGAGCATTTGTTATAATAATGGAGCAATTCATTTCCCCTGTGTTTCATAACAGATTTGCATGGTTTACACCTGAATCTGGTGGAGTTCTTTATTCAGAAATTCTGTCAAAGAAAACTTTGATACTTTGAATTCCCTGACTATATTCGAGTATAAAATCACAATCTCAGGAATTTTGAATAGTATATAATTATAATGTTTGATTTTATGAAAGAGCTTTGTTTCTTAATCGTAACAATGAATTTAGAAAACATTTCTACAACTCAACAAACAAACAAAGCTAGCGGCAAAATTTCATCGGCTCTCCCAAATATATTTTTCTCAATTCAAAGCTACTTTTGTTCTTATGCAAAGCTATGATTCAGGAACTGTATGCCATGATTGATTTGCATGCTAGATACGATAAGCCAGCGATGATTGTAATGGAATAACTTTTGGAGGAAATGGCGTACGAGCAATTGAAGGGAACTCACTCTTATAACATTATTTTAAAGATGATAGTTTCCGTAACACGTAGCATTGAATGAGCTATCCTTTTTAAGTTGGGCTTGTATTCAAAAGTAATAGGGTACCGAAAGTTGATAATATTCATTCCATAAACGCGAAAAGCATCTCTTTATTGATGGATCTACAAATTTTTACCAGATACTGCTTAAACGGTATTCGTTATTAAAACATCATGACTAATTGATTGGAAAATTTCAAAATCGGATTGATAACATACTGAATGATATTTAGTTTTGCTGTGAAGTCAATGAAGGATCATCACCAGACTATTTTTCGATTGTGGCCAGAAACCCCCGCTATCTCACAATCGTCTTTAGGAGAAGACGTAATCCGTCGGTACCGGCTGCCTAAAAAGTAGTCGTCATCTCTCATCATCACCCTCCCATTTCTCATGCATAGAGCTCATGTGGGCATCACCCTCATAAAATCCAACGTTGGAAAATCAACTTGATATAATTATATAATTAGTAGGTGGAGTTGAATATCCTGACTCCTATAAGTTTCCAACTTTGTGTTTGTTTTCAAAAAGATACATAGATTTCTGGCTCTTCAAAAACCTGAACTATCATTATTCCAAGAAAGTAATCAATCGGTAATCTCCAATTAACACTCTCTATCCCAATCAATCATCGACTCTCTATTGAATATTGAATATTAAATATCTAAAATTACCCTGAATTCTGTTATTTCCTATTGAAATTTGAGAGGAAAATTTCAATGTAGAATTTACAAAATATGCCCATCATATTTACTGTCGATTCAGCCGGAATGATCATGTTTACTTTCACATTATCATTGCAGCGTTTTGATTCAACGTGGGTGCAATTGTTTGATAAATCTATGAATTTCATTTGTTTGCCTACTCATAGAGAGCTCCGATTATTATTGACAGGATATTTTGGAATAGACTTGTATTCAATTGATTATAATTGTAATACTATTAGAATGTGAGAGTATAGCTCGATGGGTTGATGAGATACATGTTGATTGTTGATGCAGTAATATGTTGTTGATGGTGGTCGATATAATTATTGTGATAAACGAACATTCATCAGATACAAGCAAATTGAATGTCTACCTGAAAATACAACAATCATATTTCGAATTGTTATGTTTGATTTGCATACTGATGTTCAAGGCCATGATTCATGTTTGTTATTTACGTATGATTTCGAACTTTGATCATGATTAATTAGTGGATGTACACGCTTTAGAGAACAGGAATAACTCTATACTCATAACATGTAAGCAGAAGCGTTGTTGCACATGCTCTATCCAGGAATGCGATTTCCATGTATTGAGAACAACATCAAACAAACAAAGCGCCTACATTTCCATAACAGGGATTTTGCTGGAGAAGTTGGTTCAATGTTTGAAATTTATTCAATAAATTTCTCTAGCCTCATCCATAAATCAATCGCTGAGCAAAAAAACAAATACAGATCTCATACACTGCCATAAGCCTACTTTCCAACAATCAGTATTATCACCCGCAAAATCTCTTACCAGTTTTAGAATCTGCTTTACCTGTAAAAATCAGAATTTTTGTCATTTAAAATTTGCATATAGAAACTGCTAACTTAATGTAATCATTAAGATGGATGATGATAGTTCTATGTATGGAAAATGTGTGTTGTAATATATAACTCATTTAAAAATAATTTTATGAATTTTTGATCATTAAGGGTCGTAGCTCATACGGGAATAGCTCGCCTATTCTGAGCATTATTCTAACAAACGAATTATTATTGATTAATGTCCATATCGTATTTTAGAGTAATATGGGACTAATTTGATAATTTTAAATGATTATTGTTCGTGGATGCTTAACTAAGAAAATCTCTATAAAAATCGTTGTGAAAACTTTGTATTTTTTTTAAATACTTGGCAAATTTTTACCAAGTGTATTGATTGATTTAGTTGCATAATTATCACTGCATCTGTGAATCGTTGTACAAAACTCCCTTCAAATTTCAGTTTTGTACCTCATCAAAATTTAGCACTCCTTAAAACATTACTTGAAATGATTTTGTGATAGATTCCAATGCGTTTTAGACCAAAATTCTAACGTAACCCAATATTTTTTTACAAACTGTTTGATAAAAGTGGAACATTTGTGTCTTGATACCTCCAGTATTTTTGTATTTTTATCTTTATTGAGACAAAGTTGTATTCGATATTATACAGTATTTCTGTCTTTTGTACATGGGCCATTGCATTTATTTCAATTTGTTCTGGAGAAACCTGAGAAGTTATTTTTCTAAAAACAATTTTCACAATGAATTTTTTTTCACAATTGGAAGGCTATTTCCAATTCCTCAATATTGTAACGATCGAAATGTGTAGGAATGGTTATTTTCCATTGATTATCACCTTCATTGCGAGCTGAAACTTATGATGATGAAAAATAGTCACACTGATATACAATAATGTTAATGAACGTTCAAAATTTTCAAGCCATGAACACTTTTCTGTAACACAAACTGAAGTAATGAGTGTTTGATTCAATCAGATAAACATCACTAGAAGTGAGTAGGGTTGGGCTGCGGTATTTGTACAAAGGTTTCACTTTAGGTCTCTTTTTGCAAGAGCACTTGAGCTGAGAGAGCTGAAAATAATGGTTGTTTTGACTGCGCGTTACTACAGTAGCTGTGTTGTAAGTTAATGCTTGTGGAAACTGTGGGATAAGCAGAAGCTATTCAAAATATTAATGCGATGCTGCGATGGAATCTAGTTAGAGGCAATGGAGGATACCCGGCCCGACCGGTCTCTTAAGTGACAGCTGTAAATCTGAGCAGTGTTATTAAGGCTGAATGTTGATGGCTGTTGTTAATGGATAGAGACAAATAGCGTTTTAATTCGAGTTTTTCGTTTCAGCTATTTTTTTCCCTTCCAAAGCTATAAGGATGAAATACGTTGCACGGCTATTAGGGCGAAATAGATTGTGACAGATATGAAATTACAACTTTCACTTGAACCCACAGTACAGTTTTTTCTGGGCGAATATGCAAAATAGATAGCTCTTTCATATGAAAAATTATGCACAGGGAGCATAGCGAATAAATTCGCAGAGTTATCCCTAATGACAATCTTCCTAGGAATATCGCTTTCCCCTGATAGAAAAATACGGTACCTTGTTGGAGAAGTATAAAACCACCACCGTACAGTGGTATAGTAAAGTCCTACTCTGCTTTGGCACTGGAGAGATTGAAAAATTATGATCCAAAAGTCCAGAATAGCCTACTAAAGCATCTTAATCTATTTTTTTGGATTGAATGAATGCTTTCTAAACAATGTTTTGAATATCTATAAATAGATTAATATTAAAGTTCAGTCTCACTTGATGACACTTGATCTTTCGATAAGATTTCGAATATAATTTCAACACTTATTTGTGAATTGATCAATTGTCAATTGTGAAAATTGTGAACCGTGTTACAGAGGAAACTTGTAACTATTGGTCTGGACTGCATAAAAACAGTCCTTAAATTTTCATTATCATCTTTCATTATCACTTTCATCTTTCATCATCCATCAAATTCCATTATCTTTCATCTTTCATTGTCCATCTTTCATTATCTTTCATCTTTCATTGTCCATCTTTCATTATCAATTTTCCCCATTCTCTCATTCATCAGCCATGCACGCACAAGCCTAGGGTTCGTGTTGATTTCTTCCTTAGATGAAATGGCATGTTCTATTGACTCCTGTCTCTCAGCCTGGATGAGCTATCATAAACATAAACACTCAGTGTTGTTGCAACCGTTATTTTAGATTCTCAATAATTATTGATAAACATGAATGATGAACAGCAAGATTTCCGTTGTAATAAGATTAGAAGACACAATAAATTATAAAAAAAAAATAATGTGATTCAATTTTGAATTGTGCTCGAAGGTAACTTGACAAGGCAAACTCATAAAGAAATGAGAAGGCTCAAATGGAAGAAATTCTTGTCTGTGGTTGAAATAGGATATGATAATGATCCAGTACTTATTGTATTGTTATATTTTGTTGATAGTTTTGCTAGTCATCCTCAAAATGAACTCACTTTGAACTGATAATCGGTTTGAATTTGAAACTCAAACTTAGCTGAGAAATCACTTGGTTGAGAAATAATCTGACATAAGGCAAAACACTAGAGAAGGGTATGGAGTGGAACGCAGCAGAGACAACTTGGAAATGAGCATCTGATCCTGACGTATTAAAAGAAACCGAAAAGATGATGAATGAGAAAGTTTTCTTTCTCAGCTGCTGCAGCAGAGCGGAGATAGCTCTCGAGGGAATTGGAAACCAGGTTCGCCCAAGAGGATTTTAATCCCGGTACATTTATCAGATGTTTTTCTTTCTTCCTCCGTCTCTCATGAGATGTGCAATCACTACTGGCAGCGCCTATCCTTCACAGTTCGACACATTGAATGATAACAGCTCATAGTGAAGGACGTTATAGAACGTTATTTCTTCACTGTTATTTATCTTATGTCTACGCCAGAAAAAAACATATTTCCAGGGGGATGTGTTGAAACCATTCAACGATCAATATGAAAAGGCTCATCGATTGTAATGAAACTGTAGTGGTGACTTCAATACTATTTCATTAATGAATAATTTCCACGTAAGAATTAGCTTGGTTCAGGATTGATTTATATGTTATCATTATGCAATATAAAGGTATCATGTATTAATATGGGGACATATTTAAATGTATCTTATGATTTGTTATCTTGGAAGAAGTAACTTACAACGTTCAAAATCCACCTAATGTAGTAGAGCTCATATGGACCTTCAAAATCATTTTTCATTTATAGTGAACGAACACATAAATATTTCAAGGATATTACAACCGTTCCTTCGATGATAACAGCTGTCCTTATGACTACATGAAAGTACCATTTAAACAGTCACTGAATTTTATCATTACGTTACTTATCACCCTCACTAGATCGTTACTATCACCCTATACTCGACCTGTTTGATGAATATTAACATAATTTCGTAAAAGGTTAAAGAGCCTTGATCGGGATGACATTGGTTTCTTGTCAACTAGTTTCCACACAGTTTCCTGAATATTTGAAACAAAGTTTCTCCACTTGGGCTACCAATGTAAAGACACAACAGCTACACAGTAGCATACTAGGCTACTGTGAATTGAATGATCCGATGCCTAAAAATTACTAACAAGAATTTCAGATTATAATTAAAGATAGAATCTCGGAGTACTTTAATAAGATTGTGAATTTAACTTCAACCTTTCATCGAAAAGAATAGATGATTGAAAAGTGATAAAGCGTTAATTACAAAAGAGAGGATGCATAGCACATCACTATTTTCCTTGATCAGAGCCACAGAGAAGTACTGTGTCAGAGCCAATATTGGGAAATTGTGATTGCGAAGGTTATTGGCGCCTTTCCCAAAGATATAAAATGTAGAGCTGCTACGCATCACTACGTTCACTACCATTTTTATTTTGAAATTTGGGAAAATATAACGATTGTAGAAGAAGGTGGAGGAAAACGAGTGTTCCAATTGAAGTGGAAGACCTGTGAATTGCCCTGTTTGGAGAGTATAAAGATGAGATATTTAGAAACTGAGCGCTTGAAATTCAATCAATGAACACTGTAATGAGCCTTCCCCTTCACCCTTCAAATTGATGACAAATTTCTCCTCTTCTTTCATCCTTGTCTTTAGTACTACACTTTCGTTTCGAGCAGCGCTTCTACGGCAGTTCACTTTTTCACCTCTTTCCATTACAGGAATGGCTTCTCGTTCTCATCAGCTGCTCAAACCAGTACAAGCGGCGACCCTTGGCTGCTTTTTGCGTAGCCCAGATTACTGGTAAACTGTATGCTAAATTGTGGAGTGGGTGAACGCTGCGACCTTAATGTTCAGCCCATTATCCTCCAGGGTCTGGATGCCCCCTCTGCCTCACTCCAGCAAACAGTGTCGATTGCATAAAGTGTACCGACTTACCTCCTCAACCCCCCCCCCCTCCTAGTCCCCTAAAAGCACAGACGACTTCGATCCTTTCTACAAACGTTCCCATTTCGGTGGTCGACAAGTAGAGCCTTAGCCAGATTCCTCCGCCTCAACTTTCCCAACTTCAATATTATCTTGAGATTATGTCCACTTTTCAACACAGCCATCAAGAAAGACTCCATGCAAACACACTTTTGTTCCTTCAGCCCCTTTTCCCAGTCAAGTGCAGTCGACCACAATATTCTGGTCGAGTAGGATGCCAATTAGTTTCTATTTTCAAGCACGATTAGGTTTAATTTTCATGCGTTCTCACGTCTGTTGGATGTAACAGTTTTTCCATTTACCAGAACTGTATTCAACGTTTGCTCCTTCGTAAGCCAGCCAGCTATCATATTGTTAGATCCATGAAAGAGACTTAAAAGGATCCGGCCATTATTAAACATGATAAAGGAACAGGTTCTTCGGATAAATAAAAGTATACAAACACATAGCCTACTGATTCTATACAATGCAAATTGAATAAGATTAGAGATATCTAGTATTAGAGGTTGGCCGAGTATCCAAATGTATATTTTCTTGTTGGAAATCAGATATGAAACATTCGGAAGTGATTGTTTATGAGTGATATGTGTACCTTCAATACATATAGAAAGACTTTAATCAAAATACACATCGTTTTTGCTTTGCAGTGAAAATCTTTGGAGAGGTGAAAGTCGTGTACTAATCTCAAAATTAAGACTACTTTCTTATCGTTTTCCAGATACCGTTCGAACAGACTTATAGTAATGAATAGTTCTGCTGTAGTAGGTCTATTCACTGGAGCATGCTTAAAATATATTTACATTTCTTCATAGTTAGTTGAAAGTAGATCATTTTACTAGAGAGTAGAATGGAGATTCTCATCAGAACTATTGTTCCCAATAATCTCCATAAGCCAGGAGTTAAACCAGGAATTAAAACCCAAGGGTCGTTCATCATTAACAAAGCATTGGCTGTCGGAGGCTGACTCATTTATCTTAATTATTACAAAAGTTACATTTTCTGAAAAAGTTTTCCTCTCACAGCTTATAGATCATCCATGAAAATAACTTCCTGCTTCATCAGTGATCTGGTCAGTGCTTCCTAGTCTTCAATATACAGGCTTTGTAGGAGAACAATATTAACAGTACTATTAAATTACTCAGCAGTTAATTCAAGAAGTTATCAAAGCCTTTATGATCTCTTAGAAGAGATGAGCATCTTTGATATTAATGGACCAATCGCCTTATTAATGTGAAGCAACTGTTCATAAATTACATTTTTCTCATGTATTTGAAACACTGTTTAACTATCTGACCAGTATCCTTTTAGTATCAGTATCCAAAATAAGTTACCTTATTTTGTGCATATCAAGGAGGTCAAGTTTATTTTTCAATTCACAAAGCTTACATCTCATTTCATCCATCTACAAGTATAATTTATAAAATAAAATATTATAACAAGCAGATAGAATTATTCTGGAAAACGTTATTGGCAATCATATTGAGACACCAAGAACCGATTCATCCGTAGCGTTTTTGTGGAAAATTTCATAATTTATTCCACTCTTTTTCCATACAATCACATGATTTCTCTTCGAATAAATTCCACTCTGTGTTGCACTGTTTAGTTGTCCCAATCAAATTATTCAATAGATAATTATAATGCTGAATTCAAGGTGAATTTGTTTGTTGAGTTCGCTTGCGAACCTAACATTTCCTCATCTTGAATAATTTACAAAATTAGACTTTTCCTGAGAATTATTAATGTATGGGGATTGAGGGATCTATACATTCGAGCATCTATATTGGATTTAATTTTGAACAACTGATTTCAAGTTTAAGCTACTGCGGATTGCATTCAATTTCGAACAACGGATTTAAATTGTTCGTCTAGTTCTAGTTGATGCAGCAAGTAGTCAAGCTGAAAAAGCTTGCACTAGATGAGCTTACGTAGCAGTACGTAATCTGCACACGTGAGCTTGCATATCCGAGCGTATCATTGTAGGATTTTAGAGTTCATAACATTTTCAACTGTGCTAGTCTGGCAAGCTGCACTGCTAAAAAGATTGGGATGGACGAGAATGGACTGCGGTACTCGAGATTTCAAAGTAATGAAGACTTTGCTCGGCTCAGCAAACACATCACGCTGGTTGGCTTTCAAGCGCCGCCAACATAGAGAATCCTGAAACCCTCAGCAGCTTTAGGATAGAGGTTTCATGCTACTAACCAAGCCCCAGCTGACGTCTGTGTGTGCTGTAAAATTTAAGCAAACGTGTTTTCCACCCTGTCTTGCCATGTTGCATGATACATCCGGTGGGGGCACCAGCGACGCCGTATTACACGCGTTATCACACAAAGCACCTCCATGTCTGCACCGATCTCAAAAGCGCATGATGATGTCTGAAAGCTATGAATACTGTACGACTTTTCATAATTGAACGCAGCTGGAAGCTGGTGAGTGCAATTTGGTGATGATCGACCTAAAACGACGCTCAAGTCGAATTCAGATTACCGTACGTAATTTTTAACATTCTCTCACTTTGATGACAATATTATTGATAAAGCCGAAGGAGACCTTCCGTAGGCTTTTCGGATTGGATGAAGGCTGATTAGCTTTCCCAAGTCTCTCTGATTTGAATGATACTCTTTTCCCACCTTGACTTTATCCAATTTTCAAATTTTAAAAGTGACATCCGTTTTTAATTGTGAGAAATTTTCAAAATCTTCAAGTGAAGACTTGAGTATCCTCTAAGTATTGATTGTTCAGTGCTGAATGAATGAATAAGTTAATTTCCGGTCTTCATGAGTTCAATCTTTTTGCGACCTTATTTTGCATGAAAGATTTCTGATATGAAGAATAAACTCGAGATAAATATATTCATTCTTAATAATTCCACCAGTATTTTTAGTGGCATATTTCAAAATGGTGGTTTATTTTCCGTATTTTATGTTTCTAGCAATGGAGACTTTGATCTTAATCAGTTCAGGCAATATTATTTATTCGAAAATTACAATATGGCAGTTGAGTGGTGGACATTTCGGTTATCTTATGAATAAGGGTCAGGTAGACTTGAAGTTTTTCAGTGTTGTCACAAAATATGTATATATTTTGAACAAGGAGATGATTATCAATAAATCAGTTCCAATGTCAATGTGGGAGAAGAGAGTAACTACAATACACAACATTTTCCAATTAGCTATAACTAGATGACATTGCATCAAAATTTGAATGAACTACTCAATGTTATCGTTGTTGATCTCAATATTGAAGAGAAATCAACCCTGATACTTGTACAGTCATTCTCATCAATTCGTTGCTTGGAACAGGTTCAACATTGTTTCGGTCCAACAATCAATCAAAAAGGTGTTCACTAAAGACTTGTAAGGTTCCGAGTGGGGAAGTTGTGGATAACTACACCTCTAGACGTGTCACAAACATCATCAATCTTCGTTTCGTAAATATCATCAAGAGCAAGACTCTCTCAACATGATCAATTCCGAGTTAGGGCGAAGTAGTATGCCAATGATCTACTGTGTTTCTTCTATAAGTTTACTAATAAAATCAATACTCTGATATAGGGATCCAATTCATAACTCTTAGTGATGGGATTCAATTTATGGGGATTCTGGTACCTGAACATTTAAATTCAGGCTAATAGGTCTTATTACATCATTCACATCATGTATAGATTACTTCATTACATAACAATATTTGAAATACGTGTAATGTCATGTCATGACTCGGAAATTTGATCATGTGTGGTAGGTGGGTTAACGCATGTATGGCTTCTCCTTCAATTCTACATTGAGTCGTTAATTTCCCATCAATAAATCACGTTTATAAGTATCTATCCGTGAGGGTCTCCCCAACAATAAAAAGCCACAAGAACATAACATAGCCTATATTAGAACAAAATGTTTATGAAATTTAAGAATAATATTTTTTCAATGAAGTGGTGGAGGGATTCTTCTTCTTCTACTGGTTTGGTTCTCGTATTATCAGGGATGTGCATAGTAAGTTAGTTTTTGTCGTTATCTACCCGGGTATTCAAGCCAAATCGTATTGAACCAAGGACCCTCAGCTTAGTTTGGGTTGAGTTAGAAATGGAAAGACAATATTAAAGAAATATACTAAACGTTGTAAGTGATGATTTCCGCATTCGATTCTAATCTCAATACCGGTTGTTGTTCATAGAATGATAATAGAATATCTGAATAAATCATCAATTATTATTGTTCAGGAATGAATTCTTGGAATATAACAAATTATACAGGAAGAGTGAATAGTAATATTTCAGGAAATGTTGAAATTATACAGGAAGAGTGAATAGTAATATTTCAGGAAATGTTGGAGCAGGAAATGTTTTGAGCCGAAACGATAATAAACAATTTTGGATAATGATATTATAGGGAAAAAATTAAGTGTTGAGAGAAGAATAATATTATTGTGCCATAGTATAGAATGGGATAGTATATTTACGGATATTATAATGGTTCTTAATTTTGTGCCATAGTATGGCATTGGATAGTATATTTATTGGTAGTATAATGGTTCTAGACGTGTTTTATAACTAAATGATTTTCATACCGTCTCGTGTTTGTGAGAAAGAGAAACTACAGAGTTATTCTCCTCATTACACTTGGTTCAAGTAAATTGAAAAAGCTATTCAGTCGAACAATAGTGACAGAAATAAAATTGACCAATCAATCAAAATAATCTTGAGACGATTTAGAAGAAGTAAGTTGGAGTACGCAACACGATCAATCCATTTCCGAAATGGTTCGGCTTTGATCGATGTGATCGTGTAATGATTAATGGCGGCAATGGTTCAAACAACAGTGGTTTGACAAATGAGCGTGTTAGGCAACGTGTCGTAGGAAATGGCGGATGCTGCGCCTGTCGCCCTAGGAGAGCCGAGTCGAGAAACACAACTGATTGAACGACGACGCTCATTGCGCTTTCCTGGTTCATTGTCTGTGTGTCTATGTGTCTGTGCTGGGCTCCAGAGACAGGTGATTGGTGAGCGGCTCTGGGAGTCCGAGCAGTGTGAGGCACCGAATATGGGATGCGAGCAGCAGCTCAACCCCTTCATTGTTTGCCCACCACCTCCCAAATCAAATTTGTCAACGGAAATAAGTCCCTGGTTATTCTCTCTCCTAAATCAGATAGCCGGCTGCCTTTCAACTCATCTCCCGAAACGAAAACCTCCATTAGGCATTGGAGGACAGAGATAACATTAGATAGCAGAGAACAAACTTTCAAATTATTTCCCATGAACCCCATTGTACAAGAGCCAATTGAATTCAAAAGTCCTAAGATGAGGTCATTTTTTGTAGCTCAATAGAGTTGTTTTGTATGGTTTAGATAGGCTTCTTCCACACCAGAACAGGCCGGGCCCGTATCGGACGAGATTACTGATGTATCTTAATGGGAATATTCATGATTAATCATCTCATTACATTCATAAAGTCAAATTCTTAAGTCAAATATTTTTATCCCGTGCGATCCGGGCCTGGTCCGTGCTGATGTAAAAGACGCCTAAAATTACGTTAGTCATTCACGACGGTTAAATTTAAAGGCTTCCATAAGACTTGTTTTACATTGAAGTAAATATCAGGGAACAAATTTTCAAATTATTTTCAATAAAACTCAAACCTTAAACGGCCTCGTACATGAGAGCCAATTGAATCAATCCTCTGTAAGATTACGTCCAAGAATACCGGAATCCCGGATTTCTCCGCATTGGGTCTGTTAGACGATATTGTATTTCCACGGCGGTTGAATTTTACGGCTTCGGCTCAAGCTTTAAACTTTATATTTTTTAGAATTTTTACAATACCTTCTTGAAACACACTCTCAAGAGCAAAATTATTTACCAAATGCCAAGTGAAAGTAGCCGGGAAAACGTAATTCTTGTAATACTTGTAATTCTAGTAATTCTTGGGAAATTTTCCCAAGATCCATTCTTACAAATCCGTTCTTAGTCCAACTGAACATGCCTGCTGAATTTGACAGTCTTTGCTTTGTACAGTTTTAGTTCTGCCATGAGTGAGTGTCATTTCGATTCTATATTATACTGTGGTAGTTACATTTAGTTGGATTTCGCTTGATTCTATCACGATTAGATAAAGACTGAGGAGAAGGGTTTCATTCTCATGAAATTCAAATAACGGAGAGTGAATAATGGTTGTTCAAGATTTTTCAAATTCGTATCTTCTACAAAACTTTCCTTTACCATCTTTCCAATTCAGTGAAACGAATTCAAATCTTTATCATGTCCTACTCATTGGAAAATCATGTTTCTAATTGAACAAGTCTTGAAAAACTCTTATTGAACTATTCCAATTGGAACGAGAAACTTGAATAGTCTAGAAACGTTGAATACTCGGTTCCCATTGTAGCAAAATACAACTCAAAAATAACAAGATTACTTTAAAAGTAGAACAAAATTGAGAAATTCATGTCATGAAAAATCAAGCAAAAATTGTTTAGTTTATGTTGTGCTCCAGAATGCCATCTCATCTTGAAACTTATAACTAGAGTATATTAGAATTCGAGACAACTTATAGAACTCAATTGGAAATTCCGTAATTGGAGAAACAAAAAGGGGATAGAAAAAGAACAAACCAATTTTAATTTATTCTCCTTATTCAGAATAAAGTCAGGTTCTGAATTATTCAAGGATTTGAATCCGCTTTTTATAGAAACTTTCATGTTGTAGTACATCAAATTAATTATGAAATATTACTTTACACTTCTAAAGCTGGGTTGCGAAGACTAGCTTATGGTTGAGATGTCAATGTGCTAACCACACGTTACTTCTTTTCTGGTTAATGATCATTCACCTCTGCTGATTCAGTCAAGTGGATGTGAAACTGGCAACCAGCTGGTAGGCCTAAGCCCACATAGGGCTGTTGAGCCATTGACAAACAAACAAACTTCTAAAGGGAGAAAAACAAGGAAAATGTAACTACTTATTTGGTCATCGCCGGGTATATTTCCTATCGGCGATGACCAAATAAGTATACCACGCTTCGCCACGGGCTCATACATAACTGAATAATTTGGAACATTGGAAAATAACAATTCGGAGTTCAGTTTGATTTGTAGTGTGGCGAACTCATCAATGATAGGAGCAATTTCAGAATTTATGAATTGCATCAATCCCAAAGTCCCACGGTTTGACGAGAATAGTGAAACGGGCGCATATTGTCATGCATCAATAATGGAGCGGCATGGTGAGAGAGAACTAGAATAATGTAGAGAGAAACGCTTTTGCAATTGAATGGACATGACATTGGCCAGTCAGAGCTATTCCATTCAACGCAAAAGCACTGTGTTCATAATTCATATTGACGTATCTTTCAACTCATAATATCACATGCTGTGTGAGTCTGCTTCTTTACTCATAGCCATGAGTACCATTAATTCAGAATGTTGTAGAGATGTTGAAAATGATCCTGAACAATCAACAACAAAATGAACATGACAGAGTTTCAAGTAATGTATGTTTTGAGTTTTACATCACTCGTGGAGTTCCAGAGAGCTTTCATCGAGTCAAGCGAATTAGCTACAGATGTAATCCTGTGTACGTAGAATGAACAGTCATGTGAAGGTGAAGGTCCTATTTTTGTCGAAAACAATAATAATTATTTATTTATGAAACGAATTCATGTATTGTATAGTTGATCAATGATTACTTTTGTTTCTATCTCACTGTAACTCGAATGATAGCGCGATGTGTGCCTGTTAATATTGATTCAGTTGAAACGATAGGAATTTCAAAAAGCAAATATTGTGAACATTTCATGTTTTGCAGGCTGGAGAACGACATTTTTTGATGTAGATGAGCTTTACGATCGAACTTTATTTTAAATTATATATTTTAATAATAATTAATAATTGTTTTACTATTTTGTTTGTTCTCTTTATTTAACAATTAATACATCATGACATGTCAAAAATATATATTATATTTCAAACCTTTATACTCTTTTCAATAAACTAACAAACTCAAAGAAATTTTCACATGCTCTTCAAGCACCGTAGTTTCTCTTAGTCACCAAGTTCATATTGTATTGAAGTTGAATAACCGATCATCATCTAATCGTAATTGGATTTTGGGCTTTACAAGAATATTGATTGGCAGGTTCAATCAAATCGGTTCCATAGCCATACAAGGCTATTCTGGTTGTATCTTGCATACGTGGGCGGCCTAGAACAATGTTCAACCGGTAAATCAGTCATCTGTTGAAACGGTTTAACATTGGTGAGCTCGTATCGTCTTCTCTATCAACTATGGTTGTAGTAATCAATCCTCGCTAGGGAATAGTGGGACATTAATTAGGAAACGCAACTCATTGGAGCGTCACGTATCGTACTTCAGTCAGAATGAGGGGTTTGATGAAGGTGATGCCAGTATTTATTAATGAAACTGAGCAAATTTAGAGTAAAAGTGTTTATATCTCATGTAAAGTGACAATCATGAACATGGTATTCGATGAACAGTATGAAGAATCATTCATTGATTTCCCATATCAGTTTGGCTGTGATATTCCAAATCATGCTTTTAAATTCTACGTCAAAGCTCTTCACATTGGATCGACTCAAGGTTTCCATTTATATACGATTGCAAAATCACACAATAAAAAGGGCTTATTGGAAATTTGAGATTCGGAAGGAAATTAGATTTTATGAAACTAAACGTATGGGTAAATAGAAAAATAAATTAAATTCGAGTCTGTGTATGAATTGAGTAAAAAAGCCATTCCACACTATAGAATAGCATTCAGGAATTGAAATTGCTGAATTTCAATTGTAGGCAATTATAAAAAATTGATAATGCATATTTTAAAAAATTATAAAGCAGTAATCACATCATGCTCGGGAAAGCAAAAAATTGCAAAAATATATTCATAGGAAACTTTTCGACGCTCTAGAACAAATCAAGGTGCGTTTCCCGACAATAGTAGATGCACTGATTCCTATTTTTTTAGAATAATACAGACAGTAGGATGTCCCAACCTTTAAAACAAATCTCCTATACCTAGGGTATCAATGAATAATAGGGTATTTTGATAATGAATAGATTTATGAGTGAAAAATGAAAGTAATGAGACTGACAATATTAAAATGCATGAATATTTATGAAACTTATGCCCGGTTTTTTAGTCGCTCAATAGACAGTTTATGGATCCAATAGCACTATTGAATCAATAACCATGTGTTTTCAAATGCAAAAAAGTTATTGATTCAATAAGTTTATTAAACGACTGAAAAACCGGGCATTACTAAGTTAAATAATAATCTCCACATGTTTTAATTACTCAGTTGTGAAGAAATTTATTCATTATTTCCTATTGATTTTCCATTAAACTATTTTGTTTCTGATGCTAACAGGGCTCAATAAAATTAAGGTTTGAATCGATTCAAGTGTAGGTGAGAAGCAGAGACTTCTGATTGTGAATACGCACCATCGTGAAGTTGATCAATGGTGTGAATCATGAGCTGCAGCAGTCCATGGCGGAACTTGTTGCCCTGGGGTGGCGCCCCTCGACGAAACCCCCACGGGCACCCCGCTACCCGAGCTCCCGCCCCCCCTCAACACTTGTCTCGCTCGACGTTGCTGCATTGCCGTGCTGCAAAACACAAAAAACAAATACAAATTAATATTCATCCACATATTGTTATTTGTTGGTTCCACTCAGCCTCAAGGGAAAACAATTCACAACAACGATTAGTTTATTGTTGACTGCAGTAATCGACGGCTCAATTTTGAGGTATCAATCATAGCTCACTTTAAAATCGTCCATATCTATAATAAAAATGTTCTGATATATGGGAGGCCAAAGAGGATGATACTATTTATTTGGATTGAAAATATGCATTTTTTTCTTGTATTCAATAACATCCTCCATTGGGAGCCCACAATCGTTAGTAAGCCCAGTCCGTCACTCCCTATATTTGGAGGCATATTAAATTGTTGCATTGTAGTATGTAGCTGCTTAACACAATGTTATCCAGCAGTGCTTTGTTCCCATCACTGGGTTGCGAAGACTAGCTTATGGTTGAGATGTCAATGTGCTAACCACACGTTACATCTTTTCTGGTTAATGATCATTCACCTCTGCTGATTCAGTCAAGTGGATGTGAAACTGGCAACCAGCTGGTAGGCCTAAGCCCACATAGGGCTGTTGAGCCATTGACAAACAAAATTCAATAACAAACTGTTCATTATGTCACTAAATTCCATATTTGGTAGAATTTTATTTACTATTGGAGATTTAATCAATAGTTGAACAAGTTATTTCTATGTCCATGTATTTTATATTGAAACTATACTAATACATTCATCTACTTTCTAAGTTTGTTCATTTTCGAAATACTTGTCTTCAGAAACATATTTATAATACTTTTTCATGCTGCCTTTTCTCCAATTCTCATTCAATCTGTTAGTAGTTAGAAATATATAGTTCAATGGAAAATGAATAACTGTAATAGGGTGATGATGCAGGCTCTTCATGATTCGAGCTCTTCTCATTTTCAAAATAAATCT
This sequence comes from Laodelphax striatellus, assembly GCA_017141395.1. Taxonomy (NCBI): domain Eukaryota; kingdom Metazoa; phylum Arthropoda; class Insecta; order Hemiptera; family Delphacidae; genus Laodelphax; species Laodelphax striatellus. Next base: position 20,450,793 of record CM029530.1, read on the forward strand.
TCTCTGAGTTCCTGAGATTTATGGGGCTTTGTTTTCCGATCATCTAAGCTCGTTAACTGTATTGATACGATCAAATTGTCAGTATTGAGATATGTCGCAAATTCGTTATTTTTTATCATTGGATTGATTTCCCAGTTTAGTTAAAAGAATAAAGAATAATACACTATGGCTCAGTTTACGTTTTATGAATAATTAAATTCTAATCCATGGTATACATATCCCAATCTTCATCTTTGTTGATACTTCTTGAATATTGAAGGAAGTATTCAATAGTGTTGAATTATTGGTGATTTCTTTATGACATTTTGTATGATGTATGAACTCTGCCGTTAAAATTGTTCTAGCCACACAAGCGGTTGTCGGACAATCGTTAGTGAATATACACTCCAAGAAGAAAGCGTATTGAGGCTGAATATTTACTGTTGAATTGAAAGTTTAATTAAGAAAAATTTTCGTGTCTTCTTTCCTTAAATTAAGTTAATTTTATATTGAAAATTAAATTTATGTTTCATTACTATTGTCTGTATTGTCTTCTATTGTCTATTGTTGTTCCCGAGTTGAACCAATAGAGCCCCACAAATAAACTGCCATGATCTGGACCCACTTAACTATTCAAGAGGTGCTATAGTTGAAATTCAGGAGAGGTTGCCATGGGCTAGCTTCAGAGAATAATTGCTTTTGAATAGTGGTTACCAGTATGGCTCAGTTCTACACCGTCAGAGTGCCGTGCGGTATTGTGTTGTGAAATTTTATGGCCGTCGGGTAAGCTAGGTTTTCAACGGAATTTAGTTGTTGGTGGAATGTGCGCTGTGAATAACAATGCAGATTTTGCAATTTTCCATGATGACGGATAGATGGCGCACCTGTGCTGCCAGCTGAATTCGCTCCGTCTCGGCCTCGCCAAACTTCCGCCAACTCCATCGAACCCGTGCTAAGTGAAGCAAACAGAGCCGAACTTATCACCTCATTCCCTCTTTACATGATCTCATTTTATTCTCCAGTGTCAGATAACGATTGAAGGAATTTGCTCACAGAATGAACAAAATGAAACGAAGTGAGACAGGCGAAGATAAGCGGAACTGCTTGATGAAGAGAAATATGGTTTCAAAATATCACATTGATGTGACACAAATTCAAAAGATTCTCTCATATTCTTCTCAAAATATAGATTTGTGATAATATTGTTCGATGTTCCAGTTCATAATTATATACTTTTTATAAACTTTTTTCAAATGCTGCGTCTGTTTTCTGAGTGAAAACAGACACCATGTTTCTATCAATGGATAATTGGTTATGTTGGCGAAGTGGAACAACCCTACTCGGGTCTCCTCACTATTAAAAGCCATATGCTAAATAAATGAGTTCATATTATGTTCAATCTAAAAAAGTACTTAATTTAAAAAAAGAATCGAATCTTACTTTCCATTAACGGAAATAATGTTAAGTAATGTTGACTTTGAAAATGATGATGAGGTACTTCTCCATGATAGTTCTCTTGTGTTGTCGGAGATGTACAACTGAGGATATTGCAGGTTATGCAGGTTTATGATATAAAACCATGTTACTGCAATTTCTTATTGTATTATAATGAATTATTGGACCAATAATGGTTCAACAACATCGATGTACTTTTCATCTTTTTGTTTCTGATATACATTTCGTATGAAGCTCTGTAAACGAGTTGATTTCAACTTGAAAATAATGCTATTATTTTTTATAATGCTACTAATTATTTGAACAAGAACTTCAGTATTGAAAGAGCATTATATACATATCATATGTTTCATAAAAGTACAAAGAAGATCAGGAAATTTTCTTGAATGTTTCATGCTTATCTCACACCTTAATTTTCTATCCACCCAAATTGTTGGAAATGATCTGCAAATCTTGATTTTCTTTTGATCCTATAGTTGGGTGGCACTAACAGGGATCAAATATTTTTAATTCAGCTGAATTTGAATAGAATTGTTCTGATCCTGGATCAAAATTGATATACTTGGTACAACCTAACATACGAGTAGGAGGATTATTAATTGATTTGATTCAATGATTTTGAAGTTTGATAACTGATTGGAATTAAAAATTACATTTTTTTTAGTAATGAACTTATTATTTGAACAAGAACTTCAGTATTGAAAGACATGAACCGAGAATTTCATTGGTGAATTGTAGTTTTTAAGCATTGGACCTTTTTTGAACGAGCTACACCGTACTGTCAATATAAACGTGATTTAGAATTTGCAGCGAATGCTCAAACTGATGGACTGTTTCAGCATCAAATGAGGAATCGCGATTGAACTCCGACAATTTGTAAATAGTGAAGTGGAGTAGGGGCGGTGCCGCACAACTCATATCATGTGTTACTGGTGGTGGATGAATGCAACCAATTTCACGGGGTTGATAAATGATTGATTAATGCATTAATCATGAGGGTTAAATAGAGGGTAGTGTCTGATTGACATGGACACAGCTATGAAGTCATGATCTGGCTCCATGAAGCATTGTGACCGCTGGCAGTGAGTGCGTTCTGTAAACAAGAACTGAAACTCATTTGTGTCAATCGAACTGCATTGATAATTGTAGAGGAACATACAGTTCAAGTAACATATTTCGAAACTTGAAGACTGGAGGATGAATGCACAATCATGATTCTATAAAAATGTTTATCACAAATTGATGTCTATCCTTCCAACGTTCTTGTTCTAAAATAATGAGTGTTTTGTAGGTATATTTAGAACTAAATACAGCTCCTAACACAAGCTCTCATCAAATTATTAATTGATTCATCAATTATCAATAAATATTATTGGTAGTCTAACAATTAGAATATTCACCATTTATTGAATGTGAAATGAACGCTTTGATTGAATGCAAAAGTTTTTAAATTTGCTCTGTTTTTCGATTTGGAAAACAACATTATTGGAACATTGAAATTCACAGGTACGATTGGTATTCTACAGATTTGTATTCAACTTAATAAGTTTCAGAGAATTTTATTGAAAATAAAGTTGTATAAGAGAGTTGCATAGGAAGAGTAATAGTTTATACATTCACGCTGTTTCAGGAATATAAAATTGAATTACAGTATTCACCATGTAGTAGTGAAGGTGATAATTATATTGTGATAGTATCAAAATTGAATAGGAAGACTCGTATTCTTGTTATCAGTCAGTATCATAGCTCTGACTACGACAACTTCACATCTTTTCATTCAATATTCACTATTCATTGAAGGTATAACGGTATTTTAAGACTTCGCTACATTTGAAGATAGAATTGGAATCAATATTTCAACCAAGCACAGCTATGAGGCTGAATATTTTTTTATATTTCCCAGTCGAGATGATGTTCAAAAGAGATGAGAAAAATTGGTTCAGCTGTCGCGAGATGCAGTAGAAAGCTTTCTCAAGTGTTTGTTGAAAGGAAGGAAATGGCGAGCTTGAAAGCGGAAGTGGGGAGCGTAATGTGACTTGGTCTGTAGTGAGTCTATGTAATTCAGAAGCTGAGATCACATCACTTCACCACGTCTCTTTCCTAGTTAAATTATTATAGTACTTGATTCAAGTTTGGTTTCCTCAAAAACTTGTATCTAGATTTTTTAATACGAAGAATACTTAGAAGTTTATGTTCAAGCTCTGAAATGGAAGATATTTAGTTAGCTTTTATTTTTTATTTCTCAAAAATGGAAGAATATTATCCTAAAATATAAAATAATGATTACCTATCTTATCCTATGTCTTAGGTTGTATTCTATTTCAATCAGACGAGTCTAATGTAGTCCATAAGCGCTCTAATCAGAGCGAGTCTAATGTAATCCATTTTTTCTATCCTCATTGCATCCTTCAATCATGAAAGAGAGAGAGAGTTTCATGAAGGGAAGATTTATTATGATCAATCTCCAGATTCAAGAACTTGACTTCTGTAAAGAGAGCTCAACCGTTTTTAGAACTAAGCTTGACGAAAATAATAGTAGACTTGAACTCAAATAAATAGGCCTTATTGGGAATTGAGAAACTTGAAATCCACAATCAAATGATAAGCATAACTTCCCAATCATCTGCGTCAAGCATTTTCATTTGCCTCATTGGCTGCATAGTCCTACAATTCCTGAAATTATGATGGCTCTATCATGGTTCTATAGCATGACTTTAACTGTGAGGAAACTGAATTGTTTTGGAGTCTCATCGGCTGTACTATATTTACTATTCTCTAGTGAAAAGCTTATATTGAATTGCTCTGTGAGTGATTAAGCCAGGGATGGGAGAAGTGATGATTATAAGGTTGGAGTGCAAAGAATGGATTTTTTTTTATTTTAGGCAAACCACTCCACCAAGTGCGGAAGCTACAAATTATAACAGCGTCAGGAAATTGCACATACATTCACTGTAAACTGGCAATCTTGCGGAAGCAGTGAAAGCTGACACACGCAACCATAATTTGAAGATAGTAATCACAAGTGCACATCATTTCATGCAGCGTTTTATCAGCTAAGGTACAACCCTCAATTTGCTCAAATAGATAAAACAAAAGACTCACAGAATATATAGAGACTATACATAAGCGACTATATAGAAAACTAGCACGAAATAGCCCCAAAGTAGTATCCGGCATAAACAGAATAGTAACAGATAAATTGAATCCTTTATCTGTGCTTGTGTGAAATAAAGCCAGCATTCTCGTTCGAAATTCTTCATTTCTCGGCTTCATGAAGGCAACACATTCCTGTGTTTTAAACTGTATTTTCATTAGTGCCTGGATTAAGAGGAAAACCAGTTCACTATTCCAGACCTGTACACTTACCACAATGTCGAGCTAATACCACACAGTAAATTACTGTTTAATCCTGAAATATTGGTGGAGATATTAGTGGAGGGAACAACTTCCTGCATGTTTAATGCACAGCGTTGATCATGAAACTTCGAGGAGTCTTTAAAAAAAGGTTTGTGATCTAGATATTCTAGCTATTTATTGTTTCAAGTTTGAAGTGATTTGTATAAATGGATTTTCTTAGCATGCTCACACTAGCATTACATTGATAATGTAGCTTGGATAGATCAAATTGATCGAACTATTTTCTAAGCAACATAGAATATGGTGAAAGTACATTCAGAAGAAGAATATTCTATTAAAGTAAAAAAACCTTTGAAATTCATTGCTTTAAAAATAGTTATTTATAAAAATAATTAAATTATTATTTTTTTGTGAACTGCTTTTTCATCAAACTCCCCATGATTCAGTCTATCTATTATGTGTCAGAATTTTTTAGTCTTGACTGACAATTAGTTCTCTGATTGACCATAGAAAAGAACCTCATTTTAAGAAGATCAGTCCAAAAGATATGAATGTGTCTGTATTTGTAAATGATTAATAAATAAAACAACTTGTAATTTGAGCCTTGCACATTACCTATATATCATACTTATTAAAGAGTTTGACAAATTTACGTGACAGAACTTGAGTTTTTGGCCCGAGCCCGACTTAACATCAGGACACTGGTTTGCTTCTTAAATGCTTGCTACCATCGGACTCCCAAGTTGTCAGCTAATGTTATTTCAATAGTTGTATTAACAACAATAACAATGTATTCCTAAGCTGTTCCAATGAATTGGCTTATGTTGTAAATATTGAATTTAGCAATGAACAGTGCACATATTCATGGTTCACATGGCACTTTTCATTCCACTCATTCATGTTCAGTCATTAACAATCAATCAAGAAATACAACATCAGGTAGATACTTGTAAGCAGTGGTGTAGTGGTAAAATTAGCTGTGCCGGAGCTATACCTCTACCGGAAATTTTTTGAAGATTAGCCTACTACCCAAATCGTGAGTTTTAAGGCCCTTTGGCAAATGTTTTGAAAAGTTTAATAATTAAACTAATTAATGATTTTTTAGAGTGATAGTAGTTACAGTAGGGCCTCCCACACATTCTCCTCCAAAGAATAATTTTAACTTTAAAATATGGTAAGACTTTCTTAAGGTAGATTATTACAGTTTGATACCTTAAAAACTGTTTTTAAAGTATCAAACCATAATAATCTACCTTAAAAACTCTATAATTTAAGTTGGAAGCCTTGCTGACAAAAATTGAAAAAACACTGGTGTAAGTTAGGCAAATATTGTAAATGACTAAGTTTTCATTTTCAGTAGTATTAATTTATTATTGTGAAAAAATACACCCACAAGTTACATTAGTATATATATTTTTTATTATTTAACACACACAAACATTATAATCTGTGCGTCGAGTGAGCTAGAGAGGAATCGAGGGGGAGAGGCGAGAGATAAGAAGGACACAATATTGTTGTGGCTATTCCTCCTTCCGTGGTGGGGGGAGGGTTGTGGTGACACGGACACGGTAGTGGTGACACGGACACGGTAGTGCTTGGCGCGGACCGCTGAGATGTCTATCATGTCTATCCATCAACTATCCCGTCTGCCAGTCGCTCGCTCAACTTTTGCGCTTACAATTACGAACTACCTAATCGTAGCTGCGTATGCCTTAACTGATTAACCACGATAACTAACGTGTAAAAATTACTTAGTAAAGGACAAAACAATATTTTCTAAATAAAACAATTTCAGATCTATTTTTGTCCTATATAAAAAATTCGATTGAAAAAATCGTAGCCGGAGCGCCGCTCCCCCTTCAAAAGCTGTGCCGGAGCGACGCTCCGGACCGCTCCGGCTCCACTACACCACTGCTTGTAAGTTTATTTCCACTGCTGAACGTCACTGTGTTGATTTACAATCCAGCTACTCGTAGAATCACTCTTGGAGTTAGTCAGTTGATGCTGGCGCCATTAGAGAAGCAGAAGTTGTTATCGAAAGTGAAAAAGTGCACGCGCCAGTCACGTTCTCGATCAAAAGTGTCGGCAGTCTAATTGACGACTCAGCGCGGCACAGGAGGCCAACAGCAGCACAGAGGTTGATTAGTGTTTTAGTGGTAGACAAAGCGAGCTTGTTTGTAGTCATCGTTTTGGGGGTAGGGGGGCTTATTCGGGGTGGAAAGGGGGTAGTCCCACGGCCAGGTGGGACGAGTATCGATCTGGGTGAGTGCTTTCGGAGATGGAGATGGGTGGCGCAGTGGGACACGGTAGGTACCTCGCGTGACTTGTAGGCTAGGCTACCCTTGCCGCGCAGCGCAGCGCATTCCAAGACTTTGAAGCCATCAACTTTTCAGTGGTCGCCACCGACTAATCCAGTAATATCGTACCTCATTCGCCAAAACTACCCCATTCTCGGCCACAAATCACATTCGTTAAACAAAAATCAGTGCTCGAGCCAGAAAAGCTGTGTAAAAGATAAATATTCTCAAGCTCGAAAATGTCCTTCTCTGAGAGGGGTTGTAATAGCTTTCTGACGTTGTTGGTTCTGGAAAATTTATCTTGGAATTAGTATTGAATTGATATTTGATTGAATTTGTATTTAGAGATTGATATACTGTTAATAAGTTTGCAAAAGGTTATTCATGTTTATTTGCGTGAAAGATGAAATTAATGTCGTGCCACTTACATTCAACATCAGAAAATCTTGCAGAGGCAATCACTTACTATTCTGTCTACTTCTGCATTTCCTTTAATGTTGAGTTCTGAATACATTGCGGAAGTTTGATGACTCACAGATTAAATTCAACCAACCCTTCCCGATCATAGTCAGAACGATTCTCTTTTATTCGTTTCGGTTTTGGGTGAATAGTGCAATACCATCGATTGGCTTTTCGAAATGGTAGCCCACTTTCCAGCACATACGTAGTAAAAAAGGTTGTGTGCTGTTTCGATTCCCTGAATGATATTGAGGCTTAGGTCAGCTGCCATGGGATCGGAATAATGTGAGGAATGCGAATTGGTTCGGCAGCGCTGGGTTGGTGTGAGCAGGAAGGTCTTGCTAGAATTGGCTCAACTTTATTTGGAAGAGTTGAGCGCGTGGAGGAGAATAAAATTCCCTCAGACAAGGAAAGATCGATTTCAAGACCAACTATAAATGTATTCCTCTATCAGCCTTGTCTTACAAGAAGTAATTTATTTCTCTGTTTTATTGGTCCTCAGGTTCTATCTTTTTTTTATTGTTATTCACAAATACAAGTCGCGACTTTCTATAACAGTAGTCTGACATATTTATTACGTTCATGACTTGCGGTACTACATTGTTTTTTCCTGAACGCAGAACTTCTACAATCATTTATCAGAGCAGGAAGTATTTGTTTGCTAGATATATGTGACTGAAACATCAGTAATCGAGATGGATGGCCAGTACTCTATTGGAATTTTCAGCTTATCAATCTCTTGTTTCAATCTCAGTTTATCACATCTCTAAATTTTTTCATTAATTGCTGTTTTTACATTACAATCATGACACGTTGCTGAAAACAATCTGTCTTTGTCTCAACCTCATTGGTCACTTTAATTGGCTGAATCCTTTGGGTCATTAAGTGAACGAAACCTTTCACATAATTTTGGAAAATAACGGGATTATGCAAAACTGTTCCACAGAGTATTCAAACCCGAACGTATTGTGTTGTTTATAAATAAAATATAAAATAATTTAATAAACAATGTAGTAGAGAATCATACATTGATTGCTGCTCAAGAATTGAAGTTTCATATATTTTATGATGTCACTATTTTCATTTGCTTGTTGAAAGCATTGATGTATTAGGGTTGATCTCAATCATGACAGGCCGTCTCACAATAGACAGCTTTCGCATATGAATAAATCCCATATAACTATCATCTATCATAGATCACTGATTTTTATTGCAATATTCAAAATAAGGCGAGGTGGCACGAACCAGTGAGGGTACCCTACCAATGAAAAGCCGTGATGGTATTTTTATTGCAATTTTTATCTATGAAAAATGAGGATCGATCTATGAAGAAATTAGTATCAGGTCTGGTAGCACTGGCAGTTTTTGAATAATCAGAGCGAGAGTAGGCCTACTTATCATTCATGTTTTCCACCACAATCTCTGTCACATTATTATGACCTTGCATTTCTAGTAATTAGTTCTCCATTAATACATCATCCATGCGGGTAACTGTTACTTTCATGTAGATTTAAGCAAAGCTGGCTAAAAGAGGCACGATATCCATTTTATTCGATAAGCAAATACTGCAATACATAAATGCAATGTATACAAAAATTACGACACGGTACTACTGTATTATTATAACGATATAAATAATACTAATTATTAATATTAATATTATAACGATATAATAATAATAATAGAAATAAAGAATACAACTTACTATACTTGGACTGATCGCGTTACTCTAGCTGGCTATTAAAATTTATCATCATTCAGTATACATGAGAATAGTTATGAGAAAGGAATTGTTAAGATCAATTATGAGATACAAGAATATTTAGAATGTAAAGAATTGAATTGAGAGTCAAGTCATTCTCTAGTTTTTCACTAAACGTTTTTGACTGCTGTCCTCTCTAGGGGGTGTTGCATGTCAGCACATTTCGAGCTACGATATGAAGAATATTGTACTTCGAGAGTTTTAAATATCTAGGATCAATAGTGGACTTGACATCAAATCCAGAAATGATAATACGAGTATTTCAACTAGTAGTTACTAGAAGTGAAGAATTCAGTATTTGAAGTGATCGGGGACATTCTCCAACGATCTTCATTCTAAGCATTAACAGCTTCGCATTTGCTAGGCGATTCTTATGGTTATTATAGTTTTTGAGATACATCTGTTTTACAAATTCTACAAGCTATATCAGCCTATAAAGATTAGTCAACTCTACAACAATACAATACTTTAATAAAATTGCTTGAATAAAACATGCTCCTCAAAAATAGCTCAAAACGGAAAAGGAAAATCGAGTTTAAATTGCGAAAAAAGTGAACAATTGAAAAAATTGATTGGAAAATACTTTATCATGAACAAAACAATAGATAAATTATTTAGAAACTAGATAACTTATTTAGAAACAAAAAGCTTGCCCCGAAATAAAGAATATCACAAACAAATTGGAAATAAATGAGCATGAGGGTGGTTGAGAAAAGAAATAGGGAGGAAAGGAGTTTGGAGAGTTCAAATTTGAAGCTTCAAAATAACAGGCAGTTGAAAATGTGAGCAAGAAAATCCAGTAATCAATTGAATACAAATTGTTCAAATCATTAAAATGTACTGCATGTGCAAATTATCACACTAATGCCCAGTTTTTCAGTCGTTCAATAAACTTATTGAATCAATAACTTTTTTTGGATTTGAAAACACATGGTTTCAAAAATAGCACTATTGGATTCAATAGTGCTATTGGATCCATAAACTGTCTATTGAGCGACTGAAAAACCGGGCATAATCATCATGAATGAGACTTGATATCGTTCATACCCTTATTATAAACCGAATAAACAAATGATACATTACTAGTTTTCAGTATCAATCATACATTTTCCACTCAAATTGGAACATAATAGGGGTATGTGATTCGAGGATGGCTCGTACCTCTTCTAAAAACTGTTAACCTTGGCTCCAACCTCAACAAGTAACAACGATACAACAGATATTCTATTTTGTTCTCTTAAACTTTCATGTGAGATTGGATATTTTATGGATGAAAATCTTATGTGTATTGGTTCAACATCAAGTCTTATTCAGTTCTGACATCTAACACATTTCACTATCTTTTCATTGCAAAGTAGTTCACATGATGTTCACATGAGTATACAGAGTTCAAAATGAAAAGCATCATTTGTATAACCAGAGTTTTCAAAGAGTAGACATGTAATTTATCAACAACAAACCAATAACACAACTACATTCCTGAAATACTATTCAATTTAGTAAAACATACCACTCGAAACTTATGCCAATTCTTTCCTCACATGCTGATTGAGAATATTAAGAAATGCAGAACATGCCTAAAACAATATAATAGTAGCAATACAAGATCAATGGACCAATGCAGTCAAAATCCTGAACTTTTCCACAATTATCGAACTCACCAGCGATTGGACAGCTGTCTGGTGCTGCAAACGGAAAAGAAACATTAAACATCGAATAACAACAACAACAAACAATCAGCCACAACATTTATCGGCATACAGCACACAAACAAACAACAGTTTTACAACAATTATCTTACAATTGAATAAATGTGCTCCAACTTACCACTCGCTATAGGTCTGCCAATAGGATGATTTTCCATGTGTTCTTTCTTTTGTCATACATGACAGGACTTATTTTTTCTCCTCTTGTCAAACAGTGGGGAAATTTCCTCCATCAATCATATTCCGGATTCAAAATATCTAACTGCTGACCTTCATAAAAAAACGACATATGGTTACATCATATTCATCATCTTCACCATTTTTAGTGTTTGAAGAGTTTGTTGAAAAGGATTCGGAAGAGAGTTCAATACATCATAGATAAAGATGAGTACTACGTACTGGTCCAAAGCTGATTCTAAAATATTATCTGTAAATATTCAAGATTTATTTCCAAGAAATATACAATCTATTGACTTCGATTTTTTCAATCCAAATCACTAGTGATATTACTCTATCGTGTACTGGGGTAGTAAAGGTTGTAGGTACCTCCAAGCTAATTATAAAAAAATTGAAGCAAATCATAATGATTATGAGGAGAACAATGATAATAATTTTCACCTCATCATCCACACAATAGAACTAAAGTAAATATTCGATTACTTATAGGCTAAAGCTTAACGAACCTATGTGCAACTGAGACTGTAGTAAATCATGCTTGGAGAAAACAACCTATATCTTGTTTTTCTGTCATCAATTACTGGTCATTTGTGATCGAGAAGAGCTACTCGGTTACTGTAGAGATCCAATCACACATTTGGCACAAATGAGAGGTGTAGGTGTGTGTTGTTCATCAGTGAACAATCGATTCCCAGTTAGTAGACAGTGAGATGAATGAGCCTTTCAAGATCAAGATAGGACTCATTAGAAACAATGGAGGGGGAGAGGGAGGAAGAGAAAGAGAGAGAAATAGAGAGAGAGAGAGAGAAACTCATGCAGCAGAACAGAGCGTTCAGACGCTCATTCAATTTATTCATTAGTCGTCTTGATTCCGGCAATTTTGTTAATAACAAAACTGTCATCAAACAAAGTTGAATGCAATTGGTTCATTCTGTTTCCTATGCAAATAGGAAGTCGATGTCAGTCAGTTTTAATTCGATTTGATTAGAACTTTTGGAAAAGATGTTTTGAAGATCAAGATTCAATGAGACTAGTGATACAGGACCTAATTACATCCAGTCATCCAAAGATCATTCTTTTTTTGCTGTGGTGATGCACACATTAGCTTTTAGCTTGTGCGTGGGTGATGAGAAGTATAATGATGAGAGATGAGTGGACTACAGCTCTAGGTGGGTTCCGAACCACCGAGAAGCGATATAGTTTCTCATGAATTAATGAAATTCAGTGGAAAAAAGGCATTAAACTCTAGTATCCTCCCTTAAAATTGGAGTAACAAGTACAAGTATCTTTATCTAATTGTGCGCTTTGACACTGGCACAACCACGAAGCCAATAATCCTGAAAACTGTTTTCCAATTAATTAATGCTATCCATATTTTTCGAACAGTTTAGGGTTCTGCTTAGTCCGAATTTTCAACAGTTGCTTGTTACAAAAAATAATGTAACAGTTCAAAATAAACAAATTTCATTATAATTCGAGTCTAAATATATCCTTCAGGATTGAAGCCACTCTCTTTTCTCTCTCTCTCCAGAGGTGCCTCTTTTGTAGCCATGATCGCAGATGAGACAAGAGATCTTTAGTCTATATTTGGTTAAAAGTATTATCGTCTCCAAGGCGTATGAACAAGATCAAAGTGAACATAAAATTCCATCCAATAATATAACCTTGAATATTGAGTTGTTGATTAGGTAAGACACTAACATCATGATTTGCTGTGTCATAACAATCCACGTCTAGTGTGTGGGAATCTAATCTATTCAGATTTTGATTCAAATTTACTTCATTGGATAGAAAATATGATAAAAAATTATCGTTTACATATGGCTCTAGAAGTATATGATTATTCCAAGCCATGATGTAATGGAGTACATAAACATTATCCTATCGTTACTATGCATTTCATTCCCGTGCCAAAGACAATCCACTTTTTATTGCTTGCTGAATTCCATGTGACTCCGAACGCGCCCATATCACATTCGATCTGCATTAATTTGAACTGGGCAAATTGCACCATCGATTCAGTCGCCAAGTAGCCTAGTGATTAGCCTATGAATTGCGCGCACGCTGCTAAATTCATGTTTTCGCCATCAGTGAACAGCAGCACTTGGACTGCTCACCGTTTGCACCGAATTTATAGAGCCGGTATGAATAACAAACGGGTCGACAGGAATAATTCGAACGATGGAAATATCTGGCGTTTAGGTGGTGGTCGCCAGGGTAGAATGATGGAGTTGGATTGTGTAGCTGGTAGGATAGCAGCCGCAGTGCTAGAATGAACAGTGAACACCGAGCTCTGCGCCGCACCGCACCGCACCGCACCGTACCCGAGGCGTTGATTTATGTTCAGTTGACCAAGTCTCGCAACGCACAACAAACCTCAACGCTAATGGAAAACGGATGAACTAGTGCACACGGTCGCCATTCACCTCTAAATCAAAATAATTATACAGGCGGCCGATTGTGAGTGCACGTGTGTGCGTTGCAGTAGCGACCAATTAGCGCCTGTGTTAAGATCCTTATTTCAATTGGACAGAAGCCTCACATGTATCAGTATAATGCACCAAAGGGTGTAAGCTTCAAATTGAAAGGAATAGGCTGTTTATAATTAATTAATCTCCACAAAACACTAGGTATTCACTCTAGGAATCCTCCATCAATTCACGTAAATAACACATAATTTGGAGAACTGAAGGCCTTTGGTTTATGAATACAGCCATAGCCCCCTCCAATACAGTCAAATGTTGTGTTTTAATGATGATAACTAACGAATTAATAATAGTTATGACGTCAATATAACAGTAGAAGCTGAGATCACGCTCTTATTAGATCACACTAATAGGAATTGAATATATTAATGTTATAACAACAGTGCCTCGATGAACGATGAGTATTTGATTATTATATCTGGTGAATGAAATCAAGCTGAAAACACTTCCCGTCCATCATTTTAAAGTCTTGTTGTAGAAAAATCATTCTATAAATTAATATATATTATTTATCGCGAAAAATATTTTTAATTCATGGAAAAATTCAATTCTTGTTTTATAAACAATTCTTATTCCTCATTGTCTCTCGCCTAAACAATCAGAATCGATCAATAGTAGGCTCATATACCGCGTTTTTCTGGTTGAATGAGAAATACACTTGCATAGCTGGGAAACCAATAGATAAAGACATTGACCACCAAAAGTAGTCAATTTTTCAACCAATTTTTTAAATATTATCCGTGGTAGAAGCTAATCCGCAAGAGCCTTAAAAAACCAAAACATTCCAACTACTTCAACTTTTTCACTTCTTCATTCTTTCAAACGCTATTCTCTCGTTCCATTGGTTCAATGAAAGGTAATAATTATGAGTTAATCCATTTAAATGTTGAAATTAAATTATACCAAATAAAACTCGATCTTTTAAATTTAACTGAGTTAACTTGATATTTATGAACATGTCAAATTCAAACTGACAAATAATGATCGATTCTTTTGAATTGAGCTCTAATGCATGAGCTATTCCGTGCACAGAAACCACCGGAGAATTGCAATGACAAGGCCAAAAATAACTCGAATCTCGTGAGACATGCTCGTATAATATCGATGTAACGTGGTTAAATGGCGACAATTATGATCATCCGATTCATCTAATTGAATAGCCTGCCTGTACTTGCACTATCAGACGCCACTTCCCTTATGGCTACTGCATATTCAATACATATAGAATGCATGCTAATTGAACAATGAACACTATGAGGCTGCTTAAATTACTGTTACGAATAACTAACAAGAATACGAGTGGTATCTTTCTTTTGGCAAGTTTATTTCCAATCTGATAGGTAATAGGATTCAAAATATCTCAAATTTTGTATAATTTATTATCTACCCCTGAATCACAAGAATTTTCAAACAATATGCTTCACCATTATCTATCAACATCAAATTTTATTATTAATATCAATGCATTCACTCTCAAAGCACTAGAACTGTAGTTAGAAACTGCGATTCTCATTTTAAATGGATTAAATAACATTATGTTTTCAAGATGAAGAAGCCTATCTCATAAAAGATTAGGTATTATCTAGATTTCATTAAAATTGATTTTTTATTGAGATTAGGTTCTTCATTAATGAATATTATAAAATGTATCGGGCTCCAACTCTGGATTGTTGTAAATTAAAGTAGATCAATATTATTTGATGTTTTATTAAACAAAGAATCAACTTAAAAATATATAAAAGAACATAAAGCTGAGATTCAATACGCTGACCTTGATATAAATGTGATGTATTTTACTTGGAATGGTTTAGTGGAGCTTGAAAATTACAATGTTCATTGTTTGAGAAGGATATTCTTCCCATAGAAACTCAACCGTAACCTAAGATACTTGTTGAGATGAATCTTCCTATTATTCCAACTTCGAACTATCAATCGATTCACGATTCAAATACAAGCTGTAATCAATACAGGACAACGCTGTAATAGTTTAAAATCATAGAGAAATAGGCTACAGCAATCTTTTTCAAGTGGGAATAATGTAAAACTGTAAAATCCTCAGCTTGTTTCTCACGTTTTAAGTTCATTATTTGGTTGAGTAGATAGGCCTATATCACAGGCCGTTAGTCCAAAACATTTCTTGAATACGACATTATATTATAGGCAATATTAAACAAGAACAACACAATATCGATAATCTTGGGTTTCACTCACTGATAACTCCCTTCAATTGAGCGAACTGGTATTTATCACTATACTCTAATTAAAACTGCTTTAGGATTGTGACCCGCTTGGCCTTAGTGGTGGACCGCTTTAGGCCGGTCCTAGAGCAGTTTAAATCAAATAGTTCAAAAGTATAGTTCAATTAGGAGGAATCTTCCTCATTCAAAGAAAACAGCATCAATTTTCATAGAAAACTGTTCAGATGCACCTCGAGTTGGGAATCCAATAGCTCTCCGATGTCTATCTAGGCCAGTACTCCTGTCTGTGATATTAAAGAGGTCGGAGGAGAAATTAGATTCTAACTTACACCGGAGTTCCTGTACTCAAATTCGTGTTCAGAATTCAGGGACGGAAGCTCGAGCAACTAATAAGCATTCCTTCCCCCTCCCCTTCACCACTCGACCGCCGTCGAACTAACTATTGTCTCGGGCTAAATTGCAAACATAAATTGTACAAACTTCCTCAACCTGACACAAGGACGCAACTTCCCATCCTATTACCGGTATCTGATTGGAATTCTTTTGTGTTATTGAGACAAACTTTGCAAGATCGACTGCAATAATAGCTGTTTTTACTCCAAAACTATCATCAATAGAGGTGATTAATACAATAGTTGAGCGGGAGATCGATCTTTGATCTACCAAATCGAACGTTATTTTGATCATAGAATTTATAAGACGGTTCCAACGAAATAGTTATTTTTCATGAATTCATCAAGTTGAGCAATATGACTCAACATTGAAGAGACAACATACAAATTTATATTCAAAACAGCTTCCCTTATTGATTCTCATTATAAAAGTACTGTAGTATGTTCATCAAACTGTCAATTTTCATTTGAATCAATAATTATATATGGAATAATCAACTGAGTTATGAATTCTATTGAAAAAGACAATATTGGTGTGATGACGAATCCTTCCAATAATACTTGAAAAGGACTCCTCGTTAGCTCTTATATTATTGATGATATTGATGTTCTTATAGATTGACATTCTTTCCTTTTCAGGGCATTCATCAGAACAAGTACTGCTAGACCAGAAGTTTGAGAACAAGAAGGATCGGCAAACTGAAGCATCGGAATGAATCGAGGATCTTATCACAGCTGTATTCTTCAGTATTGTAGCCATATTGCACAGTATTTGAAGTTATCCAGTTAAATTCTAGGTCACATCCTAAATACCCTATCCAAACACTGCGGTTCTTAAAGTTCCTCCAAGTATACCGTAACTCGTATCATTGTAATAGTTTCATTGTTTACTTGAGAACAAGCATCCTATGAACAAATACTATAAAGTGGGCTTCAGTTATTGAAGATATATCTTGCTGTGAAGATTTACTTGGAAATTTATTACAGAAGTTTTAGTTTCAAAACTTGTAAACTAACACAGTTTACGATAAACAGCCATTATTTTCTAAGTTCAAACGAATTGAATTGATCTCTGCAATTAGGTTACACGGAATGATCTTATTAGTTTATTCGATAAGTTTATTTCATGTCTCATGTCTCTAGATATGGAATAAACTTAGCCTACTAGATATTCTGCATTCAATGCTTAAATGAGGATGTTTTTAGAGATTACAAACCCACATAAATAGCTTATATGGATTACTGTCTCTAAAAATATCACTCCTTGAACTAGTGTTCGAAGTTTTTCAAATATTATTTCTATATTATTGTGCTCCAATGATATATGTTCATAGCTCCAGTATCGTTGCATCTTTTTATGTACTCACTCATTTAACCATAATATTATTACTCAATATTCATCAAATAATATTCATGGTCATTTGACTTACTTACGTGATTTGAAAGTTGAATTTTATTGTCATCATTGTTAGTCAAACGAAAATCCAAAGAAAGCTATCTAAAGATTTCTTAAGACAGGAAACACTTTCTGAAATTGTCAAACTCCACTTTAATACACACAATGTTTACAGGACCATGGTTTCATGTTATACTTAACACATCCCCAGTTCAACTCAAGTAAAGAACTCTCTAAATTTTTTCCTTCTTCAATATCATTCTAATTTTATCGATTGCTTTGTATCATCTCTGTCTTGCAGGGATTGAATGAATTGAAGTGAGGTATGGAAACCATTAACTTTTTATCGTAACATTCATATAAATTTCAACCTATTCCATGAGTATTGTGTTCTTTATGATAAGATGTGATGGAACAATTTAAAAGTATGATAAATAGTCTAGTATTTCCGAATTGTGATGGTGAATACATTGGGAGAGAAATTAAATCACGCTCACTAGATTGGAAAAAGAGTGCCTTCAACAATTTAAGGAGAAATAAATATTGTGAGATAAGAGAAGAAGCTTGTCGACTGGAGCAGAAAGAAACCTGCAACGGAATTCTGCAAGTGCTATGCTGCGACGGGGAGGTTTGAGGAGGCTGCTGTGACGTAGTAAATAGCACCAGCCGTTTCGTGACCTCCAAAGATTTTCCTTCTCCTAATTACTGAGATTTTATCTTGGCTCGAAACTTTTTAATTTCTCAACTTCATTTCGCAACCACGCGCTGTCCCGGCCTCTCTCGTCGAAATTATGAAATATGATGGCTTTGTTAAGCAGAGACTGCCAGATTAAGAAATTTATTTAGAAAAATTACCAGCTAATGAATTTGTCACTATCGCAAACGGCAACTTCCTGAGCTCAACAACAATGAAGTTGATAAATATCTCTGCTAACAAACTTTCTAATTCAATATTGGGTGAACTTCGTAACTAGGCGCACATTTGATTAATGTTGAACATAACAGGTCTCCAGTATGCTGAATATGACCCAGGCTATCTTTCATATTTCTACACTATGTGAATTTGAAATTTGTTGAATGGAGAATGATTAAATAATTGGAAAAAATAAAGGGACTTATATAGCATTCACAATCTGGATTCAATAATTTAGTTGAGACAAGACCTAGTCAATTATGAAAAAGCGTATTACAATATCAATGAAATTAACAAACTAGCATATAGGCCTGTTCCCAATAGAATCAGAGTCCAAAACGTCTGACGCTCACGGATAGGAAAAAGGTCACAAAACACCCTAGAATGTTCTGAGAATAATTTTCAAAATTTACAGAGTCTGGATGATAATTATTGTAATTGTAATAGTGTAAGTCTGTATAATCATTATCCAGGTTAACCATTCCTCTTGAATTTATCATTTATCTGAGGTACATTGGGATTTGAAGATAGCGACCTCACACTAAAACACACTATTCTGGAACATGATACAATAAGATATAAACAGTAGTAAAATGAATAAATCTTTCGTAAGATAACAATACAAGTGATCTACAAGGTATGCTATTTTCACATGGAGTCATATTGGTTTGCTGATTATTATTCTCAAGTTTCTCAAAATAATCATCAATCTACTCCAGATTCAATATTCTCTGGGTGTTTGGTTACATTGAAAATATGTTATCGGGAGGTGAGAAGGATGAGTAAAGCTTACTCTATTCATAGCGTTTGTGAAAGTTTGAAAAAGTTGAAGAAATTGATCCTATTCAAGCGATGAAGAGAGAAGTTTTGAAACGCTTCAAAAACACTGGAGATTAGCCGAAGTTTTGCTGCGCCATCGGTCGTAATGGGTTCTCGTCAGAAATGCCAAGGACGCGCGGGATTTTTGCGATATCAACCCTTCCACCTCCTCGCTCCTTCTTTTTGCTTTTCCTCCTAGTGAAAGCCCAAGCCGTCTGCCGTCTATTCATCTCTCCGAGCGCACACACGATATCGCACACATTCGATCCTTCCGTACCAGTCACCCTTAACCAACCAACCCCCTCCCATCCTCCATAACCCTAATTTCGCACACACACCGATTTCTCTCCCACTACACACACATACTTTCCCCACCCTGCTTCACTACTCCATCCACACACTTTTTAACACCATTTCTTTCTTTATATCGCGTATTCGCTATCTCGTCCTTCCTCTTTCCTCAACCTTTTCTCCTCTCTTCTAACCTCATCCAGCGAACGCTCACACGCCCGCATTGCAAACAATCCAAAGCAAGAGAGGCTTGAACAGTTCAAGTTCTTGTGACAGAGAGAGACGAAACGTTCAAAGCTGAAGCGTATGTAGTCAAAGTTCTTGTACTGTGTTCTCAGAGAGCATCCAGGCACCGCTGAGTTCTACCAACTTGTTCCGGGAACTTACAATATTATCTTTGTAAACACCTACGCAACTCACTCAACTCGCAAGCTTTGAACAATGCAATGTTTTTCCCAGGGATGATGATATCAAATTTTGCGTGTATACAAGACACGTGAATACAGGACAAAATTAGGAGGTCTAGTAACAGACCAAGAAGTAAGTCATCAACATGATAAATTAAGCTAACTTAGATTGCGAGTTACTGTGTTATTTTCAGGAACAGACCAAAAAGTAAGTCGTCAATATGATAAATTAAGCTAACTTAGATTCAGGTAGGCCTACTGTGTTATTTTCAACAATGTTGTGAAGGTCAGTTATCATTAATAGTAAAGTAGAGAATTTTTATATTCCACATCATTTTCAAAGTCTCATTCGAAGATTGTTCAACGTTTTAACAACTCATCTATCTTCGTATAGAAAGAATTTCAATCTCAGTGGAAGAAACTCAAGAAAGAAGAATCTCAATCTTATTGGGAAGAAAACTACAAGAATAAATTGAAACTCAATATTTCTCGATTGAGCTTAAATTGTTTGCGATTGAGCTTAAATTGTTTGATTCCTTATGCATAGGCCTACATTGATACAATATTTGAGAAGGAACACGAAGCTTCTAAACGGGATTACCAAAAGACGTCCAGGTGCCCAGAAATGAGATCAAACAACCTCTGAATCGTGTTTATTGGTGAATTGCAATGACTCACTGTTCTGGAGCGAATCACATGAAATGAAAATGCAGATCAACGAACTATGGTCGAAATATTAATAATAAGTTTGTAAAGTAAGTAAGGAGATTTTCTATCATTGTTTAGTAGAAACATGAGTAGTTTAGAAGAAAAATGAGAGATCTAACGTCACTCCTCGCTTTAAATGTTTTTAATTCAAATAAGCACCTGAGTTTATTAGTTGGAAGGTCGAATGGACTGGACAGTAGAGAGAAAACTTCTTGTAATACATGTATCTCAGAAATTTATTTTGTAAATGCTCCAGAATGAGAATGAGGCCATTGCAATGTGGATTACATATCTCAGAAGCGTATTCCAGGAGATTTCTAACAAGCGATTTGTACCAGAATAAGACAGGGGCCGTATCCGTGAAGGAGAGCATGTCCTTAAGATGAAACCCATCTGCTGATTGGCCCTACTGCAAATGTAGTCCATATGAGAATTCAATGCAAAATCATAACTAAACATGATTCCTAGGTCCTTCAATGTTTCAAAGGGCTGCCTCCAATGTTATAAGTATTTCTTATTAGTGGAGCAGACTGTCGTGTAAAAGTGAGAACTTTACATTTATCAACATTTTTTTAAGTTTATTTGTCTCACACCAAAGTGATAAATTATCAGCATCCCTTTAGAGGTTGATGCAATCATTGTTATTTCTGATTTCCTTGAACAGTTATTCCTTGTTGTTCGATTTTCCTTATTCGAACAATATTCTCATTTTACAATAATGATAAGCCTTTAGAACTCTATTTCTATGAAATTCTATCTACTAGTATTATTATAAGCGTGCCAAAAGTGGTGGAATGAATTATTCATTTTTCCTCATCACTCTTGTCATTACTTCGATCTTGACTTACAAACATTAACCTACTTTAATCACATTAGCATCATCGGTAATAACAGGCTGGTTCCTTTTTCAGATTGCTCAATGCGATTGCACATCCTTTCTTTTTGCTTGGTTTACACACCATAATCGAAGCCATATTAGTCTCGAATAACTGTGCTGCAGTCAGGTTTAGATGCAGCCAATTTATATGCCACGTTATATGAGTCTTACTATCTACTATGTTGCTACAACACTCAGCTCATAGCTGAATAGCTTGTACTAATTAGCTCATAGCACGAATAAAGGACTAACATGTCACACCTGTGCTCATAGCAATGCAATCACTGGCATCCAGCTCACATCAATACAACCACAGAGAAACTATAGATCAACTATTCATTCTTATATCTTATAGAAACTATCTATTCATATTCTGTGATACAGCTCATACTATATTTTACTTCTCCAAGAATAAGAGGTAAGAAACTAATTGGATAGAAAAGAATACGTTCTATTTTGAATTGGACGAGAAAATCGACAAAGCACTACCTCACTCCAAATTTCAATCGAAGTTTGTGTTGATCTAATAAATAGGTGGGATGTGGGATAACAATCGATTCCGCTGAAAATACAGCTCATATCGTGTGCGTTGATTCTGTTTGTAGGCTCGATAAGCTTTCGCTATTGTATTAGCTAGACAGAGTGTTGCCACAGAAATCCTCAGTGGGCTTGATTGACGCAAGCAGTGCTAGCTAATGACGTAAACCGAATGCTGCTCGGTACTGATCAACGCACTTGCCCACTTATTCAAGCTGTCACTCGGACGCAAACATTCCGACATTATCTGTTACATGCTACATGAATCTTTTTTGTTCGAGCATTGGAAATGTAGGTTGCAATTGGATTGCTAATAAGTTTCATAACATTGGAAAATAATTTAAAGTTACATAATACTGAAGCATCCGGCTGAAAATGTGAGTTAAACAATATCAAACACAGGGGGAAGTTTTGCAATTCTCTCAGCGGTGGATGACCTATTTGCGTCATCATCAACTTTCTCGTACAAAACACGTCAAAATGAGCTATAGAAACATTTTTATTGAAAATATATTTTGTATATTGCTATCGTTATGACAAAGGAACGGCAATGATGTAAGAAATAAAAGATCCTTTTCCTCTGATAATAAACTATGATATTCGCTTCAGTTGACGGTAATATGGGCGTATGCAAATCTATTTCATGTCCTTAGTTGAATCATGTCCTCCAGGGAAGAATTGGGGGTGTAGAAACTTAAATAACTCTACAGAAATCGATGTATTCTGTAGACTTTTCAGCTCAGTACTTTTAATCCATACAGACATTCAGTTCGATCTATGCTAACAGAAGTGGAACTCAAAAACACTTGTCAAAAATCACATACAAAAAACATCCTTGAAGAACACTTCAGAAATTCAATCTGTATACATCTCAGTGCTCTCAATCCAGATAAGACATATTAGTCAAGACAAGATCATAAGTGTGAATTACTGTGACTAAACCTTGTCTTGTCTTCAATCCTAAGACATATGTTTAGACTAGACAAAAATATAAACCAAAAACCAAACATACATCAACTAAAGTTTTCAGATGCTCGGAGCTCAAAAGAAGATGTTGAAGCTCTTGGCATGAATGTCATGACCAAAGCCAGATTTTGAAGCAAGTCCTTCTATTGTTTTTCACCAAAAAATGAGCGAGAAGTTATTGGAGAATAATATTCCCGTTGTATGAAAGACCGCTTGAGGCATTCTGCGCTAAATATAATTTACGAGAACGAAAAATCGCTTCCCTGTGTTCATATTTCATCATTATTAACCTTGTATATTTATTATCATTATATCATAACCGATATATATTGTATAATTATCTATCTGATGAACTGAAAACTTATCATTCTAATCATAAGCCTGAAGCTACCAGATCAGAAAATAATAATTCTAATTTCTAACCATAAATAATTAATAAATAACAATAAGATGTTCTTGTTGTTATCCTATAAAGTTCAGTACAGTGCGGTTCGAAATTTTCAAGTGAAAAAAATCTCTGTTGTTATAATTATTAGTTATACTTAATTATAATTATCAAGTATTATAACTGTTCACTGTTGACCTGATCAATAAGGATTCGCCTTTCATTAGAATTTGTGGAGAGCAGTTTTTGTTGCAAAACAAGTCCATTCCAAACGAGTGGATCTCAACTAGGATGAATAAATGAAACAGTTGATAGATAATGAAGGATCATTACAAAATTGACCAATCGTTACTGTCCTATTATATGATAGAATAGAATGATGCACATGAAGGCCCATCATGCAATTGATGAGCCTAATGAAGTAGAGTTGGTGATATCCCTTGGTGGGGCAATTAATGCTCTCCATGAGAAATAATGTTTATTTCATGTTAATGGACGTGCAATCTAGAACCTTTCAAACAATTAACAGTATTCATTTGGTAGCAACCCAATTGCCACCCATAACAATGTGTATTTTCTACAAAAGCTGAAATGAAAGTGCAGTCTGAGAGTGTTAGTAGCCCATGAAATGAGTGGAGGAGGCTAGGGGCAGTCCCAGTACTCGGATTGAACGTTCTCTCCAAGTCTGGAAAGAGGGTATTGATTCTCCGGGGTAAAGCTGGCCCATTAATGGAATATGAGGCGTGCAAGCCTTGGCGTGATGTGCTATGGATTCATGTGCTTTGTTCAATATGGATTGAACTCGAATAGAGAAGACAAGAAAAGGAACACGCTAAACGCGAATATTTAAGCTCTCATAAGAGTAACTTTCAGTTTGAAGTGCTGTATTGAGAACAATCCAATCGACCTGATTGAGCAAGAACGGCTTCAATGATTGATTATATCTCACTAAGTCTTTGAATTATTCCCAAGCTTGTTGAGGTCTGTTAGTATTCATGGTACTAGCGTTCGAACGCGAATTATTCTTTCACGACCAACTAGAATCTGCATTATTCACAAGATTTACTGATGATTCATTCACTCTCATGCTGCAAAACAGCTTCAAAACAATTGAGTCGAATAATATTCAAAATACACTTCAGGAAATACAATTCGAATTCATGATCAACACTATAATTTTCACTGCAGTTATTATTGCAGATTGTAATAAGATGGAGATACCTGGAGTGATGAGTTTAGATGATACAACATCTACCTGATCAGTCATGAATTTTTGAGAACTCTGGAAAAATCGTGTTTCTTGTTTTGTTGATAATTGAAAATAACAATATACTGACAAGTAACATTCAATATGAAACAATATTAACAATGATTATTCATCATATAAACAAGGATGAATCATGAGGATAATGGTTAATCATTCACGGAATACTTCCAAAGAATAGGGAGCATAACAATGAATAAATTTTCGATGCCATCAATTCCATAACAAAGAAATATTGTTAAAGTTGATAAGATTCCAGTTATTATCTGAATAGTTTCTTAGCAGTCAACCCAGAGAACGATAATAATAATATGCTATTCGATATTCAATGCTATTCATGATCATGATTAGCTCTTTATGATAACTCCGCTGTTACAGTGGATGCGAGTTGATACGAGTGCGTGCAAAAGGTACCTTTCAAGAGCACATCGGTTGAGAAGGAGGTTAAATAAAATTTATTCTTATTATGTGAGGTGCTTGGGATTTTCTAGTATGCAATATTACTCTAAACTCGTTTTCCCTTATTAGGCGTCTACGTTGGGTGTTCTACTGTTTCGTTTTTGTCAGATTTTCACATGCGAAGTGAGGAATGAAAATGCTGAATTAATGACTGGCTGTGCAGTATTGACTTGCTTAACGAGCCGAAATCCAATAATGTCGGATGTCAAAAGAAATACGAGTCAGATGCGCATCAAGGTTTGCTGCTGGCATTTTTATTCCTCGTTCAAAACAAATCAGTTGTTGTCCGTGTCATTTGCTCTCACAAAAACCACGCCCGTTCTGTGTATACTATGCTAGCTAGCTGGCTAATACAAAAGCAAAAACATGGAAATAACGCATTAGATTCCGTATCATTCTCAAGTTTTCCAGAATTATCTCTTCCGTATCAAATTGGTAATTATCATTTGATCAGTATTGGTAAAACTCTAATAATAAATTGTGATGAAATGCCCGTCCTGTATTTATACTATGCTAGCTAGCTGGCTAATACAAAAGCAAAGATATGGAAATAACGCGTTAAATTCCGTATCATTCTCAAGTTTTCCAGAATTATCTCTTCCGTATCAAGTTGGTTATTATCATTTGATTAGTATTGGTATAATTCTAATAATAAATAGTGATGAAACGCATCCTGGATATAGTATTGATTTTACAAGTTGAAACGAAAATGACCAAGGAAAAGTTGAAGAAAGTAGCTTTGTAGTTTTTTTGGAGTGCTTTGAAATATCAATAAAAGTTTCCAGAGGAAATTCAATTCGAGAAACTAGATAGTATTTCACAAGTGGCTCACTTACAAAAACTGAACTGTACTTCTTACGGCGAATTGATTATATTAATATTCAGTATTTTATTACAGAAACTAGATAGTATTTCACAAGTGGCTCACTTACAAAAACTGAACTGTACTTCTTACGGCGAATTGATTATATCAATATTCAGTATTTTCCATGAAGCACTATTTTTCACTGATTGATCAATTCGATTTTAGTCTCTCTATTCTGATATAAAAGAGCCTACAAAAAGAGATAGATATAGGCTAGGAAACTGTATTGAACTTCAACGAATAGGTATAAATTTTATTATGAATTATTGAATAAAAATATTTCGATGAGATTTGAAACTTATTCTCTCATTCTCAATTTATAATAACATAATTATCAAATAATTGATTTGAAATTCCAATTGTAGATTTCTCAATGATAGTTGAGTTTTTGTCAAAAAATTGAACTGGAAAGAAGTCAAGTTATAACATACAGTATTTTGTTTTTGATCATAATGTTTTTATTCATTTCCAATCTTCTACTGGCAATTTTAATTCAAATTCCTGGTTACTTGATTAATTTTTAATCCCAAAGAGATTGGAATTTGATTATTCCAATTAAAGCCATAGAAATGCAAGTCAGACCATGCATACATTGAAAACATTTATATGGAGTACGAGTTTAAAATTCGCTCGGTTCCTGCTTGTAGTTGCAGAAGAAAGAAAATCCATACTATTTATATGCAGGTCAATGATTCTAATTCAAAAGTAGTATTCTCATGGCCTAATGAATATTTTACAATGCTATGGAGACATTTAATAAGCTTATCGACCGCTAGCGCTCCAACATTCAAGGCAGTCAAATTGAATATTATGTTTCTACTCTAGTCTTTTTCCACAGTTTTCTCTTGGAATATTGAATTTTGTAAAATTCCAATCGAAATATCTGTTTAATCTTCAACAACATTATTATTCAATGAATTCTTCATCATTCATTGATGGAAATCCATTCTGATGTAAAGAAAATATTAATACATTCCTCTATTAGAGCACTTAGTTGAGTTGAATAGAAAAACTTCAAAATAAGAGAACTTCATCAAAGTTTTCAATTAGAATCCATAATCTTTTCTCTAATTATTCCTCTATTAGAGCACTTAGTTGAGTTGAATAGAAAAACTTCAAAATAAGAGAACTTCATCAAAGTTTTCAATCAGAATCCATAATCTTTTCTCTGAACAGCATCCAATAACGTTTATCTTCAGTCAATACTCGAAAACGAATTCAAATCAGGATATAGGCAATTTTCCATGGAAAAGGTTGTTATTATGATAGTACTCAACTCTCTAAATATAATGACGTGGTGAATTTGAAACTCTAAAAAGGATGAGTCTCCAATAGCAAACAATTTTCTCAAAAAGTTTATTCTAAAAAGGTTAACTCTCCAATAGCAAACAATTTTTTTCAGATTGTCTGTGGGATTACAATAACGTACAGAAATATATGTTACTCACTCTCGGTCATATACTCATTCACACTCACTCATTATACTCACTGACAGTCAACACTCTACTTTCTAAATTTTTATATTGAAGACTGAAAAAAGAATGCTTCCGATTATCATAAAGAGGTCAATAATGTGGATGCTTAAGTTACAGCGAATCAAGATTACTAGACAAATTTACTAGATTACTAGACAAATTTACAAATTTACTAGACAAGATTACTAGTAATCTTGACAGCGAATAGCTTAGCTTTGAAAAATCTAGGAACAATTTTTGGTATCTTTGAAACTGCTAGAAACACTTTAGTTCATTATTTTAACATTCTCCAAACCTAAAGTATTTTTGCATCACATCGAATGTCTCTCTGTGATTAACAGTTCATCTTAACTGTTTGATCAGTGACTCTCCAAGTAACCTGTGTAACCATCAGTTACAGATGTTAATCCATTGCAGAATACCTAACAAGTGTTCAGGAGTGTGACATCATCATCATACGTGCTATGTCTGTCATAAAGTTCCCTGAGGACGTTCCATCTATTAGTCCATCTATAGCACCATTACTGCTGCTAAATGAATGAGACATCTCTCCACCCCTCATCCCATCTCCAGTACTGTAACTACTGACAATATCTGCTTATGAGTAATTCGCAGTTCATTTTAATTAGTTCGGGTCACACACAGAATGAAACAAAGGTCTATAAATTTGAGGGTCATCCTTTAATTAGTAATTATGACAATTGACGAGCTGACTTGTTTCAAAACGTGATCATACGATAAAGATGATAATCACCATTGTATCAAATTATCCATGCATTTATTTGATTGGGTTTCATTGAATATAGTAGATGAATAAGAGTGAAAATTCAAGAGGAAAAGTTAGAAGTAAACAAAAAATTATGTCGCTGATCACAATATAGATCTCGAGATCAAACTGCTTGAGAGATATTATTCTTGTTTCTCGTTCAAAATAATCAATTCGCACTCATGCACGCGAGTGTAATAGAATACATACTTGTAATTACCGTAATTAGTTACCTATAGGTATTTCTCTGATTTTTGAGCAGAAGATATAATGCAACACCTCTTTTACAATTTCAGCTTGTGAATTTTCTCTTACCATCATTCTATTAATTCACCTGTACTACCTCAAGTTCAAGTGATATTATAATGTAAAATGTTTTCATGTATTATACATGAGCTTCATTAGATAAAGCAGAATAAAACCGGTTACACAATGTCTATGCCTGTCAGCTATTTATTGTGTTCAACATGAATATTCGCAACCATTACCGAAGATCAAAGATATTCAATGTAATTCAAGCACTTGCAAAACGGCTAATTTAGGGGAATTATAAAACCTTCCTTCCCCAACACCAACGAACCTTCATCAAGTATCAAAAAACTCTACAGGCTATAAAACTTATAGTAATCAAAAATACCTCTAGTCGCCCATATAAGTCACCCGAATCATCAAACTTCAATCTTCTATCCACTTTGCTACTTTTTCGATGCTGCAGACCGCAGACCATCAATAGCCTTTGACTCATTAGAAAGAAACTTACTTTGCACAGAGGTGAAAAGGTTCTCTTTCCACAGGGGTCATAAGTATTCGCTATACTAAGAGTTAGTCTGTAATTATTATAAATTGCCAATTGAACAAGGCATGAGTGGAATATCACATTTGGGGAGCCGTAATCCTGCTAATCAATGTCAAAAAAAAGGAAAGAAGAGAGAAGGATGAGCTATCAAGGCTTGGGACTTGATCTTAGAGAGAGAAATGTTCGATTGAATTGTAGGATCAAAATTATAATGAATGAATCGAATTCTAGAACAGGCGGAAATTGATAGAATTACAATGAGAATAGATGCGTTGGATAGGCCGCAATCTGAGACAAAAGAATAAATTGATGGTAGATGGTGCAATATGATTGAAAATTCTAAGGGATAAGGAAAAGTAATATGATCGGAAAATGTATTTATGATGGAAGAGAATATAGTTACAATCGAGTGATTTTGATTTTAATTTTAAAACGAACTTAATTGTCAAAGTTCCTTAATACCCTATTTTTTGTGAGCAAATATTTTTTGTCAATAAAACACTCACACAAGTATCTCATTATATAAAGTAGTCGGCTGTAAAGGTAACTGAACTCATTCGATGAGGAGGATAGAGATTGATAATGTATTTAATGAAAACATGGTTTTAGGAAACACCTATAGGCTATTGATGGGCCTAAATTTCTTGGCACTTGGCCAGAACCGATCGAGCTATGGTTAAGGGGGTAGCGCGGGCACTTTTCTGAGAATTTTGGGCAACGATCAGCTGAGAGCATGATCACATATTAGGGTGGATTTTAAGATTTGAAGCAGCAGGCAATGTTTTTCATGCAGTTAGTAGCAGCCAGCTGCCAAGTGCCAAGAAATTTTGGCCCATCTATACGAACAGTGTGATAGTAGAAACATTATCACCGAAATGGAACATGAAGTACTATCATACAATTCTCTTCATCACTGTACCTTCTAATTGGATCTTCATGCCACCCTGTGACTCAATTGTTGTTACAATCTCACAAGCTGGAAAATTCTTGTACGATATTAGTTTATCCAGTTATGTTTGAACTATCTGTGTGCATGAAAGCCGAATGCATTAGAAGGGACAGTCAGATATTTATTGGGCTGTGCGTACTCTCATGACCTAAGCAACCAACGAGGATGTGACACTTATGTTACATAGGCTAGTATTGCACACTCATGAAACTAACATTAATGCAACTATGCAATGACAAGATAAGATGTATCGATATGATGTGAGAAGTCTCGATAAGATATTGAAGTTCATGGGGTATTAATGATAATGATTGTAGGCCTATCATGCTTCTGACTTCTATTGGTGGAGCTGTACAGTGAAGTCTTACCTAGCATCATTTAAAAGATCAGGTCATACACAATAAACCAAATGGGAGGAAGAAATAGGACAGAAGGCCAAAAAATTTATGGTTCAACAATGTTCTCCACTTGAAAAAATACGAAGATATTGTGATTAATTGTACTGATAAATAACAACTTACCAATGGGTATGTTATAAGGAATATAATGGACCAAACCTTTATAGGATCAACAGAGTCCTCCACTAGAAAAAGGAGAGATATTGTAATGATGTAATGGTACCAATACATGACTGACTTAGGGGTTACTGTGCATTATATACCTATCCTATAAAGAACATAGTGGACCAACATTACTAAACTGGCTCAACAGAGTCCTTCACTGGGGAAAATAAGTAAAATAACAAGAGATATTCGAAAAGTGTATCAGTACTTATCTATGAAAAATGACTCATGATTCACTTTCCTTTGTTGAGTCATGTTGACTAACACAGTAGGCCCGAGAATTATAGCTTCATCACGATACTTCATTTGAAAAAGAAGACGAATGAGAAGAAATTAATAAATTGTAATAGTGTACTGGCACTAATCCATGACAACTAACTCTCCATGGTAGATTCGAATTGAGAGAAAGATGGTGGATCAAAGAGTTGTAGCATCAACAATATCCTCCACTTTTGAAAGAAGGGCTGTAACGGCTGAGCATCCTCTCTGCCTATCCCCATCTACGAGTTGACAACATTAAATTAATCCGGATTATTTTATCTTTTACCACGATTCGTGGCACTACTGTACTTTCATGAAGAAGGCCTCTTCGAGGCTAAAGTAGACTGCAGACCTTACACCACTTGACGCCCGCAGGGGTGGAAGTCCAAGTCGGAATATCCGCTAGAGTCAGCTCAGTACAATAGTGCAATGGTTCCAATCATCTTGACAACTGACTCATGAGTCACTGTACATGATTGTAAAGGAGCATACTAGTTATTAGTAATAGTGTAAACCGAATTATGGGCTCAGTCCTTCACTTGGAAAAATAAGCAGAAGAAGACAACGGTCCCGGCTCCCTAAAAATGTAGTCGTCATCTCTCATCAGCACCCTCCCATTACCTAAGCACAAGCCTAAAGCTCATGCCGTGTTTTTGTGAGGATTATCACCCTCACAAAAAAAATATATTGAGACAGTACAAATGGTACTATAGTTGAATAGATGTAACTTCCGTATGAGAATACGTTGTTTTGCCTATCTTATAAATATTATGCCAATAGGCCTACGAAAGTTACATAGATTCGAGTATAATCTATGAAACATGACTCATGGAAAACTTGACTTCAGGAGCATGATGGACCAAAGGAGGATAGAGCCAAAACATGGCGGGACAATAAATTATAGGTTCACAGTACTCTTCACTTGAAATCAATTATTATAATTGAGCATATAACTTGACAATATTATTCTTATTCAGGTGAAAAGTGTGTCACAAAGCCATACGCTATGTATATTCACTTGAAAAAAGGAGGAAAATTGTATTAAACGTTTGATGATTTGTGTATTAATAAATGAATGAATGGATAATGAGTTGTTATTATTATTGTAATGGTACTAACCGATGGCATGAGCTGGTCGGTGCTTCGAACACGGGTAACCCTGTTCTTGTAGAGATGTTTTTTGACGAAGCGCTCGACCGGCTGATTGAACTTCATGAAGGAGACATAGGCAAGGTAGAAGGAGAAGAGCACGGCGGCCTCGTACCAGTGGATGTGGTTGTCGCGGAAGAAGATGATGAGCGTGATGAGCGAGAGCGAGTAGAAGGAGCAGTCGCGAAACAGCGGCCACCAGGTGAGCGTGAGCACGGTCCGCGAGAAGAGCGCGCACATGCCGATCACGAAGAGGATGTTGAAGACGGCCGAGCCGACGATGGTGCCGATGCCGACGTCGTCGAACGACACGAACACGCCGATCACGCTGGTGAAGAGCTCGGGCGCCGAGCCGCCGGCCGCCATGAACGTCGCGCCCGCCACGTCCTCGGCGATGTCCAGCTTCTCGATGACCACGTCCAGCGCCGGCACAAAGAACTCGTCGCACACTATCGCCAGCGCCACAAACATGTACACCACGCCGAGAATGTGCACTATCACGGCGCCCCGTCGCCGCTGCTCCATTGTGAATATGTCCTCGGGGAACAGCGGGTCCTTCTCCACCACATGCTCGACCAGCGTCTCATTGCTCGCTGTCAGATTGGCGGCCGCCGCGGCTGACTCGTCCTCAGCTGGCTGCTGGTGGTGCAGCCCGAACGCCAGCTGCCCGCTGCACAGCAGAAGCAGCGCCACACGCGGCCACATTCTGCCACGTCTACTGCCCCGCCGGCGGCAGCTCAACTGAACTGAACGCCCACAACCCCCTTCCCCCACCACCACCACCTTGCAACGCGCAAATTTCCCTGCCGCCACCAACCTTTCCCCGCGCGCACTCGCATCACTCCACAACCACAATACTACAATTGTAAATGAAGGATTTATTACAAAAACTGGAGTAAATCAATTCACAACTTGAGATACTGGAACAAATAATTTTGTTATTTGTATCAGCGGTCCATTTATAGCTTATACCATAGCCCCCTTTAAACTATAAAGGTAGTTTAAAGGGGGTTATGCTTATACATACAGACACAAAGTTACTACTGTAGAGCCATAGAACCAGTAATACAGTACAGTGAAAACTCGATTAACCGTCACCCTTTTAACCGTCAGTCTCTGTTAACCGCCACCCCCTTAGCGCAAATTTTTGAAATGTTTTTCTTTTTTTAATATGTCAAGTAAGTTTTACAGTAATGTACAGTACATATATACAGTTTGCGCAATTAGTCTGGGCACTTGACTCTCTGACGCTACTAGCCGTCTTGTGAAATGATGGTCGAGTGAGAGAGAGTGAGTGGGAGTGAGACAAGATTATTTCAGCTGTAGAGATAATGCATTTCAATCATCTGATCATATGTAAAATATGCACAAAATCTGCGACTACACTAACTTCCTTGGTAAAATTGAGAAAAATATCAAGAGCTTCACTATCAAAATTGAGAAAAATATCGAAACACATTGGCTGATATGATAATGTGGTAAATATAGTTTAATCTCATGTTTTTTTTTTCTTTAAAATTTCCATTCCTGCCTTTGTACTCCCGAGCAGAGCTCGGTCCCCAGATATTTAGTGTATAATACGGAAGCGCTTTTATAGTTTTGACTTGCAGTCTTGCTGATGGGCTGGCCGATGTATTCAGAAATGCTCGATAAATACACCTATCTCCACCTCTCGCCTTGTCAAGGCCAAGTGCCCAGACTATTTGCGCGCACTGTACCGGTGCAATGAGCAATGAAAAATAAAATTTCTTTTGAATTTTTCCATTCGCTTACTACTCTACCACAGCAAAAGACAATTCTCCAAAAGACATTTTCTAGAGGGAAATCTATGACTCTTTATGCTGTCTGTAATAATATTTATTTCTGTACACATGACTTAGGCCTACAGCGGAATTTTTTAATTTGGCGAATGGCGAATGATTGTTGAGAGACTCCATATTTTTCCCCATTTGTAAACAGCCCATTAATCCGCCAAATTAAAAATAATCTACTTAACCCAATTATTTTTTCTTTGTATAATGAAAATATCATTTCAACAATTCAAGCATTAAATGGGTGATTTCCTCATGCGATTACTTTTTTGTGATCTAAGTTGCTGTGTATTTGTTCGTGCTAAAAAAATCTTAGATACTTTTCATATCTTTGACCAACATTTCTGATCATTACTTCCTCAAATATGAGAAATAGAAACATTAAATTTTTATCACATTATTTAATAAATTCTTCCTGAACCAATTTCCTGTATGTGATAGAAATAATTGTGTACTCTAAGCTGGAGAAGTTGATTTTCTCATCTCTCCTTTCTCGATATTATAGTAGTCTATTATTATTTTGCAACCACAATGTTGAAAGGAACCACCAAGATTCTCCGCCAAGATTAATCTTGAGAGAATGTCACCAGGTATCTTTCTATGAGTGTTGCATTCGTGAGAAGAAATAACGTGGCATTGTTCTGCTTGCTGACCCGCCACTCAGATGAAGAACGTACAATGAATGAGAGCACAGCTCTCCTTTTCTTTGCTTTACCCTTTACGGAACAAAAATGTGAAGTAGCTCTCTTGTTTTAGTGCTGCGAGCTGTGACGCTAGTATGCGATGCTGCTCATAGTGGAAAATTCTGTTCGATTTTCCTAAAAAAACTTCGTGAGGAAATCATGAGAAAGAAAGAGTATCATAGTTTGAGTTTCTGCATAAAAGGATCTCGTAACATCATAGGAGAACATCATCAACATGAGAACGTCAAGGAGAACATCATAATTTTAATGTTTTTGTGGCACCATTCACTGATTCTCATTGAGTGAAGTAATCATCAGGAGTTAGGAAGGATAGAATTGCAACTTTTCAATCCTTGATTTCTTTATTGCAACAATATTTTTTGGAATCACGTCCAAGTAACTGACTGATGTAGTCTCACTGTTGACCCTGTTCAATTCATTCTCCAATACCCTTGAGTTGAAAGAAATATACACTTTAGAGTTAGTGACGAATTACTCATTTTTTTTTGCGCGACAATTATTGTTCCTAGCTAGTATTGTACATTTCCAAGCATAACAGCAATAGCGAAGTATGAAGGTTGAAGATGTGCAGTACCAGCACAAAGCAATTGTAGCGCAAATAACATGAGTAATTTCTCACTATAAAGTGTAGCTTATATTTCTTTCAATTTAATTCATCATTGGAAAGAAGATGGATCAACAACATAAGTAAATTATGAATTGATTAAGGACCCTAGATCCTCTTTGCCATATAACAAGTTGGTATGAGCAATATGGGAAGTTAAATTCTTGAGAGGAGAACATTGAAAATGTCACTATAAAATGACTAGATTTTCAGAATCAAATATATAGTTGATAGTTCCAAACTATCAAATATTTAATAGTTGGAATCAAATATATTGAATATCGAGGATCCATGGCTTGTACAGTAATTTTGGATGGAATTGATAAATTCTTCAAATTCAATTTTTTCTATTGCAATAGGAAAAGGAACAACTATCATAAACCCGTATGATTCGCAGTGAAATTCATCAATGATATGATTGTGATTGATAATAATAGATAAATGAATATCATACCGTACCTCTTCATTATGTTCAATAAAATTATATTGGCTTCAATTATTAATATAGGCTACATTATATTTGTGGAATAAGAAATAAATAAGAATAAACTGAACATACTTTTTACATGGGCTGGCGTCTGTGTGTAAAAAGGAAATGGAGTCAGTCAATTTAATTCCTCCATTTCCAATGGAAGAACACAATACAGAATAAAATAAAAACACAAGGAATGGTTATTTCCCCGCATTGAGTAATCGATTTGGAGCTTAAATCATGGGTCAATGAGTCTTCAAATACATTCGGGTAAAATTCTGATAGATCACACAACCAATGGAAGAAAAGGATGAAATTTGAATAATTATATCAATCAATCAAAAAGTTTATTTTTTCAGATAGAATACAATAGTACAAAACAAATGAACAAATTTACTCGTTTTAACAGTTCAATAGAAGAAATGAATTCAAAAAAACTAACACTATCAATAAGAGAAACTAAAAAAAACTTAAAGTAACTCATTCCTACTATATTCCTATTCAACCCATTTAGTATCCTATGGAATAATAAGACAATAATCATTCAAGACTTTCAGGATCATGAAAATAAAGTCATCCAGGGGAATTAGAGAAGTGTGAGATCGGTATATCAATAATCAGTCTGAGATCGGTATATCATATGGAATGGTAAGAGAATAGAACTTGTGATAAAAATAATATACTAATAATGATAAGAAGAGAAATATTCCAGCTTCCTGAATGTTGAATTATTTAATTTGTAATGAAATTTAATTTGAACCGCAAACTAGGGATATTACTGTAGATCTTGTCTGTGGTTATACCTTTCAAAACTTGTAGCCTAGACTAACCAGATCTTCCGTCATCCTCCGATTGCAGTAACCTTTCAAGGTTGGAATATGTGTGTTTTTGTGTGTGTTTTTTAGTTTTCATTGTGAGAATAATGTCTTTTGGATGTAACGTTGGTAAGGAGAGCTTCGTTGAAAGGAAGTGTTAGACGATAAATGTTTCTTGGATAGTTGGCCTGAGATACCATCAGGGATAAATCATGATAAGGGGGCAATGAAGGGGATTGAACGGGCAGAGCCCGAATTCCGCTGATTGAACTAGAACTGGGACAGGGACAGGAGAAGTATTAGACGAGAGCGATTTCTGCGTTGATCACCTCATGTTATCGTGCTTGCCTCCTCGAACGAGCAAAAAGCTCATGTAAGAGCACGACTGTAATCATCTGGCAAGAAATGAGGGATTTTTCCGCACTCCTATCTGATAACAGAAAAGCGGATCAGGATTTTCATTTTCAGGAAACTTGTCTACTTTAAAGTGAGTCTCAGTCGGAGATCTCTACTTGCACTGACGAGAAGAGATGATATTTTATGAACATAGGAAAATATCATACTCAAACGTGTTCATTCTCACGTTCAGTCTTGCTAGTACAATCAACATGAATAGGCTTGAATGTGGACAAGACAAGACAGATTTCACAACAATTTTCAAAATATCATAACTGTGGGATATAAATTAATTTTATACTAAACGTGACTGATCTCGTCTTGTCTTGTCTTGACTAACCGGTGTACGCCTAGCCTTATCCGGAATGATAGCACCGGACTGAGATGTATAATATACAGATTGAATTTCTGAAGTGTTCTTCAAGGATGTTTTTTGTATGTGATTTTTGACAAGTGTTTTTGAGTTCCACTTCTGTTAGCGTAGATCGAACTGAATGTCTATATGGATTAAAAGTACTGAGCTGAAAAGTCTGACTAATCTCGTCTTGTCTTGTCTTGACTAACCGGTGTACGCCTAGCCTAATAGTGCTAGCAAGATGATACAATCAGCGTGATGGTACTAGCGAGAAATAATCGTAAAATCATCAGATCTGAAGTAAATACTGGACTAAAAGAAAACATCATACTGCATAAGGTATATAAAACATGCTCTTGCGGGAAAATACAGAAAATGGAAGAATTGATGGTACTCAATAACCAGTGATCTCTTGACATCCATTCAAGCAAGTTTCCAGATCCACTTTTCACGTTCTTTTCCTTATCCATGCTGATGATCATTCAATTTTGGAGAAGGCTACTCCAGAATTGGAACAAGGATAATAGAAAGGTACTGCATACACTAATATTCGCATTGTCAAAAGTAAACATCACCGAATGTGAATGTAATTTGTGTTTGTGAATGTAATTTGTGTTTGTAAATGCAATTATTATTGTACTTTTTATTTTGTGTTAAAATTGTGATCATGAATTATCTGAAGTACGTAGTCTGTTGAGTTAGGTAAGTAATAATCAGTTCAACCTAATAGAGTATTAAACAAAATATTCAGACTATCATTTATACAAAATATTATCATTTCTGTTCACGACCTTGAAAACAGAAATTTTCATAAATATGTGCGACGGAATGATATTTTGGCAATGCGTATCGCTCGTTAATGAGGTAGAGAGATCAGAGAGTACCCTGCAATGGAAAAAGATAAATAATATCTTTTGAATTACGCTGTCACGGTGATTGATAGTGGATCGCGAGATGGAATCGCTGATGCTGGATTAAAAACTGGGAGGACTTATCTTACTTTGCACTTGAAAATACTTTGTACCGAGCAACAGTCATCAATCATCAACATCCAGGAGGTTCATCTCATCAATCAACATTGTTTTGAATAAATGCA
The DNA here is from genome assembly GCA_017141395.1 of Laodelphax striatellus. Taxonomy (NCBI): domain Eukaryota; kingdom Metazoa; phylum Arthropoda; class Insecta; order Hemiptera; family Delphacidae; genus Laodelphax; species Laodelphax striatellus. Next base: position 20,489,160 of record CM029530.1, read on the forward strand.
CTAGATGTAGGCTACGGAAGGAGATCACTCTTTATTTTTGCTGGTTTTGATAAAAAATTGTAGTTTCATTCAAAACATAACATGCTACAATGAGAATGAGACAAAAATTAGAGAAGATGAAACTAGAAGTTATGATAAAATAATAATGATAAGTATCTGGATTCTGTTCAGAAATCAAGTCATTGTTCTACATATAACTACAGATCAAAAATTATGTTGTGTCTTGCATAGATATTTGGTACTCTTGCATCTCATGATAATTCAGAAATGTATATTCTAGTTTTATAGTCATAAAAACATTAAGGGTAATGAAGCAAAATGTGGATGAAAAAAACAAAATACTCTCTGGGATTTTTTTTTATTGTATGACTTTTTATTGGTGGGGAGACCCTTACGGGTAGGTTCCACCTCTGGGATTCAATTATGCGAAATTTCTTCAATGATAGTAGAAATTGATCAATATCAAGGTCAAGCAATGGTACAACAAAAATACGGCCCAACAAGTAACTTTCGTTTGACATTGATTATTGACCTCCATTACTTCGAGGCCATTAACATGTAAATATTGTAACAAGTTGGGTCTTCTACTTTTCTTATTGTTGAATTCTTTGCTCGAACTATTTATCTTCTTTCAAACTGGGACCCAAAGCTCTACTCAATGTTATTTCAGCAAGCTAATTTCATCATTGATATGTACTCTAAAAACATATTACTTTTAAACTTAGAAGAACAAATACAAATAAATCCATCTCTAATTTCTGTTCTCTTCTACTTGATAAAACCATAGCTCAGATTAAGTCAAATGTACACACGTGGAAGAATTCTCAAAATTAATCAATTTAATCAGCACCATTAATTATAATTTCTATTATCAACATAATGTCATACAATTATTGCATGTAACAATAATCATAATAAGTGTTCTTATTTTACGTGCAAACCGTTTCACGTGGTAATTAATACAATAACAAATTCTCGAATTGTTCGTGAATTGCTTCTGTCTGTCTATTCATCAAAATTCTTCAAAACTGAAGAAGAATAGAAGTGGAGATTCTACGTTGAAATTGGAATTTCAACCTTGACTTGCCCCAGACTGATCTGAAATACTCTGAAAAGTGAAAAGAGCACTAATATTGAAGTGCACCTGAGGTTTTCTCCTGTTAATAGTTTTATATGTATAAAATTGTGTTATCTATAAAATTGTATTTCATATTATATTACATACAACTATTAACACAAATATCATATATTACAAGTATACTGAGTATCAGTATAAAAATATGTTACTAGAGATAGTAGAGAGATTAGAAAAATCCATCTTTGTGTGTTAATAGATCAGCGTCAATAATTGTTCTATGGGCATATTTTTATCATAATTTTTTGAAGTCTCTTCAGATGCTTGTCCACGATAAAATTCTGAGAACATCCAATTAAATTTATTTATGGAAATATATCATTATAAGAGAGAACGTTTCTCAGAAGCATCTTCTGTTGATACTTATGAACTGATTTTTCTAGTACTTTCTGGGTATCCATACAAACATGGTAATATATAGTGACGAGATTCTGAGCACCAAATAGATTGATTTCCGAGAAAGCTGAATGAGGCAACTCGATTTCCTAGGTTTGACACTTAGGAAATCAACGCTTTGATCCAAAGGTGAAAATGACTTCCCGCTTCAGTTGGGCTGCACACTATAGAGGGTGTTTGTGACGCTACCAGTCAACCAGGCATAAAAAGTGTTTATAAAAAAAAGAGGGGGGAAAAGCGGGAGTCATTGAGTGCCTTGTAGCCAGCCAATTTTCCGAATCGAATTGTGGTGAGTGGCAAAGTATTAATCTGGGAGCCTGTTCATTGAATTAGAGCCCCCTTTCCCCCACCAGGAGGGTTCCTCCGGACGTGTCACCGACAGAAGCAAGAGTAGAGAGCGCCGTGCCTCGGCTGCTTGAGCTGCCGTCGTGCCCTGAAAATTCCCTGCCCCGTCAGGAACGCAACTGCCTGCTGTACCCTAGGTCGATATTCCACGGCGCATTTCGACTGCGCAGCCTGTCAAACCTTCCACAACATTCAGCCCTTTGCTCCACATTACCCCTCATATATTTGTCCTAATATATTAATTTTCTATTTTTCAGTAGCTCAAAAATACCGCCAGTGACTAGGACTACTTGTGACTAGTCGACAAGCCTTTCTGTTCCGTGAGCCGTTTGACCTGGACTCGGCCCAATCAATAGACTCAAAGAAATTCCCAAACATCTACATCGCGTTCACTTTTACGGCCACCGTTCCTTTGATCCTTTTCCTCCTTGTTTGATGCAAAGCTTCACAATAACTTACAATTCTATACACTTTCTGTACTGTTGAATCAATAATACGCAATTCTTTTTTTTCAACAAACTCTCCCCTCTTCAAACTTACTGGCTCTTCTATATTCTTAATAAAATTATTCTTAACATCTTACTTCTTGTATTTCTACTACTACTGATCCTACTACTATTATTACTATTACTATACTATCTACTACTACTTGTATTTCTCCTTACTTCTACAGCTACTTAACAACTACTTTAACAACTTGATGTTAAATCCAGATGAATCTTTTTAAGGTAACAATATAAGAAGACACCTCTACAAAATATTTTTCACTAAATTAAAAGGGTTATATTGTTATTAGAGATGTTCATCCATTAATCCATTAATCTCCATTAGGTCACTCTATTTCTTTAGGTTATTTCTTTAGGTCTATTTCTTTAAGTTACTTAATTCATTTGTAAGATATGAGACAAGAAATGAGTCAAGCAAAGTCAAAAATGTGATTGAAAGTTGAAAATATTATTGAAAGTATCCTATTATATTAAGCGAGCAATTTATGTTTGTATGTATGTATGTCCAACGGATCTCGAAAACGGCTTTAATGATTTTGACAAAATTTGGAATATAAGAGGTGTGTGATACAAATATTAGTTTGCACCGGTTCTCATCCCTGTTACAACTCTCTAGAGTCTAGAGGACCTTGAAAAGGACAAAATATTGATCCATCAAGAACCAGCTGACAGAGGTGGATTGAGTGTTTGAACTGGTTCACTTCACTATGACTCAACTGAAACTAACTTAGCTCAGTAACTCAAACTTAGCTAACGAGCTACACATTTGTTATAAATATAATTATAACAAAAAATTTTGAGCCAAAGCTATATTTTATCTCTTAAGCAAAGCTAAACTGAATGCTGTATATGTTAAGTTCCATGAAAAACTTGATAATTTCGTCACAAAAATTGAGGGGTCATCAACAACGTGATATAGTTTTTCTCATTGCAATCAATTACACCACAGAGAATAGATTATAACTAGAGAGTATCGCTTCTCATGATTATACTCTGTTCAGGGAAATGAGAGACGATGTAAACAAACCTGCGCGTGCGAGAATCTAGCTAGGACCGATTCACAGTAGAACTACTGAAATAATAATAATTATTATTATTACCTGCAATACTTGATTCCAGTCTGATCTTGAATGAACGTATTGTGAATTGGACAGAAAATTTATAGAAAACAGCTGTGTCATATCGCTTCTATACGCAGAGCTTGTTTTAAGAGCTTGTTTTGGCCTTCTCTCGATTCCTTGAACAGAGTATAGATTATGAGTTTCACAACGAAGTATTCTATTCAATAATGAAACCAATATTTTATTCATATTTAGAACATAACTAATCGTACTACGATTATAATTCACGAATGATTTTCTCCATGAACTGATTTGCGATTAGAAATTCAATACTAAAATTCATGTGTCAGACTCTATTCATGTACCTCCGAGTAGAGTATTTCCTGAACAAGAAGCTTGTGTTCCCGGCGCAGAGAACATTTCCTCGGCTATTTACGAGGCACAGAGTTTCCTTGTGTTCATTCCACTGAGTTTATGACCTTTCCTATCCATGAATTTTCTTGTACCTCCACTCAATTAAGTTATCTCGAGCACAGGTACTGCAGTCAGCTACCCACTCCTATTAGCATATTCGGTTCAACTCCACTTAAAAATTAATGAATTTTTCAAGTACTTTTCCACAAAAATTCATCAATAAAATTGAATTCTCTAGAACTAATGAATCAGATAATTCATTGAAAATGCAAAGAAACTAACTCTTCTCAGAGATTCAAGCTTCTCAAACGTGGACAGTAGTTTCCATTAATTGAATACTGTACCTATGTACTCTGGCAATAATGTGGTATTCAAAAGCCTTACGCATATTTTTTTGAGGGTGATGTCCACATGAGCTCTAGGCTTGTGCGTGGTTAATGAGAGGGGTGATGATGAGAGATGACGACTGTTTTTAGGCAGTCGGGACCGACGGCTTTTCGTCTCCTCCGAAAGACGGGAGTGGCCGTTTCTGTCAAAATCTGTTCCGGCAACTGTATTCGATCTTGGAACCTTTGGATTATCAGACAGGCGATTATCGACCTCGGCTACGGACCACTCCGTATTGAATATGAAAGCAGATTAAAAATTAAAAAAATGAAAGATTAAGGAGAAATTCTAATTCACTTTAGCACCAAACAATAGCCAATAAGAGCTATTATAGCTATGATAGAAAGGTATACCAATATTGACTTGTTTTACGCCTCCGAAACAAAACATTTATTGATGCTTCTGTACACTCGGCTGACACAAAATTGAAATGAGTAGGAAATTATATTGAAATCGTAGAACAACTATATTGAAACCTTCTTATATTTCAATAATCTCTTCAATTACATTTTGCGTTGAAGTTGATGCATACAAATTGAACAAAAACTGCAGAGGTATTGATAAAGCATTCTGATTTATAGTATTCGTCATTTAAGATTGTTTTTCTTCAATCTAGAAACGATTTCACCGATTTCTCTAGACAAGGTTTTCAAGAAATCAAGCCACGACACGATAAAACTATCACTTCTTTTTTTGCAAACAACGGTGCGAACATTTGAACAGTTTTGTACTATTAGTGATGATAAACTAATTACTAATTACTAAGTACTATTACTAAGTACTATTATGATAATGTGTGAATTATAGACTGTTGGTGAGTTCCGAACAATTGGGATACAATCATTCATAGCAGGCTTTAATTTTCGCTTTGAATTACTGGAACTATTAGTCAACAGTTTACGTTTTTGCAGGTGCTGTTGAAGGTTGATCAAAATGCTGTGGTTGTGCAGGGTACAGCACTTCAACTCCCCTCCCTCTCACCAGTCCTGAATGTTGGGCATTTGACTGGACAGAGATGTTACTTCAATTGGATGGAAAATTCGATGACAGCAGTACCAAAAATGGATGGATATGGACTATATATTATAAATCCTATTCTATCCTTCTTGAAGAGCAAGCTATTAGCCATAAATAATATACAGATCTGAATTGAACCCTTGGATTGGAATTTAAACATTGATTTTTTATTGTTATTAGCCTATTCCAGCGACCACATAGTAGAATAGACGGAGCATGCAGGCAGACTTTTGAAGCCAGCTCTAGCGCCAATACCCAACCATGATGGCGGCGGCCTTGAGTGAGTCACTCCAGTAGCGAGCGCTCCGACAAGGTCACGCTCAGTTCTGCCCAGTTGTCCACACACTGCAGTGCTAATTTAATCAACCGGCTGTCACTGTCTCACTGAATTGTTTTATTGAATGGCGTTTTAGTATCATACTGCACTACAATGCCAGCGTATTGCATTGCTTATGGATGCTTCAATAAAGGAGGAAACGTTGGAGGAATAACATTTCACAGGTTAGTATATTGTAGGTAGTGTATACATTAAGATTTATGGAAGAAGTACTCCAGTTCGGTTTGTATTGGTTCAAAATTATAAATTTGGTCTCAAATTTAAGAAAATATTCAACACTACAATTTGAGACCAAATTTATAATTTTGAACCAAATACAAACCGAACTTTACTTCTTCCATCTTCATCTTTAAAGATCAGACTATATTAGTGTTTAATACTATTACTAAATTACTATTTAAGGTTGTAAACGACACTTAATACTATAATGATAATTTTTTTTTTATAGTGTAGTACACTATTGTATTGCTGGTACGCAGTACGGATTACTGGGACTACACGCACAGCATTTTAATAGCTTGTAAATATCCTGTTATTAATTATGACATTTCCTGCTGTTTGATTTTCAGAATTGATTAACCGAATGAAAGTATTGGGCATATAAAATTGTTCTGTGTTCAGAGCTCTGTTGATAATTGAGAGTTAATGTGATATCATGGATAATGAAGAGGAAGCATTCATTATTGATTATTATTTATTGTTATAAGCAAAAAATTATTTTAGTCAGTCTGCAACAGAAATTGCTCTACTCTATGCGTTTCATGGAATTGGATGATAATTTGCAAGATTGTAGAATACAGCCTTTTATTAATAAAGATAATATAATTAAATATAATTCAAATTATATAATGAAATAATTTATTTCTGTTTTTTAGCTTTCCAAAGAACGAAGATCTCCGACGAAAATGGATCATAGCAACGAAGAGAATGATATTACTTTATGATACTTACTTATGATATTTCTTTATGTGTGCTTGTGCTGAGATGAGTAGCTTTATTTTATGCTTATATGTAATTTTCCAACAGTTCTTAAATCAAAAAATCAAATCGCAATCCAGTGTTCACTTGGTAAGAATAAGATAGAGTGATTTATTAAGTATTATTATTCCCATTATTATTGTCGATTAGCTGATTAGACATTTAATTATTATGTGAAATATATAGGCAAATCTATAGCTTCAATTATTGCGTGAAAATATATAGGCAAATCTATTATTGAAATGGTTCTTGAGAAAAAGGTACACACAGTATGTTTTAGAGGGAAGAGCTCGGAGTTGAGGCGAACGGAATTAATCGGAGCGCTTCGCCTCGTTTTCTCGTCTATGTTCTACCGAGAATATCAGGAGAACGGCTGATCTTAGAAAAAAAATGTTCAAATGAAAAATAAAATTCAACTTTTTATCTAAAACTTTCTCGCTCACGAAACTTGCCTACCCTAAAGATGAAAAATTTCCTCGCTTACCAACTTTTTCATGTCACGTTTTCAAATGTATGAAAAACTTTCAACTTTTTTTACTCGTAAAAGTTGAATAAATTGGAAACTGGTAATTTGAGTTACACCATTAGAATCAGTGTTTTATTAGGTATAAGAACACCAAATTTGAAAATTTTAACTTAATCCTAAGGGGACTAAACGACGATGTATTTGAAACTCGCGCACTACAATTTTGAGCTTCTGTGAGCTCCATTTCGCGTTTCTATACCTAACCATGATGGCGGAATTGGCTTCACCACCCGTAATGCTGTAGTAATAGGATCACTCCGTCTATTCTACTATGTGGTCGCTGGCCTATTCAACATTATTAACTTCTAGAAGTTCTCCAACTAATTTTGGTTTGATTCTCATTGAACATGAACAGTTTAGACCAACTAGGACATCCCAGGTCACACAAAACTGCGACTATTGAACTACGTAAAATAGTTTACAATCCTCTTCCTCTCCTCTCATCACCACCCCTCTCCTACTTCTCTCCTGTTTCCTCATCTTATCCCCTTCCTCCTCCATCTCTCCACTCCTCTCCTCTCATATCCTCTTCTCCCCTCTCCTCCTCTTCACTCATCTTTATTTCTCCTCTCCTATTCACTCATATACTCTTCTCTCCTCTCCTCTCTACCCCTCTCCCCTCCTCTCATTTTCTCTCCTCCACCACTCCCCTCCTCTCCTCTCCACCTCTCCTCGATTCCCCTCTCCTCTTCTCTTCACGCCTCTATTCCCCACGCTTACCTATCCCTATGTTAAAGCAATGGCAAAAATTGTAACTTTGGTAGTTCTGTTAATACCTCATCTTCACGATGACTTTTTTCGAAATTTACGACCTCATCAATTTGATAGCTCAGCTCTCAAATTGTTGACAAACAAAGCGTTGGAAGGGTTGAAAATTATGAAAGATTCAACCATCTCTGATGAATCAATGAGGTAATGTCATCCTTAATTATTATTTTGCCTCCTTTGCTGCTAGTATTTTATACTTTATTATATTTATATTATATTATTTGCTGCTTTGATAATATCAAACATCTACTCAATGAGATCTTTCAAATGAGACGTGAACGAACAAAATTGGTTGAGAAACCTTGAAGGAGTTCTGATTACAAAAAATATGTTCCCCTATTTTATATAAAGATTTGTGAAACTAATCTATACATTATTTATCATTAATTATAGTTATACAGCATTATAATAATAATATACATTATTATTAATTATTAGGATCATTATAGTCTATTCCCTCCTGAATCCGAATTGTTTCAGTTTAAAGTTTGATGTATAATATTTTACATCAATTACACAGTAGGCTACTCTCATATTGTGTCCAACAAAATCTAGCAATTATTATTGGAAGTCAATAAAAGAATTATTCAAAATATTCTTTTATTCAGAATAGGACGATACCGCTACAGTCATAGAAGTTCTGCTTATTTTGTATTGTGCTGACTCAGCGTATTTTTCAACTAAGCTATCTCTCTTCTATTCCACTTCCCATGACGATCTTCTAGTTAATGATTTACTTTAAATACAATTTAAAAAACATAGCAATGAATATGTGAATATTAGCTTGAAAACTATTATTCACGTTGTGCTATTTTAAAACTCTTTATTCAGTGCTGACATTGAAAATTTTGTAATTGGAGATAACTGTGTTCTCAGATAACTCCATGTAGAACCTTTCCCAGTTCTATTATTTTAATTATACAGTATTTAAAAATAGAATTCATTTTTCAGAAAATTTAAAGTTTTATTCGATTGTCCCTTTTAATAAACTACTATTCTACTATTTTGATAATAATTTTTCTAGATATACAGACATGTGTCAGAAGATGTTAATCTCATTTTTTAATTAATTGATAACTATTGATAGCTACTTATATTAGCAGATGTGTTGGGCGTTTACTATAAATTTACGTTTTTAACGTGAACTGTTACATATTTATTGCTATTCATAAGCAGATGCTGATCGTTGAATTATGAATTTTTTCTGTTAAAAATAGGGTAGATAGGCCATCATAAAATAAATTGATGAAAAGCTCATGATACTAGATCCTCTTTTGAGCTTTCCACTCTTAAAAATTTTTTAATCTACTTCAATACACACTTTCAAGCAATGAACTACTCCAATGTTAGTAGCTATATTCAAATATTTTTCAATAGACGATGTTGGCAATGTTTTGACAAAAAGGTATTCAAGAAGGAATACTTGATACAGTATCCTTAAAAATGGATGAAAATGAATGGACCAGTGAACCAGTTGAAAGTCTTTTTAAAGGGCATAATGCCAAGCTATTATAATATTTATGCTTTCTTTCAACTAAAACTAATGTTTATTGCTGATGCTCTTTGAGTTGCATCACAATTGCGAAAATTAAAAGAGCACCTGAATAATCAAGTCATTCTAATGAATGGGAGGTGGCTGTATTCTCCGCCACTCTTTTGTCATAACGAATGTTTGTTTTTGACAGCTGGCTCATTGGAACTGTAACTATAACGATCATCGACAATAATATTCTGTGCCTGTACCACCTTGCTCGATAATCGACAATTTATCAAATTTTGTAGATAACTCTGAGTACTAGTCATAGAAATTTTTTAGAAAATTCATCTTACAGCTTCATTAGTGCTAGTGTTGTTATTGTGCCGCGATAGAATTTTCTGTTGTTGTGAGAGTGTGAACATTGGATACAATAATCATTATTGTGCTACCTGCATAATGGTAGTCAGTTGGTGAGAGAATGCCACATAATAAAACACAAGCGACTACGTTTTGTCTTTCAGAGAAAAATAAGGTAATAAATATTTTCGCTGTGTGATTCATGTATTTTTCAAGTAAAAAGAATTCACTTTTACCTTGATATTTTTGGAATTATATGGGGGATGAATTTGTGAAGTTTGTTATTGAAGTAGGCTATTATAAAATAATTCTCTACATGTATATACAAATCCCATGTATTCTTATAAATAATTTTGAACAAATATAATAAGTGTAATTTTCAGGTGTAATGCTTAAAATAAAAGTAGGTACCTTAGATACTGTAGTTAGTTTTATCATTTATAGTGATTGAACTATTATACTGTAGTAGGCCTTCTTAATTATAATGAATTATTATTGTCATCAAAGCTATTATATTACTTGGATGGATACCAAGACAAAAAACGCTTCGTTACCGAGATCAAGATGACGGAGGATTGCACATTCTCCATCAAATTCATATTAAAAAAATTATATGATATGTTATCGAGATTTCAGAAATAATTGAGTCTATGTAGAATTAGCTGAGAAATCAGTAAAAAGTTGGTATGTTGGTAATAGAGCAGTTATTGAGATGTTTGACAAAACTTGCAAAATGAAACATGATTTTCAATTATTTTAAAAAGTACTAACTTGATAATTATAATTTTTTGTAGTTCTGAGGATAAACGGTCAATCAATTCTTCAAAATGCAAGTAAACAACACAAACGTGGTATATTATTATTTATCAAAAGACAAAATTTGTTTTTTTCTGTTTCACTTCAAATAATCTTAATTTTCAGGTTTGTAAAACAATGTTCCATTTGAATTCTAATGAAAAAGTTTGTCACTCAAAACTTGAGAAATCATGTTTTAGCATATTTTGTCTAATAAAATTTATCAATGATTATTTTAATTATCGTACAGTTACAAACTTTTTACGTTTTAAAGCTAATTTCAATAATAATATAATTGATCATTTCTATATCCTTAAGAATTAGATATAATCTCTAATTCTCTATTTTATTGGTAACAACATTTTTGGATCTATGGCTATAGAAAACTTTTTCATTATTTTGATGTGTAATCAGTTGTATTGGTATTGTATTGGTTACTATTATGCCAAAAATCGGAATACACGGTATCTGATATGGGAAAAATCAAAGAACATAGGTATTTATTTTAATTAAAGTAATTTTCTGAAAATATATTATTTGATAAATATTCTCACACATTGTGTACGACAAAGTACATGATTTGCATGACAAATTCCTCTTGATGTGTTCCATTGTTTAGAGAAGAATGACATTGAAACCTTGTCACCTGACATTCTCAACAAATTCATTTTCGTGTTGCATGTAGGCTACTATGGTATTGCAATAGTTTTAGTAGTACCTACATAGTACTGTACCTACCCTATGTGGAACAGTGTACGAATCTTCAGTTCTCCACAAGTCAGAAAAAACTTGAATCATAAACTTCTTATCATAAACTCTTGTAATAGCCTAGGTCATCAGATCTGTACTGGATTCCTTGCCTCAAAATGTTCATACGTGTGAGTAACACAAACATAACACTAACAAAACCTACGGCGGTACCGATAATTGTTTCAAAAGTCTGTATTATGAACCAGGGGTCTGTATTAAGCCTGTTTCATAACAATTTTGAAAAATATAATAGTAATACAGGAAAAAGGACAAGGCCTACACACACTCTAGATATGAGTAGCACAGTGTTCTATGTTCTCATAGAGTATGTTTGCCTTTTCCTGCCGTATTTAATTACTTCCAAATGTTCATGAAGCAGGTCCCATGTTCCGCTTTTCTCCTGTCCTAAAGAACTTCTATCCCCATGAATCAGATGAAAATAGATCACAAATAATTGTTATTCACCATATTTCTTGAGCATTTTGAATTCATTACCAAAATCATTGCTCTTCAGTCTTTCAATTCCCTATTCTCTCCCACACAATCAAAATGTATGAAAAAATTATACTGTGAAATTTTATAAAAAATATTAAGTTTATTTTCAACATTTCACAAAGAAAACTTCATAACTTGACTAACGACTATAATTTTTTGAAGAAAATATAGGTACTTTAATATGGATTTCTCAAAGTATAAAAATACACCACAATCGGTAGGACCATGAGAATATTCATCCACTCAAGTCCAACAATAATTAATAGATTCAATTATAATGAATCACAAAATTTCGTACAAGTAGGCTACAAAATAACAGTCTATCATATCTTCTTCAAAATTCTTCATTACATTATTCAATGAGAAAAATGAATTTTCCATAAGATTTGCCCAAAAATTCCCCAGGGTGTTTTTTTTTAATTGACGATACAATACATTGTCTACTACAAGACTTCAAAAAAGTAGAATTTATGTCTTTATTTAATGGATGGTCTATAGATATATCACATTCAGGCCTACATTTCAATGTAAAGTATTTGAAGTGGAAGAAAAATGAAAAAATTCTTCTACTAATGTCTAACAATATGGATTTTCAGTTATCTTAGATTTTAGACTGCGAATGAATAACAGTGGAATATTCACTTCATTTAATATAAAATATTCAAGAAAATATTGTTTCTTCATAGAATTTAAAAAAATAAAACTGATTGGGAATATTGAGATTTTTTAACAGATTCTGTGAATGTGGTGGTTTGACTTTGGTAACTATAAAATACTTATTAATTATGATGAAATTTTCTGTAGAATGGATTAAATTATAATATGATAACATATAACATAAGATTAAGTAATTATTCATAAGATTATGAGTACAGTCTTAGTTTTATGACGACGATCACTTTTTTCAATAAAATATCATGTATGACCTGAAATTTAGTTTACGTTTATTACAATATCACATATTTTATCTGCTAACTGCCAGTCTACTAAATTTTCTTGTTGATACAATATTTATGAAAAATTATAATTGAACTATTATTAATCAATACCCAGGAAATAAGCATGATACTCGATTTTTCCAATTAGCCTACTCACGATCAAGCAATATGTAGCCTACCTTACCCAAATTTGATAGACTATTGTAAGGACGAGATCATTATTAAATGTGATAGAGCAGTTTTGAAATAAAGTACCTACATTAAATGAAGTTTTATACTTGATAGGCTACACGTACAGTCACAATAAATTATTGTTGAAAATAGCAGATAATTCCAAGACTTTTCAAAACATGTTACAACTACCTTACTCGTCTTCTCGTTTTCTATTGAAAAGATTCAAAAATTTTAAAATTTTTCTTCTTGAAAAAGAAGAACAGAACTCGGTACAGAACATGTTGAGATTCAACAATCACAAGGTATTTGTATCTTGCCAGCATGTGGTGATGCATAATGTGTAGTTATTAAAATGGCATAAATTTAGTCTTATGGTGAAGGTCATAGGTGTGTTGTCTAAATTAGAGTATTGTTTTTCTCAGTACTTCAAGTGTAACAGTGAGAAAGAACATTGCTTACTGCAATGAAACATTGAATTTGTTACAGCAAAATTTGTGAAGAAATAATCAGTGATAGAGTTTTCAAACAAAGTGCTCACTTCTACAATAGTAGTGCTATTCTATTGGAGTTTTTGTTCTGTTGGTGTACAAAACGACTGTGCTTTCAACTCATCAAGATCTAGTAAGCTGGAAATAATATACGAAAGTATAATCTTAATCTGTAATCTATCAACGATATTAATTGGATTTATTTTTATTCTATATCACATATTATTTTCAATGTAGGTGTATTGGAAAACCATACGCTGAAAATAATAAAATTTATACAAGATGGAAACAGAAACACATTCTATAAGAAATCTCTAAATAATTTTATTGATAATCCTATATGGAATCAGTACAATATGTAATGAATGAGAAAATAAATGGAAATTACTAATTATTCTCAATACTCTTGTAGGTATCGTGGAACCGTTTTAACTGATTTTAATGACCAAGATGTCCTGCTAAAATGATTTAACAATAATATTGATTATACGAAAATAAAATACTAGCAGCGTAGCCTCTATATTTGTGCGTCTCCTGTTTTTACCGTGAACCAATATTATGTTTCTTCTACAGCCTGTAGTTGATAGTGCTATATAATAATGTAATCCAATGGATTATAAATTGAACGTTTTCGATGTTTTTTCATTTTCAGATAACCAACAAAATGATGTCTCCTCGATATTTTTTGTTGCTACTTCTTACAATTTTAGCAATAGGTGTCACTGTGTATTTTGGTAAGTAACTACCATAATATTCAATTTTTTCCTATTACTGATTCTTTTAATCGTTTTCTTATTCACCATGAAGATGATTGAGACTAATGAGTGATCGTCATTTGTTGCGTGCTGATACAGGACACATAGCTGTAAAAAGTTTATTTTTATACTAAGGCCAGAACTGGCCTAAGCATCCCAATTACAGTATGGTTTATGAAGTCATTCTATTTTAGAGTGAAGAATCGCTTCATTGGATTGAATAAGAACTAGGAAAATTGTTTATTAGCAAAAATAAAATACCAGTCAAACACACAAGCAACAAGAATTTAAACTAATTGTATTACTTGTACTGCATAGGCTAATATTTTCTTATAAAATTTTACAGTAGGTATAGCTTTCTTCTGAATATGTGAAAGTGAAAGTAATTTTCATACTTTTCATTACAAGAAATCAAAACCTTTTTCCCCCAGCACATACAATTAAATTATAACAAACATTAAAAATAAATAATTGATTCGATTTAAATAATAGATTATTCTCTCATAAAATACGGTACCTATGGATTTAGAATCAGGCCGCTTTTTCGTTCATTATTTACTGGTAGATGAATTCATTTGAAGGATAAGATCCAAAGAATCAATCTGAGCTTATTTAATAACGTACTCATAATTTGTCTTGTTTATCTTTATACAGCGCAAAAGCATTATTTCCATGGAAAAGAAGGGCCTGGGGCAGAGAAGGTAAAGGTTTCCAATGCAACTGAGGCATTGCCAATTAATGACGGTAAGGATATTGCCTAAAATCTCTTTTCTTTTACAGTAGATTGAACAAGTTTCCAAAGCTGTAAAAAACCATTAATACCTTTGGGGTAACTATATAAATATTATTTTCTATTGATATTAAGATCTATAAATCAAGTCATATCAACATTAATTCTTATATAGATTGTGTAGTCTATTCATTTGCATAAAGAAAAAACATAGAGGAAGTGCACCGGAATATAGGTTGATTATCAACTTATTGGATAATACAATAAATGTTCTAAATTTTATTGACTTACGGTATATCAAGTGAAACTCCTAACAAATGGTGAACATTTCGACTATTTTTTTTCAAATAATACTTCTGCTCTACAGCCTAAGTTGAAAAATGTGAAAAACTTTTTATTCTACTCATTAAAGGATTCTGTGAAATATATGACATTGATTAAATCAAATTTCATTTGATATTCAATACAAATTGTGGTTGAAATAGTATTTTTATACAGAGGAGAGAACTTTTGAAGTTTCATTTCACAAGGTGATCAAGTATTTACGTGGAATTCAACCTCAGTTGAATGACAAATAGGCCTATAACAATCGAAAAGTTTTTCTGTAACACTATTACTAGAATAATATTACATGTTGTGTCTGAACGGTATTCTCCGAGAAGAAATTGAATACCAAATAAATTATCTTGGAACTTTTTTGAATCAACAATAAAGCAATAATAAAATACAAAACTGAATTTGTCCATGTGATTGATATCCAAATCTTGAGTAAATTTCCATTGTAAAACCTATTTCAATGACCTATTCTTATTATCACTTAAGAAGAAGATGTTTATTAACTACTAAAAACCATATTCCCCCTATTATAGTGTGTTTTACTTCATAATTCCAACAATTTCTTTATCGACTGAAATAGAGAAGCTCATATTTCCACCAGAGAAGGGATAGGCCTATTTCATTCATCAATTAGTGTGATTAGATCAAGAAAATAGAAGACTAATCCTTCCTTGTTATTTCTTGCTATTTTTAAACAGAGAGAAATCAACTTAATGTGTTCTTATGTTCAAAAATTTTTATTCAGAAAAAATAAATGTTTTCTGTTTCATGATGAATCTGCTATATTTGAATTTCTGGAGAGACAGCAGGCAAAAATGCAGAAGAGGCTCATCAAGCTCTACCTGGACAAATTGAAGGTGAGGGAAAATTACTAAGAGAAAGTAAAACTTGACTTGTATAGTATTGACTTGTTCATTCCACACCAAGGAATTTGGCACTGTAGTTACTTTTTGATTTTAAAAATTCAAGCTTAATGGTTTGCATGAAGTATTCCAAAATTCAATTTTCTAAATTCATAGATACATTTGTTTGTAACACTGACTTGATCACTGGAATAGATAAAAAAATTATAAATGTTGCTTTACTTCCTTAAAATTCCTTCTCGGTTCAAATTTGTATGCAACCAATCCTATTTACAAGGTACTGTTATCTATAACCCAGCTATTGAATAATAATACACTTATTTGTTATTCTAGGGTCAATGTACTTGAAAAGTATTTTCAAAAATATGATTTGCGAGAGGAACACCAATGATGAGAGTACTGTACGTATCTCCTGTTGTGGTAAATTTCAACTTCCTAATTCAAATGATGAGCATAAAGGTGAGTTTGCTTTCAACTTATAGGCCTAACTATTGCTCAAGACAACAAATGACTAGTCTTTCAGATTTAAATTAAAATTAATTATAAAGTCACCAATTTATTATAATAAATAATTAATTAGCCTACCTATATATTTTTTTCAATATTTGTGATGTTTTCATACACTGCCTGACTGCCATATATTATCATTGCTTAACTGCTGTTGGCAGTTATGAGTAAACAAGCTGTCCCGGCGAACTTCGTATCGCACTCTTCCCCCCCCCCCCAAATGTCCCCCCTCTTCTCCCCACAAATGTCCCCCCTTCATGCCACCCCCAAAAAAATGTCATCCCACAAATGCCCCCCTCCATTCCCCCCCAAATGTCACCCCCACATATCCCTCTTCATGTCAACCCCCTCTTTCCCATCAAATGTCACCCCCCTCCTCCCTCCAATTATTTTTTTTTATATTTATTTATTTAATTCTTTCTTTTCAATTTTTTTTAATTTAGCCTATATTTTTTTAATTTCATTCCCGCTCTTCAATTTTTTATCAGTCCTATTCTCATTAAAAGAAATATTTTTAATATTTATTAATTTATTTTAATTTTTTCATTTAATTGATTTTATTTTTTATTTTTTTTTATTTCCGTTCTTCAATTCTTTATCAGTCCTATTCTAATTAAAGATTTTTTCATATTTATTTCTTTTTTAATTTTTTTTATTTTAATTTATTTTATTTATTTTTTAATTTTATTTCCGTTCTTCAATTTTATTATTAGAAACAATAAAACATGCATGATACGAACGATAACTCATTCTTAATTGATGATTGTAGCGTAAAAAATAATTAAGAGTAGAAAACCTAGAGCAAAAAAAAGCGGTCCAGAGCGGGGTTTGAACCCGCAACCTCTTGGTTATCAAGCAGAGACTCTTGCACTGAGCCACGGAGACTTAGAATATGCTTGCTAATTTATCTATCTTGAATTGCGATCATCTTTCCGTTGTAGGTACACGTTCGTACCGGCAAGTTTGAACGTAGCTCTGTTTAATATTTGATAGGTTATGTCATTAATGTAATAACTATTTATTAATTATAAATGGATTTTCTTATATTTTAATACATATTATGTTAACCAGTGCTGTAAAAATTCAAACGAATCCAAAATCATCTAAATCGGTTCAGCCGTTCTCGAGTTATAAGCGAGCGTACAGACACCAACTCTCTTTTATTAATATAGATGACCTTCTCAAAAACAAGAAGATTATTACAAAAATTTTAGATTTTACTGTAGCCTGATGTTTTTAAGAAATACCGTACCGGTAGGCATAATATGTAATATATAAAAAAAAGTTTATGCTTCATTTGTCTTCAATAACCTGATGTTTTTTAATTCATTTCATGTAGCATCTTAAAAAAAAACTTCCAAGATCCAAACTTGCGATGTGATGAAGAGAGAGAAATATGAATGCAAAAATAATGTAGCCTACCGGGGTACTCAGTTTCAGGTTATGAATGGTCTTATAATCTAGTTAGATCTTGCAATCCAATAATTACACATCGTCACTGTCTTAATATAACATTCTATTTTTTAGATTCTTACATTACAGTTTGATGATATATACACCCTATTATACCCTATAATATAATAGCTAATAGCCTATAATAAACAATTTAGATTTAATCTCTCATCAAGACAAGCACCTTTTGTCTTTTTTGTAGTTAACTTAATTTTAATCGTGTAAATCAATAATGCTTTTTCATTTCAATAATTAATATTATTTTATATATACCAATTTCATAGGATGCCTTTCAATAGAAGCCCAGAAAGTCTTTGATAGCATCGATTATCTGTTCAGGGTGAAATTGAATGTTGATGACAAGTTGATTGGCTCACGTCAGTCAATTGGTAAGTTTGGTTGATTTTATTTCCATAAAATTTATTAAGAGATGTGTAATTACTGCATTTTGAAAAGTTTTATTGTTACAGATTGTTCTAGCATAATACCTCCGGTCATAGAAAGGGTGTATGACTATATTGCATCTATTAATGTAATGAAAAATTTGGCAAGACTTATAAGTTAGGTCATTTCAGCAATCTTTCCAATCAATTAGAGGTCTTCTGTTAAGAGAATTGTCAAATATAGTTTATAGCATTCAAGAGATTTGGTAAAGCTTTATTTATATTAGCTACATTTCGTAGACCCATACTTATCCTTCCACTGCTTAAAAATTCTGTTGCAGGTCATATATTTTTGTTTAATTGCTTATGAGCAGGTGGATGATGTATGGTGGATGCAGGTGGATACAGCTATATGTAAATAATCATGTTTGTTGTATCAGAACATTGAGTTCATATACTTATTGAACTTGAATCATGCATTTTTTTCTTTGAAACTATATTTTGGAAAACACAAAGATAATAATTATACCTATCTGCAATAATAATTATTACCTATATTATGTGACTACAAATAATCACCATACAAATAATTATATTATTTACCAATTAATGATATACCCTACAGGCCCAGTTTTATAATTTTATTGCCTGTTGATAGGTTTCAGTCAAACAATTAAAAACATGTATGGTGAATTTATCCAGTACTGTGCAGTAATTATTGTTTTATCAAGCACCTTCGATCACAACTTACAATTTATTGCATAACATCTTCTATTGCTAACATAGGCTTGATTCCAACTATTAATTATTAATTGATGAAAATGATATTAACAAATTATTCATTTGAAGTAAACCTGTCCAGAGGAAATCTTCCTCTATAGATTGACGTATGCCCTAAAGCTACTTTATTCATTATTATAGGCTACTTTATTTATTTTTATCTATTCCTTTATTGATATTCACAGTTGCAAATGTAAGCTATTCATCATATATAGTTGAATGCACTAAAAATGGATCTTCATAATTTGACTATCAAGATGATGAATTACTCAGAATTTACTGAATGAATAAGGATGTAATCTTCAAATTTTAATTTAGCGCCAATCTATCAACAACTGTCGATATTTTTCCAGGTGTTGCTCCACCATCAAACAGTTGTTTTGACATTGGTGGAGGCAGCAAGCTCTGCGCTGACTTTACACTTGCTGTTCTCGACAATGGCGAGGCGAATGAGAGTGCTTTCAATACTTGCGCATTGATGATCATAAGCTCCAAGTTTCGTACGTCCTGGGAGACAGCTCCTGAAGCCAAGGATCTCGAAATCGAGACAGAGTATCTACCGTGTGACACTGAGAAGAGTCAACTTCTTGAGAAAAGCACTAGCAAATTCGCAACTGTTATGAGAATTTATTTGTCAACAATAGAAGAGGAGCCTAGCACAAAAAAGACAACCAAAGAAGGTGTACAAGGTAGTTATCACTATCATCGGAAAACAATATTATTTCCATATTTTACAGGCAATATTTCATATCAGCTTTAGGCTCCTATCATCTTACACATACATTTTCTAAAAGTTTTTCGATGGGACTCTACAGTAATTCGACAATAATATAGGACTAACGATACACAATCATACAATAGATAATTGAAAATTTTATTCCAAAAAAATATTATATAAAACCCAATGACAAAGTCATATCAAACACAAATCAAATACTTAGAGTGCACAAAATTCTCAAAATATAACAAATAAATTTCAAGATAATTCCTCATCATAGGCCTCATAATGACAAAATTAATTATTTAGAACAGATATTAGGTCTTGTGAATAAAATACGAATCACACAGTGTGATAATTAAAAAATGTGATAAACCAATCAAATTGTACTTGAAATTGAAAAACATTTTGTATAGATTGAAGTGGTTTTCAATAATATTAATGCATTATAGTTTCAAGCAAAGAACTTTTTTCAAAGGTTTAACGTTTTTTCATAAAACTGGATATATACTACTCATAAATTTCCAAGTGCTTCAAATAAAATTGTTGATTGGCGTATCAATAGTGTGATATGATTATTACACAATCATACCCATTTGAAATACACATAATATTTGAAACTCTTATTAGGCTGATTTTTCAAAAGCAAGTATAAAAACTCAATTTAGAAAACTGAAATTGTTATAGCAGGTAACTTGCAACAACAAAAATATAATAAACGCTACAAAATGAATTGATAAACACTCCAATGATTCCAATCCCATGTTTAAAGCTCACAAATAATGACTCCCATGAGCTGAGAGTTATTATTTATTATTGCTGTAATTTCAAATTTTAGGCTTACTTGAAATTAATCGAGAAACCTATATGAAAGCTGATGCTTACTCCTCTTTGAATAGTTCTCAGCTCAAAAACTTTTGCCTCTTCCAAGATCATGAGATATAGTTTTAATTTTCAGCATCGCTATTCGTGAAGAGTGTCCTGGAAGATATGGTCTGTGATATAAAACAGGACTCTGCATACACAGTTTCCTGTTGTGGACACGTAACAATTCCTAACTTGGCAAAGAAACCAAAAGGTGATGAGTATAAAATAATCATTGTACTAGAAGATCAATTCAGATTATTTGTGATGTACCATGTACCGTATATAAAAACCCAACTGCTTGACTTGTGACACTTTATTCTTTCCTTTTCAGTGAATAATTATTATATTTATAATCACGTTTAAAAGTTCTGAGGTGATTGAGTTCTATTATTTATTTTTTTTTTTCAATTTCTATGAATTTTCATTTCATCACTATCTATTGATTATCTATCGATAAACTAAATAAATTTCTGTAAATAACAATGGAACTTCAATTATTATTTATTTTGTGTGGCAAGGCCAACTGTTAAACAAATTGTTGAAATAAAAATCCATGTTATTTGTCTCGAATTAATATAACTTTACCTTCAGCTTAGCCACTGCTATAGGGCCTAATCTTATTTCGTTAGAGAATTTTTGTTACCGGTACCTAATTTTTAGCTATCAGCTTTCTTTTGGCAAAAGCTGGAAATTTGTAATTTCCAAAAAAATTGAATTTGGTATAGGCCTTTAAGTTTAGCTAGAATTCGAACAAATTATAAACTGAAAATCCATTATAAATAATATATTTATCACTTATCACTGCTTATCATAGGTTACATTGAATTTGAATTGGTAGAAATATGACTGTATTTCAGAGAAGGCTACAGTTACTCATCTGGAGACCAGTTATTGTGAAATTGTTTTTTCTGTAGTTGAGCCCTATCAAGCGTATTCGATTTCCTTCAAAATTTCCATACATATTTCACTCAAATAATAACAGACTTATAAGAATGTCTAATATAGTATAATGAACTCCTATATCAGCTTTTACATTATATATTTACTCAACAATCAACTATATAAATATATCTTGATATATATTTATATCCAATCAACTTCACATAAATAATTATACTAAAGGCTATTGAAGTATAGCAATAAATATAGTTATATTTCTAGTATTGTGATAGCCTAATTTGAAGTTTTTGTCACCTAATGAAATTTAGTAATTTCATTATATTTGAGAATTTATATATTATAAATTTGTGAATTAATAATATAGATTCGAGATTACGTTCTCAACCTGTATTATAATTTTATAGGCTGTATAATATTCGAGGCGAAGAATGCAACTACAAAACAAGATTCAGATGTTACTTTTGGAATGAAGATTAAAGTAGATGATGATACGATTGGCTACAGTGATACTAAAGGTACGTAGCTGGGTTCCTTTGAAGGTTTCAATTATATTGATCATACTATTTTCATTTCTTCTCATAATATAATTTTCTATCAATATAACTGATTTTTGTTTTTGGATACCAATGTTTGAAGTACGTACCAAAACTCTTATAAAGCAGAGCCAAAACGATGGCCATATTAAATTACTTTTTATCCTTAGCAATAAAGGAGCTCTCAATCTTATCTGCACAATTTTTAAGAGATAATTTCAGAGTGTTTTCTTTTAATGATAAATTTCCATTTGATTCAATATATTATGGGGAGTTGAATAATTGGTAAGAACATGTCTATGTCAAACTGAATCTGCTCGAATAATAGTCAATCAATTGACTATTTATAGTTGATAGGCTATCTATTAAAGATACTAATCTTATAATTATTCAATATTCGATTCGCTAGAAGTTTATCTTTGATTCATTTTATAATTGTATTTGAAAATTAATTTACATAAGAAAGCATATACCGTAGCTACGGTGGATTACTGAATATACCAGTCTGTTCAAAATTGAAATTCATGTACTCTTTCACAGGTTTGCTACTACCAGGCACTAAATGTTTTGAAATTGGTGCCTTGCCTGGCACCGAGATGTGTGCTGATCTCTCATTTTTGAGTTTGAATAACGGCTTCATCGATGAAAGTATTTTCAAAACATGCTCATTGATCACCGTCAGCTCCAAAAGTCACACACCTTGGGAAGGCATACCAAACATAAGCGATGTAATTGGGAAATCATCTGCGATCTCTTGTAATAATACTGAAAATGATATTTCAAAAACAACTGGAAGCTTTATAATAGCTATTGCAAGAGTTTTCATCAACTCCAGTGCTCTGGAGAACAACAAACCAAAAGTTCAAGAAGTGATTGTGGCGACCAGTGATAACTCGAACCAACATCCACCATACGGAGGTAGTGAAATGTTTTTTGATTGAAGATAATTTATTACTAAATTATTGAGCTAATCGAAAATCCCACCAAATCAATCAATTCTATCTTATTAAATCATTTTTCGAAGTAACTTAGTTTGATACTGATATGATTTCATCATTATGATTATCGTAATATTCATAGGAGGTTGATAAAAAAATATACAAATTCACAATAAAATTTACAATAATTGAATTGATGTAATTTTGTAATTTATTTATTTATTTATTTATTTATTTACATACATATAAAAGCTCACAGACACTAGGTCCATTACAAGCCTTATTGACATTGCTATTAGAATTTCAAGTAAAAAAAAAGAACAATACAAAAAATACAAAACAAAATACATCACACTTCACTAAATTAGAAATTAAAGAAATTTAAGAGAATAGAAGAGACGATTTATGAGTAAAATAGAGAAAAAAAAGGAAGTATATCAAGAGTTAGTATAATGCAAATGTGATATACAACTACAAAGGTTAAAGAAAAAGGAAAGGAAAAAAAAGGGGAAGGTTGAGTCTAGTAGAGCTAAGAAAAATGAAATTAACTATCGATAGAGCGGCATGATTTTTCACATGATTTCTTGAAAGCATTGTAGCGGTCAAAAAAAGGATCAAGGCTTGGGCTCAGTCTATTGTACAGTCTCATTGTTCTGTTTAGGTATGAGTTGAAATGATGAGTGGTTCGGACAAACGGTATATGAAATAGCATATTTAGTCTCGGCCTATTGTATGGAACATTAAAATTCAGCAAATGAAGGAAATCTGGCATGAATACTCTATCATTCAAAATTTCATACAACAACAGTAAGGATCTGACAGATCTTCTGGTTTTTAATTTTTTAACGTTAAAAATTGATCTCAGGGCATCCGTGGAAAAAGCCATTGGGCAAAATGCATTAAACTTCTTAAAATACAAGTACCTCAATAATTTATTTTGAATTATTAATGTATTACCATAGAGTAACTATACTTATGTATAGAGTATATACATACGTATATGTTATCTGTGGTATTACCATAGAAAAAAGATAGTATCTATCAATCTAATCTGTTATCTATGGTATTACATAATTAATTTAATTCTGTATTTAGGCCTACTCAAATTTTTTCAAGCATTTCTCCATCTGACACATCATTCAAGGTTCCAACATACAGCAGCCTGTTGTAACAATCTCTACCTTAAAAGAATTCCGTGTGGAATCGAGTCTCCAGATTTAGAATTTATTAGATTGAGAATTAGCGAGAATAGTAAAGTTTCCACATTGAACTCTAGACTCGTAACTCTGTCAGTATCAATTGACTGATATAATCGTACAGTACCTAGTTCAATTATTATTTTGACAATATTTATAATCATTATTATTAATGATTAATACAGATTCTTCAACCCATCAGTCGAGTCGACTTGCCCTGAATGTTCTTTAAATTACTGTATTTCTTGCAATTTTTCATGTATGCTACCTTATTTTATTTCAATCTCCATCTTCAATATTTATTCATTCTATATTAATAATATTTTATTTTCTGCAATTGAAACCATCACCCCGAAATTCATTAAGTTATCATTGATAAGTTTTTAATAATATTTTATAGACGATAGATGTTGAAATTGTAAAATCTTTTCATAATTGAAATGAATAAGAAGTTGTTGAATTTCACTTTAAACAAAATTCGGTTCAGTGTGATTTGTTAACTTAATTCAATGGTAAAATGTTGCATCAACATTAAGAGTTTTACTTATTCTCGAAATTATATAGCGTACCGCCACTGAATTGCTTTTGTGAATGACTGAATTTGTTTTTCCAGGTGCTATCTATTTGAAGAGTGACATAGAGGACATGAAATGTGAACTGACTTACTTGGGCTCCACTAATGATCATTATGCTCTAACTTGCTATGGCAAAGTTACATTGGATGACCAGAAACAACATTCAGGTGACCTTCAAATTTTTATAATTTAGAACTAAGGAAAAAATTATGTAGGCCTACTACCGCATACAAGTTATCTGGATTACAATATAGCTATTGAGAAAATGAGAGATTACAACATCTTGGTTATTAATCTTTGATTGAGGGCAATTATTAGTCTATTATTCTACTACATTTTGGCTCGACATAAAAAATCAATGATTATGGAAATACATAACAGAAAAACGTATTTTCATAATAGAAATAGGAATATAAATTTAATCAGGAACAACACAAACAATACAATAACTTGCGACTTACAGAGGAAATAAATTAAACAAATTACTGTGAAATCTGTCTAAGACGGAACTCGACTGGACTAAAAACGTTTTCCGTTTTAGCAGGTTTCCGGCTTAGACAGGGCTCCTTGGGTTCCTTCTGGTTCCTCGGGACCAGAAAAAACCTTCCGATTCAACAGGTTTCCGTCTTACACAGGGTCCGCCTTAGACAGGTATTAACTAAACTGAATGTAGACTTACAACTAAGGAATAATTTTTTTCCCTGAGACAAGCCCAACAGATCAAAAATCCAATTACTGAGCTTAAACTAAATAAAATACCATAACTATAAAGAGTATTCAGAGAATATAAAGAATAACTCGCATCCAATACATAATTTTAAATTAAAGTTACCAAGAGTGAAAACTCATGATAAATTAATCATACAGTAAACATTTACGAAAAATAGGCTTCAAATGAAAAATTAATCAAACTTTTCAAATTTTCTAAGAATTTACAGGCATAATGCCCCACAACTCCTTATTATTCATTAACAATAAAAGATAACTATAGAATTACATTATGAACACATTAAGAACTACTGTACCTGTTCAATTTCTCGGGAGCAGACCCGCCTAAAACATACAGGTGACATGGCAACATGCACCATACCCGCCACAGAATTGAAAAGAACCAGGGACGATATTAAAGAGGAGAGGCCGCATGATAAGCAGTACGTGCCACTCTAAAGGATAGAAAAGTCTGCTAGCGCGACCTCCATGAGCAGCAGATAGACGAGAGCGTGTTTGGATCACCATAATGCTGCTGCTCTTTTATTGTTGAATAAATTGATAATTAATTATTGATTCTCATGTATCCATAATATATATCAAAATACCACAATATACTGTAGCATAATTATGAATAATGGAACAAGATCAGCCCCGCACTGTTGTTAACTCAAGGCTGGCTCAATAAAATATTCCCTCTATAAATAATTAAATGATAAAAATCAACTGTATTGAATAGCATATAAGGTTGTATTGAAAGAATGAATTTTGTTTAGATTATCAAATCAGAAAATCGGATATATAGGCAGTATATTTATCTTCCATTATGAAAGTTGATTTTGTATTCATCTCCTCCATACGGCGTAATTATTGTAATGTGTATCCATATTTTTCTACTGTTTAAATCAGTGAGTGAATGGTTTTTATGTTTTCCTACTTTCCCTCCATTGGAGCCTGGCTAATCGTTAGTAAGGCTAGTCAGTCACTCCCTATATTTTGGACATAGTGGCTACGCGTCCGTCAACCGTACGCCGCTTGGACGTCCGTCAAGAGTGTCACGTGATGTGTGACGTCACGGTTACTGTGGGTTGACGGACGAATAAGCTATGACGTCACGGGTACTGTAGGTTGACGGACGAATAAGGTATTGGCAGTTGGCACATGTCAAATCGAACTCAGTTATTAATTAGCTATGAATGCGGAAGGGCTGAAATTTGATAGTTACAACAGTTTATTAGCATTCATTAGAAGAAAAGAAGAGAATGAATTCATTCAACTATTCAGCTGAATAGTTGAATTCTTTACTATGTCATTTTCCCAAGGCCAGGTTATGGTCTCCCGATTTAAGCTTCCAGATTTTTTCCTAGGGGGCTATCTTGAAGAAAGGATTTAAAAAATAGATCTCATACACTAAATAAACTGGAAATTAAGAGATTACCAATTTTAGTGTAAGCGTAGCCTAATTGTCAAAGTATTGACAAAACCTGGTAAACCGAATATGCGATCATTAAAGCAGTTCTGATGTTAGCCAAGACCCTCTAAAATGTAGAGGAATGTTGTGTTAGCCTACTCAGTTTTGACACAATACCCAACTTAACCTACAAATAATACTAAATCTCGGCGTCCGTCAACTCGTCATTGTGCTTGTGCCCATGACGTCATTGGTCACATGACTCTCTTGACGTACGTCTAAGCGGCGTACGGTTGACGGACGCGTAGCCACTGCCTATTTTGGAGGCATATTAAATTGTTGCATTGCACTATATAGCTGCTTAACACAATGTTATCCAGCAGTGCTTTGTTCCCATCACTGGGTTGTGAAGACTAGCTTATGGTTGAGATGTCAATGTGCTAACCACACGTTACATCTTTTCTGGTTAATGATCATTCACCTCTGCTGATTCAGTCAAGTGGATGTGAAACTGGCAACCAGCTGGTAGGCCTAAGCCCACATAGGGCTGTTGCGCCATTGACATACATACATACATATACTTTGAAAGTTCAAAATCAGTGTATTTACTATAACTATGCTGGTTATCAGTATAAAGTCAGTATATTATTGTTATTATCATTATAATCACATAACATAGTAATATTATTATCATTACAGTACTGTGTTATGTAATTATGATTATTATTATTAATCTTATTTTTTTATTATTATTTGTTTAGTATTTAGAAGTAGTAGACCTAGTAAGAGCTGCTAATCTTATCAATTTGAAGATTATTAAATTTAAAAAACATTGCTCATTTACTTTTCTTAGACTAGATTGCAATTTTAGGTGAGGTAAAACAAAAATTATTACATTGATGACACTAACAAAGTTTTCGATTTATTAATTATTGTGAATTGTATTACAGTTATCACAGAGTAATAAACTGAAATCCTACAGAGAAAGCTAAGTTACAATAATTGTGCAAAATAATTATATTATAGCATACGACTTTGTTGAAATTGTAGCTCATAATATTGATTCATTAATCATTTTTATTATTTTTAAAGGCGCTTTCCTCGTCAAAAGTACGAGGAAAATGATCAGTAATGATGAAAACGAATACTTCTACAACGTTTCCCTCACGGTTGATAATGCAGAAGTTATGTCCCTGAACTTTACAGGTAACTTTTTCTCATATTTTAGATTCATGCTAGAATCCATTATAATTATATAATAATATAGTCTACCTAAATTCAGTTGTAACTTTCTTTCGACATTAATAATTTATGACATTCATAATAATATTCTTGCTTGATGATGAATGGCTCTTCTCAATAAAAATGCATTGTTCTCTTTTGCATGCAATTCAATGACATTATATAATTTGGATGGACAACAGTGTTATTAAAGAGATAATTATTTTGATTTCGTCAATATTTTTGCAAATTCAGTTTGAATATTTCCATTTTATCCGTTGAAAAAATACTGTATAAGATTTTATGTACTTTTTCACGTACAATATATCCTCTAACAATATTTTATTGAGGTTATTCGATAAGCAGAATGTAATAATACTATAGAAATCCAAATTAAAAAAATAAACTGATAGAACTCAGTAAGTGAGATAAAAAATCGTTCTCAATTCAGAAATTCTATCAATTTGATATACAAAATTTTGATAAATCTTCTCATTTATTTAAAACATTAGATTTACTAGGATATAAAATTAAATTGAAATAAAAATTAATCCATCCACAATTTTCAGTTCTGATGTAGAAATCCTGAATAATAATTTTTATTGACCAAGGACTGTGGAAGTCTAAGACATTTTCCCGATCAATCATGACTGTGAAGATGAGAGGCAATTAATTCGAGATGTTTTAAAAGCCCAATACTGTAATGTTTTCAAATTCTGAATTGGCCACAATCAAGTGACAAATTTGATATTAATCTTTTCTGCTTTACGTTTCCAACATTCATTCATCTTCATCAACTCGCTCTGGAGACTTTTTTACAGAACTTGCATGAATTGACAGCTGGGGATTTTTATCATCAGTCGACTGTTTCATGAAATTAAAGCCACAATTCCCACAAAACGGATGTCGGGAGAGGACGTGGCGCAGACATGGAACTAGTCTAGTCTGTACAAAAAAATAGACCAAAGTACTGGCCTATGTGCATTAGTCTATTTGATTTCACACTTTTGTGGGTTAAGTGGAAGAGGGGGCTTGTATGCCTCAACTTCGCCCACAGCACTTTTTTGTAATGTGAAAGTGAAAAATAGAGTAGAAAGTAATTTATCTATCTATCTATCTAGACGGTAATATAATGATATATATATATATATATATATATATATATATATATATATATATATATATATATGTCCAAGCCACATCCTCACGGAAAGTTAATAATGGAACATAGAAATAGTTTAAAACAATATGAAATTTTAAAACACTCTTTTGGTCTTGGAGTACACTATGAATGCTAGTAATTTCCTCCAATGTCAATATTCTATTGGCCTGTTCAAAGCTTATAACAACTACAGTATTTTCATTATTTTCAGGGTTCCCAGCCCTGGCAGACAACAATGCTTCCCAATCCTGGATTTCCCAATTTGAAGGAATGTATTGACTTGGATGACATGTTGACAGACAACAATCTTTCAAATGAAAACCACTTTAAATCTTGCAAATTGATGGTTTTCAATTCGCATAAGGAAGTGTCAAAGTACGGCTCATATCATTTATCAGCCGCGATACGTAGATTGGAGGACTTAACATGCAATACTGAAAAGAAAATGTTGTTGGAAAAAGGTGGAGAAGAAGCTGATGTACTGAGAATCAGTTTTGAAAAAGCTACTGATGAAGACAAGAGAGAATGGGGAGTTCTAAAAGAAATCGAGCCTATCAAGAAACATGTTGATGAGGAAGCTTCCAGTAAAGGAATTATAGATAGCATAATGAATTTATTCTTTTGAATACCTTGAGCTGGCCTGAATTGATAATAATTATTCATATTTCTGGTATTCCATAAACTGATTCATTATTCCTTTGCTATATAATCTCATTATCAATAATTATAAGTATTTCATCAGTGCAAATTGACCAATAAGTTATTGCAATTACAAGCAAAATAATTGTGTGTTTTATATAACTTATTGAGTGCAGTACCTCCAGGGTTTTTATTCTAAGTTGAGTACAGAATGCTCAAAGCCTTCGATATGTTTGCTTCATATATATTGGATATTGAATTTAATACTGAAGAAACAAGTATTTCAAATTGAATTTGAAGTTCAAAAATTTAAATTCTACAATATTATTATTTGTAACTATGTAATCCAGCTTATCCTGCGAGCAATAAGTTATTTATTAGTAAGCTTGACCTGATTTTCTGAGTAGAATTTCTGGAAGCTTTAAGATTTGAGAGTTCAATAATATTATCAATCAGCTTCTCTAGCTTTATAGTGAACTAATTTAATTTCAATCCAGTTCTCTTATAAATCATTTCTAATTGGCAAGGGCTATGTCCATTATAAACGTAAAGTTTCCTTGGGGAATACAAAATTTTCAAATTATTTTTGAAAAATACATTTTATTACTTTAGCATTATTATTTAGCACATTTCAGTGAATTTCATCTTGAGTATCAATAATTAATGTGTTTTAAATATATGTTTGATGATAATATTCAATTTTCATAATAATCTAACATTATCTGCTTGTACTGTACTGTATTGCATTGTGTTTTCTAGAAATAAAATATCAATTTCAATACAGTGGATCTTCTTGATTACATTGTATTTTTAGAGATTAATAGAGGTCAAATATATGAGAGTAATGCCTCTCACAATCACTGTCACCTCATATTATCATTATTATTATTTTTGCTGTGACTGCTCTATTTCTGTTGATTCATAACTAAGTGAGTGTGACTGAATATTAAATTAATTTTATGGGTGTAATATGTTTTGTGTTTTCTCTTCACCATATTCAAATTCAACCATTATCAATGACAGATATTTCACCTCAAATCATTATATTCAACACTAATAAACTATGAACTTAAGAAGTTTAAGTGTTGATAAGGAGGAAGCTAGGAATAAAGCTCTGTGCGTAAATGCTTGAGTGATGGATACTTGAGTCAGTTGAATAAAACTTGTGGCTGATCTATTTGTCAAGAAAAAACACAGAATGATCGCAAATATAAGAAAATTTCACTCTAAATTTCAGAAGTTTCATAATGTTTTGAATTAGATTAATGCGTATCATATTTTATATTTAAAATAGTTCTGGGTGAATAAAGTTGGAAGCGACAGGAATCCATCAGAAATACAGATTTTTTAGCTTCATGAATACATTCATCAATATCAAATATTTTAATTTTTGTCCGAAATAACAATAGAAGAGGACTGGAAGATGAACTAGAATGCTAAATAGAACATCCAAAAATCATGTTCAGAGTGAATTAAGTTGTGAGTGTAAAAATATAAAAATTTGTCGGAAACATAAGAAATGAGATGAATGCAACAATTCCATATTATTGGTTCTTCATATCTAATTCATATAAGAGCTATTCTCCTAATAATCCAGAATATTATTAATCAGGTATTATTAGATTTCTAAAATGGTTATTGTAGCTTCTCAAGTTGTCTAAAAACCACAAATGGAGATGATAAATCATATTATTTCATCATCAATAATCATCGATACCATTAGTGTAACAGACTGTAACTTAGAATGTTCCACCAATGAAATTAAAAATAATAAATTTCCTTTGACTCATCAACTACCCTTCGCTGTGCATTTAATTTGTTAATGAATACCGGTATTAATAATATTTTATCGATATAACCATCAAAACACTAATAATCCATTAATATAGATATCAATATTTCATTCCTGAATAAGCTTCTAACTTTCTGACAATGGAATACTTTAAGCTCACTTAATCGACATAAAAAATCGCATTTGTTTACCTTCAGTTCTAAAAAATAAAGTTCTTTTAAACTCTTCTCATTAAAAAAATAGAGAACTCCAATCGAATGAATCGTATTCTTTTATTAGGCAACTGTATACCGTACATAATTTTGAATTGATGGGTTTTATTAATAAATGAATGAATCATTTTAATAAATAAATTATAATTTATAAAAGTCTCTTTTATTAGCACTAAATTTCTTCAGTTCTCATTCTTCAAGTCTTTGAACACATTTCATGAAAAATATCCTCTGCTTGAGAATGTTGACTTATTAACATCTTCAACTCACAGTGCATAAGTTTATGAATATATCGGATTTATTTTATCATAACTCATGAGCACCTTGGTTCATTATTATTATTCATTCAAGACGTTAATTTCAAATACCAATATACCTATTACAGTACTTATGTTATAAATGTCTGAAATAAAGTCCTTTAACACTTTATTCACACAATTGTGTCCTTAACACTTTTTAAATACAATATTATATTTTAAAAAAATGAAAATTTCATAAGAAGGTGATAAGGTGACCGGCTCCTCTAAATACAAAAATTTATGAGCTTCAAAATCGCTTCCCGGTGGTTCGGAACCCATCTAAAGCTGTAGGTCCATTCATATCCTTCCATTACCCACGCACAAGCTTAGAGCTTATATGGGCATCATCCCTAGCAAAAAAAAAGAATGAGTCAGATTTCGTACCGTATAAGTTATTTTGAATGATTCTTATTATTAGGCCTAACATTACAATCTATCTATCTGACTATGATGTTACGGTATTCAATTGAAAATATTTGGTCATCAACTTGTACTGAACCACACCACACATAAAGGCACAGCACAGAACTGGAGAGAGAGAGTTGTGAGAAGTGTGGTGTGGGGAAGCTGAGGACTGGAGTCGTGGTCGATCCCAAAGCTGCAGCAGAAGTCCACTCTCCTCTGAGCCGGACACTTCTTTCTCTTCTTCTAGTAGTGAGTGATCTTCGTCGTCGTCTGCTGTGGGTAGCGCCTTTTCTACTCCTGGTAGCGTCGCAGTTGATACAAGTACAGTTGGACGCCCATTATCTATCTACCTCAACATTAGGCCTACTAAATTGTTTCCTCAGTCAGCAGTAGACGAGTTGCATCGCGGACATGAAGTTCCAGGTGAGCTGTTAACAAAAAAAGTTCTTGTTATTGGAGATAATATATTCTTGTTTCATAGCAATTCATTGTCACCTCATGGAAGATTAATTTGTCCATAAACTGATTTTATTCCAAAAATAGGTACTTTATTGAAATTATTGAGATTGAAACTTACTGACATTTTCCAATTATATTATAATTTTTGCAATGATTTTATAATAAATTGTCAAAAAGAAGAAGGGTCAGTCAATAAGAAACAATTATCTATACAAAAATTTTATAAACACTGTGTCTTTGAGAATATTGCAGTTGAAAGAAAACACAACTTATAAATGGTTCTCACAATAAAAATTATAATGACAACTAGCATAAAGAATTGTCAATATATAATGTAAATATTTTAGTCAATATCAAATACAATGCTATACTATATTAAGGTTTATGAACAATGATTATTATAAATCATATAGCCAATAACAATAACCAATAATCATAGATTATTTTGGCTGTAGTACAGTATATATAAGACTTCTCTTGATAAAGTTATGTTTTATTAAGTTCAGCTGCTCTTTAGATTGAAGTTTATAATTATATCAGAAGTCCATATACTGCACTTTCTCCTATTATTTTGAATAATGTTTTATTAAAGGCTTGTTTTTCAAATAACTTATTTTTTCTCGAATTCATTAATTAATTTATTCATTGATAAATTCACAAAAATCATAAGATTGGATAATATTATTATATGGGAGAGAAAAACTAGGCTGAGCCTGTACTCCTTCTCTTCCAAATTTTTATTAGATTTTTTTATATTTTTCTACAAAATCTTCGACTGCTTGTGAGTGCTATTGTTGATGAATGATAAATATCGTAATCAGAAAATATGGATTAGAATCTGAGCCCTGTAACATAAATTACATAACATCATAACACGAAACTATTTTAATTCAAATTATTATCAATGTTTTCCTAATTGGATAAATATTAATTTATTTAATAAATTTTTTATTGATGATACACTCTATACGCCCACTTATAGATTCAGAGTTTCTCCGGATTTACTAAATTCTTGAATGTGATCAAGAAAACTTGAAAAGCACTTCGCAATTCATTTTCAAAAACAAAATTTAGAATAATACTACTGTACTACTACAGTACTTTAATTATAATAATGTAATATTTTACATAATATGCCGACCAGTTACCAGAGTTACCTACGCATGTTTCAATTTGTGATGATTATAACAAATCACTCAGAGCTCAGGAATTTTCAAAATACTCTCTCAACAAAATTAAAACGGAATAAATCTTTTAACACTAAAAATATTACCTATTTCATCAATATCGACACTGGGAAGTTATCACACTGCTCCTCATTAAAAAGCAATAAATATTGCATGTTAAATTTTATACAAGTTGCTTCTAGTATTTTACTAAGAACATTATGTTATAACAGTACAGTCCTATGAATTATTTTTATTTCGAATTTTATTGATATTGAATTATCATTATCATGCATAGGCCTACCGCAAATTTTTTTTTTAAATTGAGAACATTCATATCCATGAGAGAATATTTCAATATTAAAACAGGCAAATGTGAAGTTCATCAGGGTAAGTGAAAATCTGTATAGCTGCAATTGAATTTGTATTGGAATGAGAAGATTTAAAGATCTCAAATTATTCAGTCTACAAGTTGATAGGCTACCTACATTACATAAAATATTTCATATTGGCCAATAATGAAAACACTCATAGGAAACTATATTAAAACTCTACGTAGTAGGACTATATAGTACTAATTGACATCACCTTCAATGTTCATTGTTAAAAAAGTCTGAAAAAGTGAAGAAATTGTTATCGAATTGCAATTTGTCAAATTATATTTGTAAAAATGCAATTAAAGTTGGCAGGCCTGCTTTTGAACCAATGACAGTCTAATATAAATGTATCAATTGACATTGGAAATGTATGAATAAACAAACGAGGCTACACTAAAACTCTTATTATAAAAAAAATATTAGGAACGATGACAATCCAAATAAATCTTTCGCCCTTTTTTATTTTTCCAGCAACATGATTCTTAATGTACTGAGATTCTTCAATGTGCATGATAATTTGGTCACTTTTGAATTCAGCAAGAGAAATTTCTCTTAGGATTGGAAATAAATAAATAAAATGTTTGATCGAGACATCAAGGATCAATATTGAACAAATCCTTACACAATTTGAAAGATCGAAAGTAAAAATGAAATTTATACAGAAATCGTATGTTAATCCTCACGCACATTATTATGTGTTGTACTCACAGCACCCCAGTGCTGAAATATGTAAAAATTACCGTATTATCCATTTTTAGAATTTGACTGCCTTTTCTACCTGTACCTTTCCACTAAAGCTCCTTGTTTGTGATGAGTGACAATGCAGCATTAGATTGCTCTATTATTGGATTCAACTATCAATTTATGCTGTCGCTGTGGGGTGCTAACACCACCCCACATTGTGTTCCTATGTAGGCAATTCTTTGTCATTATTATATCAAGTTCTATTTTTTAAACCGTTCTTCCGTTTGAAAATAACAATGAACTGTAAAAGTTTGAGTTCGCAGCAAATGTATGACTTTTACTATCATTCATTTAATGATAGTAATATGCCTTGCTTACATCAGACAATTCAAACTACATTCAATACAAAGTAAGGCAGATGATTGAGATTTAATCTAAATAGTAGAATTGTCGTTGCATTACCTATTGCCAGTTGACTAGTTTCCATTATTACTACTGTAGGTAGGCCTACTGCATTTCTGAAGTGCTAGGTACAGGGACTCATTAATAAATGGTATCATGAGTGATGTTTAAAGTATTATTGTTTATAAATAACATTTTTCCTTATGCTTATGCATAATTATTCCTTAATTTCTATAAATTTGTCGACTGACAGATGTTCTGTTGCCTTTTCCGTTTCGACATAATTTATTGGGACTCCTTTATTTTTTTTATGAAACAGCTTGAAAACTGATCAATTGTTTCGGAACTCATGAGACGAGCTTAACGTATTTCTCAACTTTCTTGTGGTATACTTTCAATTTTCTATCACATGGGAGATCATAATAATTCATTAATGAGCTTTTTTCAATTCAATTAAAAACTCACTCTTGCCGTAAAATAACAGCGGTAGGCTGTATAGAAAAATCATGATATTAATAAAAAATATTCTGAGGAGCTTCCGGAAGTTAATAATAATCTTCCGGTAATATTTTTTACCAAGGAAAGTTGATGTTTCACTAATGAGTTTCGTGCGACTATGTCAACATGCATGATCTGCTTTTTCCTATTACATACACACACTCTCTCTGTCTTTATTTGTTTTTCTTTGCTTCCCCTGGAAAGTGGCCCAGTATTGGCGTTCCATATTGAAATCTCCGGTTGTATGTGTGGTGTTCTAATCGATGAGAGTGCGATCTAATCGTGGGAGTTTTTGCTTTCTCTGCTTGTAGGAGCATGTTCAGTATGTAAACTGTAGGATAAGCGCGGCCGAGTGTGTAGGCAACTACAGGCATGTGTGCTGCGCCGTCCACCTTTATTGTTATCGACGGTTGTTCCGGTTTCCGTGCGGTATTTGTAGCAACAACAAAGTAAAAGATGCTGACAGCGGAGAGGAATGAGTGTGTGGGAGAAACGAGAACGAAGATCGAGTGGAAGACAAGGTGAGAAAGAAAGTTGAAAAGATAAGTTGGTGATTAGGAACTGAAAATAATCTGGACTTCAATGTGATGAAGATACGAACTGTTTGGCGTGTATTTATATTTATCAGAAATCTCAAATTGCATCAAGAGTGATGAAAGTTGAAGAGAATCAAAAGATCGAAATGAATTAGAACCACAACTTACTGAATGTTATTTCTTAATTTGTAAATAATATTTTGTTTTTCTGCTTGGCTCTTATATTTTTTGTGAAATATTTCATTTGCTTGATATTTACATGAAATACATAGAAGTTGAATGTATATATTGCTTTACAGTTTTATAATGACATAAATCAATATTGTTATATTTCATCAATATTTTTTTTGAAAAGAAGCTTACAGTAGTCTATTATTTCATTACTCATCATTTAAGCTTCATACGAGTAAACAAAATACTCGTACTGTACTATTTCCAACTGATGGAAAACTAATACTGTATAGCAGGATCCTTTCAACTTTCATCTAAGAATCATCTAAGATGTCTGAAACGATTATTATTTGGATTATGGATTGGGCTGGGTTCAACGATGAATGAATTGCATTTCAAATACCGTAAGCAATACAAGGAAATTGCTAAGCTCTGCGAAAGATAACGAAAGCTTAGAATAAAGCTTAGAAAGCTTAGATAAGAAAGCGCCTTCAGTAATGAATAAAATATAGTACAGAAAATTAACTACCTATTAGATTCCACACAAAGAGAGTCGAATACTTCTCAGTGATAATAGAATCTGCGTGAAAGTGGTTTTAGGCTTCTCAAGGTCGCTCAGTTGAGCTTTATTCAATTGAAAAGGTAGAGTGGAAAGAATGAGAAAGAAGAAAACAGGCTTGCTGCCCACTACCAAAAAAAGGAGACCGACTTCGAAACGAAGCTCGTTTTCTATTCCACTGCTTTTAAAAAAGTCAGTAAACTGTACGGTATAGATACTTATGCCGTTGCATGCATCCGAATTTCCAACTCGAAGCCTTGAACTTGTAGTGGCCGCTAACCCAGCGATTGGATTCAAGGCCGCCTAAATAGGTCAAGGACGCGGATGCGGTGGCGCCTCATTGTCACGGTCACGAATGCTGTTTGGAACAATAATTTTACTGTACACACTAATATTTCAACTTTTTCACTCATTTCCGGTTGGGTCAAGTTTTTCAACGATGAATGATAATATTCACTATTTTAATATTTTGGTAAATCAGGTAATTTCTTTTAAGCATTTTTGTTTCGGTTTTCCTGATTAGACTTTTATTGTTCACATTTTCTCATATGTACAATGCAATGAAAAGTGCAAATGCAAAGTGTATGATGAATCATGTAGTTGTAAAAGGAATTTTCGGTTGTCACAATATTGTTAATAATCACAAAAATGATCATACATCGTCTTTTGAAGCATGTAAGTTTGCAACTCAGGTCAGTATGCAAGTTTGAATTGTGTCCATGTCCATGTTAGCCAGTAAGTAATAACATGATTAAAATCAAATCAAAATAGTTTAGTAGTAGTTTAGATTGAAAGTTATCGTTCCAACTTATTGACACCAAGAATATACTTCTAAGACTACACCAAAGGATTAGTATATTATTATCTATCTTTATCAATGATTTGAGCCGGATATACAGATAAACCTCAAAGTATTGACTGGACTGCAGACAGGCTTAGATCAAATGAATGAATACCGGTATGCGGTATACGTTATTTTCGCTGATAGTTTATTGATCTTATCTGTTTAAGGTTTAGGTTGAATTCAATAGTTTTCAAATGAAAAATCAAACATTGAAGTTAAATTTGCGAAATATTGCATCAAGAGTGTATTATGATGGCAGATGCGGCTTTGGTGGGGAGTTACCAAATCGCAATGCGCATCATACATCACATCACTTTCAGGCAGTGTAAAAACCACACCCTCTGAACCCTCACCCCCAAGTTCATCATGAGCTATAGGCTAGCACACTTTTCAGCTACAGTTATAGATAGGTGTCAGCTGCTATGTAATTTCCTTGGTGGTAACGTCTACCAGAAGTCCATCAGAGAGCGCTTCATTTTCAAAAAGAAAATTCCTAGATTTTTACAGAGTTGTAGAGAAGTTCTCAAAATCCCCGACCTTCAGAGAGATCATGTTCATGATGAAAAATGTTAATATCAAATAAGTTTAATATTAGTGGGCTAGACAAATTAGATAAGAAATTCTCGACAAACAGACACTTTTCTTGTAAGCATAATTTTCAATTAACAATAAATGTTTTAAGAAATTGATTAAAAGAAATCCAATATAAATGGAATGTATGATGATAATGATCATTCAAATTGGTCAACTTGATGACATGATAATAAGACATCCACTTTCTATTAACAACACTTCACTGGTCTCGGGTTCGATTCCCATTCCGTCTGGCACTTTTTCACCGTATCATTCTTCACCTCATTAACCATGCGCAAGTAAAATACTTATGTGGGTATCATTAGCAGCAAATTGAGGAAGAAGTATTAGTGCTCTTGAGAATTTAACCACTATTGTATAGTATAGGAAAATATTGTATTATGATATTACAGCGAAGGCCTGACCACTCACAACCCATTGATACATTCAGAGAGAAAAAGAGAAACTACTTGTAAATTGATACTAAAGTTTCTACTTCATAACTTGCTACTTGATTGGTTATTGATACTTGATTGCTATGTACCGTACTGAAATATTGAAAGCAATATATTTTTAACTAAAATTGAAAAATTACATTTTTATGATTGGCGTGGCTGGAGAAGAAAAGAGTTTATTATCTGTATTTATATAAGTATAATGAATATGGTTTCATTTCTCTCTGAAATGTCTGGTTGATTGTATGAGGGAACATAACAGCCTCTAATTGTAAAAGAGATGCAGTAGGCGAGTTGGCTACTATTGATACAGCCTTTTGTGAAAATGATTTTGTTACTGGAAAAACGGGCTGAAAGGCAAATAATGAAGACCCTTCGCTAAAACATCGCTATCAGGCATGAATAATTTTTTCGATGAAGCTATTTTCACGATAATATATCTGTTGAAACTGTGTTGGCCTAATAAAAAGTGGAAAGACAAAAAATATTCTGACTACGTTCATTAAATCCCGAATACCCAATGAAGTATAGAATAGATAGATAACAGTTACGTGGTATTTGGTAGGCCTATACCAATTTGTTGAACTGACATTTTGTCATAATTACCATTTCCATGCCCTATAGGCCTACTCTGCTGCTGGTATTTACCATACTTTGAGGCTTAGTCACGAAATTATTACATATTAAATGACTTATTTTCTTCGTAATACATGTACGGGAAATTCTAATTATTATTGATTATAATCAATGAGAACAATATTGAAGTGGAGAGATTACACATGTAATAAAATAATCTCCAGTTGACCTGCAAATGACGAAAAGTACAGATGGACAAAATCGTGTGTCATCCAATTTACATAATTCCAGCTACACCAAACGAAATATTATAAATTATATGATTTATATTTATGATATATATTTTTGGAGCAATGCACTCGATCAATAATCAACAATTGGAATTCGTGAGACATTCCTTGATAAGCCATTTACTAGGTCCACCGGTGCGCTTATTTTCAAATGTAATTTTGATGAAAAAAAAACATTCATTTAAGATTTGAGTATACATTTTTTTAGAAATTTCCATCTAGAGTTAAAACACGACATAGAACTGATTCATGCTTATAGAAGAGAATTTATTCACAGCATTTCATTCAGTAGAAACACAAGAATTACTTTGAAATCTATTTTTGCTAATTTTGAATTATTATTCATAATTTGAATA
Source organism: Laodelphax striatellus (assembly GCA_017141395.1). NCBI lineage: Eukaryota > Metazoa > Arthropoda > Insecta > Hemiptera > Delphacidae > Laodelphax > Laodelphax striatellus. The sequence goes on from CM029530.1 coordinate 20,529,832, forward strand.
TTATGCTTATCATTTCCAATTACGATCAAAAACTATCTAATCAACCAATGATTGAACAATATTGACTGCGGTGTAATGTATGTATTCACTCTGTTCAACCCGTGGAGAAACTTTTACTTTTACCATAGACAACAAGTATATTTAGTCTATGCTTTTACTATCCCTTACTACTGAGGGAACTATTATCCCCCTTCTCTGAGACGGATTTGAAGATTTGCCGCCCCTGGGCTATCCATAATTGCCGAATGTAAATTAAACATGACACAAGTCAAAAGGTCAGCTTAACAAAAAAAAGAGTTGTGTTTTCCTACCAAATACGTCATACACAAATTTGCCTAACCACTAAGCATTAAATCGTAACAAAAATAGTAAATATTAATTACGAATAAAGTTTCAATTGCCGGCCGGTTGTACTAAACGTACAAGGAATATGAATTTCTCCAACGGGAAACATTTCTGGTTACCAGCTACAGTTTCAAACGAAGTAAAGTAATGTGCCGCTGTTTGCCAAAGTAACACAATAAATTCTCTGTCCACGACCCACGTATAGACATTTGGCATACCCATAAACACCAAACTAGTCATAACAAGGTGTACCTTATGAGTTTCATATTGCTAGACTCCCTGACCCGGAATACATGAATTCAGTTCACATGAATTCATGGTTCGGCTCAAACTCTCTTCGCTCTCTCTTCCTCTTTACTTGTATCCTCTGTTCTCTTCAACCTACACACATTAATCAAATTATTGTAGTCGAAGACCAGTCATTAGTTATTGACAAAGCATTCAAATTCCGATGCTCAACTAGTACAAATATATGGTATCACATCAACATGAAAGTGTTAGTAGTTGCACCATTGTAGTAGTTACAGTAGTAGCCTATAGTTAGTAAAGAGGACGGGCTTTGCAATGTAGTGAGAAACATATTTAGCATTATAATTTTATTGTATGCTCATAATTACCATACAGTACAATTATTATGAATCGAATAAAACCATTCTATTCAAAGAAATTTATTGAACATAGTTCGTCACTAAAAATAATTATTATAGATTCATATCTGCTTGAAGGTCATCATTTCATCTGTTTTTGAAATTCTTCAGATTTCCATTATCTTCATTAATGCAAATTAATTCTCCAAAATCAATTTTTACTACGTGGAATATTATTAATGATACTTAATGATAAATCTGTCTTGCTCAAGCTCTCCTTACTATATTATTCTGATTATTTATTGAGTTTCATGAATAAGATCAGACTCTATAAAACAGTTGTTGAAAGCATAGGCATCTATGCCGCTGAGACCTGGGAGATGACTATGAAACACAAAGCAAAGCTAAGAGCTATGCAGATGGACTTTTGGAGGCGGTGTTGCGGATACACAAGGATAGATAGAGTTCGAAATGAAGTCATAAGAAGAGAAATGGGTCTGAATATTGATATTATTGATACGATTGAGGCAAAATGTTTGAACTGGTATGGGCATGTCAAGAGGATGAATGATGAGAGATGGCCAAAGAGACTCTGTGAGTGGACTCCAGAAACAAGAAGGAAGAGGGGAAGACCTAGACATTCCTGGAAGTGTGGTGTTGATGGAGCGATGCAGTCCAGGGGACTCACAGATGATGATGTTTTTGACCGAGGAAGATGGAGAAAAGGATGCGAGAGACGGCAACAGCTGTAGCAAGACTCGCTTTATATATATATTCATGATAACTTGATTGGAAGAAAAGAGGCATCTGCCACAAATTAATTATCTGAGGAATTATTGCGGTTCACTTTGAAGTATACAATCTCCGATTTGTAGGTTATTCTCTTACGTCAAGTTGAATTCCTTTGTTGATGTGATCTATACAATCTTCAATTTGCATTTTTTCCACTTAAAAGTTTACATGATTGTTATAGAAAATAATATTCTTTCATGTCTGATCTGCTTTTTAAACGATCCTCAATTATCTTGACTAATCCTAATTATTTGACTATCGTTAAATTCTCTTGGTGACTGATTACTGCTTGGGATACACTTCCCACTATTATCAACTATGAAGTCATTTATTTTGTAGAGCTCTTCCTCATTTCCATGGTTCCCGTGGCGAAGCGTGGTATACTTAACCGTTCATCGCCGGGCAGATTTCCTATAGGACGTATACCCGGCGATGGCCGGTTAAGTATACCACGCTTCGCCACGGCATGGTTCCACTAGTAAAAGCATCGGTCTGATTTCAGCTCACCTATAAATAAGTGCCTGAGATGTTTTGAGTTGAGAGAAATGAAAAAAAATACAACAAAATCAAACCGATCTAAGATCAATATTTTTAGAGTTCAAACAATAAGATTGAAGACAAAGTATTTCAATTTCCTATTATTTCATGTTGCTCTTATCACAAGCACCAAGTCAACCAGGGACTGAAGACTAGTGCCGGGAAACGAGTGGAAAGCCTTTATAAATCAATAGAAACAATAATCAATGGGATCCATCCATCATGGAGTTGAATAGGGTACTTCATCAACCCTTCAAAATGGTCATGATAAATGGAATCGGGCAATTTGTGCTTGGTCGAAATCTGGAAATACAGCAGTCTGTTCCTTCAACAGTGTGTCAGTTGGACTGGAGGCGTGATTCATCAGTCACTTATTAGCCTTATTAGGCATAATAAAGTATCGACATGCTCTCTGGTTAAATCAATACAATGGTCAAGATATAATTCATCATTTTGAACAATCGGGATCATAAATATTCTATTCTAATTTAACGGGAAATAACAGGAAAAACTTCAATTATTGGACGAATGCATTCCATGTTCACTTCGTAAAAAATACTACTCAAAATAAAAACGTTCAAGATAAAGGAAATAACACGTTTTTACACAAGAATTGTTCGTGGTATTTAATATTATCAAGCCATTACAGTTACTGGAGTCTAGAGTTATTTTGACTCATGCTTCTTGAATTTTTTTCAACTCAATTTACCAATCAGTAAGAAGTATGTGGATGAGTTATTATCAATGATTGATGATAATAATGAATTGGCATTTTACATTGGCTAGAACAGCTAACTGTAATAGTAGATACTCAGTGATCCCGATCTCAGAAAGCAAATAATTTTCTGATCCTCTTACATGAACATTGAGGGTTACACACCGAGAGACCGTCGAACATTTTTTAACCCCACTTTCCAATATTTTCACTCGAGATATTCAACACACTTCTAAAATTAGATACTACTCTCAGTACAGATTTGAGGTTTCTAATTCTTTGGTAATGGAATTATTTTTTTTGAATTGATAGAAGAATCAAGCACGCTAGAAATCTCGAGATTGGTGAGCCGTTCTCGAAGCCTTCCATTAATAATATGGAAGTCGGCTTCAGAAAACTTTTTCTCATATCATAATTGAAGTAAAAAATTAGACTGACTGGTTCATTCTGAATACATTCCATAACTGGTGAAGAGTGAGTTACCAGCTGCAGAGCTGAGACCGCACTGCTAGTTTGTTACCTGGATCACAGATGGTTTATCTATAGCTCATACAACGTCCATAATAAAAGAACAAAATATAGAAAATTATCACGGTCTTCTTGATGATCCATGTTAACCATCAACCATCCATCATCTACCCACCTGCAGAGCGGCCCACGGTTTACAGATTTTTTGGCATTGTTGAAAGAAGACTCAATAGCGATTCAATTTTTTACTATCTTTTACTGTGAGTGGAATAATCAGGAGTTGACATTCAACATTCATCCGCTAAGAAATTATCGTTGCGATTGGTTGGGGAAGAAAGTTATTGGCTGGCTGTAAGCTTCTTTCTCACTCTACAAATTTAACGTTAATCGGTGCCTCCTTCGAATTGATTTCCATATCAAACTCCTTTCTTTTGACGCGTATGAAGTTATACCTCTCTTGACTCTCTTCTGCAAGTGACAAAGTTGCAATAGACAAGTTGACTCTCTTCTTGCAAGTGACAAGGCAAACAAGTGGCTACAAGATGCTTTATAGGGAAAGACGTCTGCTGTAGCCATGTCTTATGTTCAGATCTTTCTTCGATATTTCGATCTAACAATTACTATCATCAACATCATTATCATTATCGTGTCCGTAACTCTTTCTATACTCCGCAGGCAGGCAGCATTCCAAAGCAAGGCGCGAGCTTACTGAGCTTTCTCCGACTGCTAAGGATAGTAAATTTTCATCCAGCGTCACGAACTAGGAGAGGTCTCCATCTGTTTACAGTGTTGTGGAGGTGTGGTAGTGAGTGCATCAACATACTTGCAATCAAGATGAAAAATCTCAAATCTCTCATGTCTACTTGGAGTCTCAATGCTCAGTTTTAACAAGTAGTGAATAAAATAAAAATTACATTCGACATGAATTTTATTTAGTAGCGATATTCACTGGAAAGAATCTGTTCACAGTGCATTTGTGTGGACACACAAATGCACTATTAACACTAACACTATTATCACCACACTAACACTATTAATAATTTTAATGAGTGTATAACATGTCAATCAATCAGAGAAGAAAGTTACAATTTCATTTGCATTCGTCGTCAATTACCTAAAGTTACTCAGCTTGAGCGCATCAAATGTTTATAGAAATCAATAATATGCGTTTCTCTAGGTTGAGAAAAGTTGGAATGTTGGTGTTATCGTATGTGTCTAGATTTTAAGGTGTGTTTGATAATAAATATAATGATGAATGAGTTGTCCATGTTCAAGTGGAATAGATTGTAAAAGCTCGAGATTTAACTGTTGATTCTTATTGTGATTGATGAATTCTAGTGTCCATGATGAAATACCAGCATAAGTAAACATTAAAATGTTAATCAATGTTCCCAGGTTGACTAATTTGATGACCTGTCAACTAAAAATGTATACAAGTATTCCTAGGTATTATCAATAAAGACGCTATCTTATAGTATTCTGTAATTGATAGGAGTGCAGTATACTTTGTAAATTCACCATGCGAACGTAGGCCTCAAATTCATAAATGATGGAAATGTCAAGAGATTAGCTATATCACAATCACAAACGAGATATTAACGAGTATGCTCCCCTCACGATCCAACTTTGCGCAGTATTCCGCAATCCAGGCGAGAAAGATTTTGAGGTATTATTGTTACATTTTCCAACCTGGTTTTTGGGAAGACAGAATTGCTTCCTCTCCATACATTTTATCGGACAGTAGGCTATTCCACATTTTAAGTTTTGAGATTTTTTGTTTCATGTTTCAACCTGGTTTTTGGAAACCTCTCTCTACATGTTTATGAGAGTTGAGGTGACGAAACTGATTATAGTTTTAAACTTAGCATCTATACACTTGCTAAATTTAGTCTTGGGCCATCTAAATAAGTTTCTATTGATCAGCAACCATACATTATTATGTTACTCAGCATGATTCTCTGTAATACAGTTGATACACAAAGGAGTTGTCAACATTAAACTCTGTTCCAACTACTAATAATATTATCCGTCACATTCTAACCAACTCGACAGAAACCCCCACTCCAGTCTCCAACACCATACAGTACATAACAAAGCATGAGTGGGAGAACTTCCAGTCCAAGGTTGGATTATGGAGAGAATATTATCATAGTCCCGCTCTATTTCCATCCAATAATCAATTATTGTTCTGTTTAACCAGACGAACAATCCCGTCAACTAGGACCCAACTCGCCAGAGTGTGCAAACAAAACTGTATTAGGGTCGTGCCCTTGATAAGGAAGGGCCTAGCCCTAGCCAAGCCGAGGTTGCTTGGGCTAATAATTACCCACACAGAAATCAAACAGCCTATAATAATTTGAACGTTTTTGAAACTATGATCCGGGGATTTTGATATTCTTAAATTTTGATAAAACAAAATAACTATAGAAGAACACCAATGAGAGTATACTTCACCAACTTACCCAAATATGATTGGTTGGATGTTACTTGCGAAGTATATCACAGCTGACATTGAAAATGAATCTATTTGTAGTGATATTTATGGATGGGTGAAAGAGTGCATTTTTTAGAAAATCTCATCAAAAGAATAGAGTTATTGTTTGCTTGGGTAGATTTGCATCTCACATTGAAAAAATATAAAGTTAATCTCTTGTTCAGCTTCAAGCATTGCTATTATTTCATAATTAAGTCACTTCTACGTCTCAACTCAACAAATTCCATGAGTCGACATACTCAAAAAGGTAAACATATTTCATGACAAATTCATAAAATCGTGAAATATCCCTGGTATTTGAAGAATATTGCTCTATTTTTTATTGATTATTAAAGCCTACTTATTTTCCACTTCGTAATATTATCACCCTAAATATCATACGATAATGGAATTTGAAACTTTCAATTTCAAGATTCAATAAAACAAAATGTTGCATGCCAAGCGCTCTTAGAACACTTTTTTGTAATATTGAAACGTTGTTTCCATCCACTGTTCTCTCTCTGTTATATGACATTCCTTCTTGAGAAAGAAATCCAATTCAAATAAATGAGATACCAAGGATAAGCATCCAACCACATAAAACCATGATTATAAAATTTTTCTTCTGTTTGATTTTTGAAGCTGTTGTTATAAGCAACGGACGAGAGCAATAAATTCACGTTGGAATTACAGTTCCCCAAACGCCAAAAGATAATAAAATAAGGAATGATCTTTGTGGGCCAATCTGGAGCTAATCAATAAACAATTGGATCTACACAATAGGAGTAATGAAGCTTTCATTTTACAGGGTGCAATATTTTGCTCTTTGGCTGTTCAGCACAGTTCTTCTCGAATAGAATTTATGCCTCATAAATAACAATCAGTTTCAATGTTCTTCGCGTAAATCTCATTCTCCAAGATTTTCTTCTTTCCTGCTGAGGCTTTTAAAACTCACGTCTATTAAGATTTATAGTCTATCAAGATATCCTCAATACTTCTAATGTTGCATTGATAATACTCTGCTGAGTAAAATTTTCTAAGATTCCAAGAGAATTTCCAAGTTTCCAAGAGAATTCAATTCAATTTATTTGCAAAAAATCAAATTGAATAAATCAATTTATTGCCGAAATGCACGTGCAGTGATATTCAATCAATGTTATCCATCATTCATATAAAAGTAGTAGTACAGTACTTGAAATTGATCACAATGTATTCATACCAAAGTTTTATTAAAATATCGACACAAACATATTCTATGTTTCAATGTAAACATAACACGCTGCATAAATTTATCACTGACCAATTACTCATGAATGCAATACGTGATTGAAATTTCAGTAATGTAATTGAAATCATGATCAATAAAATGAATCAATCATAATCAAATCCTAATAAAAAATAAATAATCTTTCACGAGTTATTTAGTACCAATGCAGTTTTGATTTTATAAATGATTTTTTTCGCATCCCCATGAAGAATACATTACTACGCATTCCTAACTTAATAAGGCGCGTATGCACTACTTTCGTTTGAATTAAGTTCAACAAAAGTTAGATAAAACTTCTTTTGAAGTGTGAACTTAAATTTTAATCCATGTATCCACATTTTAAACCGAGTATAAATTACATTTAATTAAACTAAATTTAAACGAAGATGGTACCTTAAGTATCAATTTAGAGCTGTATGCCCACTATTTTATGAGGGACTATCATATCTCTTATAGAAATTGGTTAAATTATTGTGAACTCTGTGTCCAAAAGAGCCTGCAGGCTTTATTAATAACACTCAGAATTTGCTACGTCAATATCTTGTCGTTTAAAATGTGCATGGAATCAATAGAACAAATAATGCGAAAACTCTCTCCCGCGCTCTTTCGTTCAATTGTTCATCCGGTGAGCCCCGCTTGTCTAAAACGAGGCAGCAATGTAGGTGTTCCGATTTAAGTCGAAGGCAACAGCCTATAAGAATAATGGATCCAGAAATTAGTGCCGTGAGAGATTTGAAAAGGTGAAATATTAAATGGTTTTGTAGTGCAGTAATAACCGTTTCTCGCTTTTGTCCTTGGATGGACGTTTACATTCGTCGGTTCCAATTTCAACTTGCAAGCGCCTTCTGTTCCTCTTTCCGGTCGTCCGATTTTCATGCTCGAACCGTTTCGTTACCGACCGTTTGTCATTATAGTCTCTTAGAACTCCAGCAATGCTGGGTGCTGGGCCACACCGGCACTTGTTCTGCTTTGGCCCACTTTACTGTCTGAATAGAATGCGACACTCTCGTCCAGTGGTCGACCACCGGCTGCTCAGCCGATTTCCACTCGAACATCTCTCACGAATGCACTTTGTATAGGCACAGAAAAGGATATTAACAACTCTAGTATAGGTTGGTGTGATGGAAATCATGAGTGATTAACATGGGAAAATATGTCTACCCGCGTACTTCACTTTCTCATTCTAGGGGATGATAGTAACGATTACTTCACATCCCTTATTAATTCCTATTGATGCAATGAACAAGCTCCATTCTTCTAGGAAGATAAAGGTAATTTCAAGTGTACTTGTTCCTCCGCATAAGAAGACGAAGAAGAAGAAGGAGAAGAAGAAGAAGAAGAAGAAGAAGAAGAAGAAGAACGAAGAATAACGGCATTTTTATAATACTTATTTGAAAATTGCGATTATTTAGAAGGAAAATGATCATATCATTAGCCTAATCCTCATTAGAATAGACTTAATACTACAATTTATCAACTCGAACAATAATAGAAGCCATACCAATAACATTGGTAACTATGCCACGGAAAAAACTACTCACGAAGACGAAAGTATTCTTGCTGATACTAATAAAAGTCAACACCAATAAAATTGTTAGTGTTATAGGAAAATTGAACAACTCAGTAAAGAGCTCCTACTGATAAAGTATTAATTATCAAAATCAAACTATTCACAATCAAATGTCAAATGTCGATCTCTGATGCTATTGCCTCAAAAAACGTAAGCGTTTTCAACGAGGAAAACGGCGATTCATGACAGAAAACGCAATCACACATGGTTACACCATAACATCGCCTACCTGTAATAAATTATGCAACTCTTTTTCACCGGGTTTTACTCGCGTTTTCGTGCGTTGCAATGCTTTTCGATCACCTTTTCACATCAGATAAAGCGCAATCGACAATTGAGTCGACGACACCAACTGACAATGCCTTCAACAAAGACGTCTACAGCTAAATCAGCTGCTATTCGCTGTCTTCGACAACACAACACGGGACTATGGGAGAAAGGAAAAAATTATTTCCTGACCCAATCACGTCCTTATTCATCGAAATTATTTCCTGACCCAATCACGTCCTTATTCATCGAAGGTGCTACGAATCTGCCTATCGTCAACAATAGAGAGACACGTGTCTATCAGTTATTCATATTTCAATGGAGGACGAAATCCATATTTTTAGCTAGGTCGAAGATTATGTGCTTATTGAAAATTTCTCACAAGGAAAATGTTCACTCGATGGCATTTGAGTAGCTCACGCTCAATTCGAAATACACACTCAACATCAAATTATGATTCACTAAAAACATAATGCTGAATTATTGTTGACCTAATGGAATATAAAATTTGTTATTGAATTTTCAGTAAGCATTAAGGCCTGAACAAATTGAAATGATGTATCTGGGGTTGAATGAAAAACTTCTCATAACATTGACGATGCCTTGATGCCTCATATTGTATGATTATGCCATTATTGTCTTTAGAATGATCAGAGATGATCCATTCTATTATTGGTTAGTCTATAGTATGAATTAGCTGTCTTCGAGAAAAATAATGTGGCAACATGATAACATCAAAATCGTACTTCATAAAATGACGATAGTTGTAGAAAACAATAACGTTTTCAAGAATCAGAAAAGCATCATAAGCTCCAACCCTATTAAAATTTTCACATCTCAGTTTTCCAGTTACTGATGAGTTGTGGAAACGGCCCTCAACCTATCTCAATTCACTTCAATTATTTCTTCTAATTATTGATCATGGTTATACTATACCATTATCTGGAACATTCTGCATTAACTTGATTTGTTACCCACAAGCTACAGTAGGCCTGAGCAGATGCATTACATAAGTCCGTTTTAGTGTTTCTGCATAGGAGCTCGAATCTGTAGAGTGAGTGTGAGTAGGATGTTGAATGGACTTATGAGGATAGAGAGGTGCTTGGTGAGTATGAGAGGCAATGTTCGCCATTCCCGCAGACTACAGGCCTTCAAGGGCTGCTCCATGATAGGCTACAATTGAATGCTTATCAATAGGTATCCAACATGAAAAGATAGTCAAGTATGGGCGGTTGAGTGCTACCTAAATACTAATTGTAACTCTATACCCGTGAATCACGTGAATAGCTACTATACATTGATTGGAAGCCACTAATGAGTAATTATTATCGATTCTCTCAGTGGTAGACCACTACTTGTAAACGGAAACTTCCTGTTCTCATGCTAATGGAACAATATTATACTCATAATGAAACTGTAGGATATTGGATGAGGAAATACCACTATATTGATCGGAATACAACTGTGTTAGGAGAATTCAATAATTTGTTAAGAAGTTCCTGAAGAAATGGGAATTTGAATCACGATTCTTTAAGAGTTTCCAAAAAAAACTACTGATACGGAAAAGTATTCAAATATTCAAATATGTACACGTATATTAGGTTATCGGCGATTCATGATATCGTAAAAGCATTGTGATAACCGAAGAATATAGAAGGAAAATATTTTATTTTTTTTTCTCTCTGGTAATAACCTGCACTTTTTTATCTAAAATTACAAATAGTAGATATGGAAGTTTAATATGTATTCTGAAATATTCAGGATTGGATATTACAATTTGAATATGGGAATGCGTAATATTCGATTTCATGAATTAATTCCAGATTATAATACGGGGGTTTGTCTAGTTACGATGTAGGAAAATCAGTAGATGAAGAATTTTACGAAAGAATTCCTGCCAACAATTTCCAATTATTTCATTAGTTGGCTTCACCAAGCTTAAATAAACTATTATGATATCAACGGAAATCTGTGGTGAGTGAGTAAAGTTCAACCAATAACAAACAAGTACGCGATTTGTTGTGTTACCTGCAGCAATGTTGTAACCTAAAGATGAAATAACCAAGAGTTTACTTATTTTTTCTCCTTTTATCTCCTCTTCCTCCTCCTCCTCATCATCGTCATCACCATCCTTCTCCCCCCCCCCACCTCCCACTTCGCCTCCTCCTCCTTTTCCTCCTCCTTTCCTCCTCCTCCTCCTTCTTCTTCTTCTTCTTCTTCTTCTTCTTCTTCTTCTTCTTCTTCTTCTTCTTCTTCTTCTTCTTCTTCTTCTTCTTCTTCTTCTTCTTCTTCTTCTTCTTCTTCTTCTTCTTCTTCTTCTTCTTCTTCTTCTTCTTCTTCTTCTTCTTCTTCTTCTTCTTTTTCTTCTTATTCTTCTTCTTCTTCTTCTTTTCTGTGCCTACAGACCCCTTTGGCTGTTGGCTCAGGATTCAGCTAATTCTTTTCAAAGTTGAGATCCAATCCAACTTTGATGCCAGCCGACAATAAAAACACAATATCTTCATTAACTCAATAATCTGAACATTATTTATTTTAACAATATTCAAAACACTGTACATCAGAGCTCCTCACACGTTAAAAAAACGAAGAAATCCTACAAATACAGTATAAATGACTACTTTTCTTAGAAAGTCATCACTCTATCCTAGCGATGGATATCTAGAGCTATGATTTCTTGAAAAAATAATCAAATTGCTTGAAAACCTTCCTTGAATAACCATTTATCTGAGGTTGTTTCATCATGATTATTGAAGCTCAAACTTTCAAGGAAGGTGATCTTCAGTTCTCCATCATAAGGATAAAATGCTTTACTATAATAACCTTTCTCTGCTCTTTGATAATGTTACAGTGATGCATTAAAACTCGTCTTGAAAATACCAAGGTTATTACCGTAATTCGTAATGAAAGGGATAGTAATACGATATTGGGATTGGGTAGTGAGTGAGAGTGGTACCTGCACTGCCGGCAGCTCTTTTAAAACCAGTAACAAAAAAATAAAGCATTCTAACGACAAAGTTATAATTAGGTTCCGACTCTGATGTTGATCGACTAGCAATCAAGTCTGAAAGTGAACCTCTCAATTTTTGTTTATACCAAATGCAAATATATTTTTTGTAAGGAGAGAATATTTTGGTGATTGGAAGATCATTTATGATGAAAGATCAAATGCTGGTGAATGTTAATAATAAATTAGCTTTTAAACGTGATTCTTGCGGAAAAAGATAAAGCAAAACCATGACTGATTAATTGTAACAGATGGTTCTAAAACCCTTATACTTCCTGTTCTTATAAGATAGAGTATTATAGTGGATTCATGGATTCAACCTAAGGGTTTTAGTTGTTGACATTTGAAATAGAACGTATATTGACTTGTTAAATAATTATAATTTTCTCCTTCGTGTCATCCAGTCATTCTGTATAATTTTCCAAAAAATAGACTATAATCATTTATTTTGGTGTTACGATTGATGATTTTCTCAAGCTCAGTCTTATATCTCTAATGCTCTTAGTACATGCTATTGAATTATCTAGTACAGTTATCATCATTGAAAATAGTCAGTTCCGTTGTAATAACTGGATATCGATATCATCTATGTACAATAATCACTTACATACAATGCGATTATTGTAAGTTGTAAGTTATTTGTGACTGTAACTCGTTATTCCATGAACTACATTTCTATTTTTTTTTCTAATTCTGGTTTGTGGTAGAATATTCTTAGAAAATTCCTTGAAATTCCTGTTTAATTTGCCATTTTGCAGTGATATATTAAATTGCTAGGAACATTACACAGTGTCAACATGTTGATTTTTAATTAAACTATACATACAACACTTTCTATAATTTCTAGTTGTTTCTACCTATTCTTATAAGAGAAGATAGGAAGAACAACTGATGAATTAGAGATTGCAAAGGTGCGTGACTTACCATTCTGTAACAGGAGTTGAAATTACTCATAAATAAAGTTGGAGTTCCAAAATTTATTACACTTTTTGCCTGATTATAACGTCATAATCTCAAACAAATCGCTTTGCTGTTTTTCAAACGCTTCTGATGGAGTACTGGCTGCAGCTTTGATGACCCTTGATAAATTATGAATGCCTGGTGACAGATAGTTGAGACCCATGTTGCTCGTAGAAAAAAATCAATGTTGAAAATATCTCGGAACAAATCGCTGAATGAGCAAATTAGATTCGTCACTCATTCCGTCACGTTCCACTTTTTATATAATTCAATCGGGATCGTCGATTGATAGATAGCCTTCTTCTGGAGAATAATATCTGAGTGAAAAATGGTGCTGTGATAATAAAGAAGTGCTTCCACTTCGATGTTGCAAGAGTCAGTACCGTATTTGGTTTTATAGAATTATTGCTGCCTGCACGCATTTTATAGACGGTGATAATTCAATCAAATTTGATTCTTGACGGTACCTATTCTTTTCGGGAATATGATAAGAATTGCTCCAATTACTGATTTTTCTGAATTCTGAGAAGAATTTTAATCAAGTTTAATAAATAGCTGAAGATATTGTGGTATTGGAATATTTAGTTATAGTCGAATCGAATATGACATGGAGAGAATCATAGTTCTCTGAAAATTAATTTCAGCAATTATTCTTTCCATTGTCAGATAAAGAACATCAATGGAACTCTATAAATTTTACCAGTATTCTTTTTCATCTTATACAAGCTGTCCCGGCGAACTTCGCATCAGCCTCCTCCCCCCCCCCCAAATGTCACCCCTCTTCACCCCACAAATGTCCCCCCTCCATGCCACCCCCCAAAAATGTCATCCCTCAAATGCACCCCTTCCTTCCCCCCACAAATACCCCTTCATGTCACCCCCCTCTTCACCCCCCAAATGACCCCCTTCATATCACCCCCCCCCCCCCCCCACGAAAAAAATGTCACGAAGTAAAAATATCTGTATCCACTCGCTTATTGATGGAAATTAACAGAAATCTGCAATATACTAATTTTTAAATCGAGTGGATAAATATTAATCAATGCTGAAAGTTTTAAAAAAATTTAACTCGTCTCGGATTCGAACCCGAGAATTCTGCGTGGAAGGCAGAGCCGCTGTCCAACAGACCACCGAGGTCGTCTCTTGGAAGACCTATATTGCAGCATCTTCAACTACACATCGATATTATAGGAGCATTATTGTTTGGACTGGATCAGAATGGATGTCATTTTTGATAGGTTATGCCATTAATGTACTAATTATTTATTAATTATAAAGGGAGGTACTTTTACTTATTAATTATAAATTATATATCATTTTATGTGCAGGTTTACATCCTGCACATAAAATGACCAATAGAAATGGCATGAGACTGATCCAACTCTGCCAACAGTTTAACATGAAAATAAGCTCTACATCTTTTAACAAAAAGCCGAGGAAACAGAAAACCTGGCGATCTCCCATAAGTCAATTGGGAGAATTTCAAATAGACCACATTGCTATATCATATGATTTTTAAAAAGAGATTAGAGATGTACAGGTTAGACGAGGTGCAAACATTGATTCTGATCACTATCTAACTAGAATTCGGGTCCAATTCACCCCAAGAAAAAGAATGCCGAGAAAACCACCAGCAGTCCAAAAATTCAATCTGAAAAATCTTGAAGAATCAGAAACTATAGTCAAATGGGAAACAATTCCTGCAGTCAACTGGGAAGAATTCAGGGAGAAAATAACAGGAATAGCCAAAGAAGAAATACCATTGCAGAAGAAACAAAAACATCCTTGGTGGAATAGGGAATGTGAAGAGGCGGTTGAATCACGCAGTAAAGCCTTCCTGAAATACAGTTCAAATAAAAGCGAGGAAACTCACCAAAACTTTTTAAAAATTCGTAAAAATGCAAATAAAATAATTAGACAAGTGAAAAGAAAATACATAGCTCAACAGTTGGAATCAATAGAATCAGATTTTAGAAACTACAACACACAGGGATTCTACAAAACGTTTTCAAACCATATCAGAGGTTATACTCCTCAAAATGTATGCTTTCGTAAACAGAATGGAAATCTAGCATTGAATGATGAAGAAAACTGTGAGGAATTAGCTAAATATTTTGAAAATCTCTTGAACTGCCCAGAACCATTAGAAGCTCTCACAGTATCCAACAATGTAGCCCCACAACAGGATTCTACTACACCAACTGAGGAAGAAATTGTGAAACACATAAAAAATTTGAAAAATAACAAAGCATCCGGTGAAGATGGTATTGTAGCTGAGTTTCTGAAACACCTAGGGCCCAATTCAAGAAAAGAGTTGGTCAAAATTATACAGAATATTTGGGTCACTGAAGAAGTACCAAATGATTGGAAATGTGCTCTGATTCATCCATTACATAAAAAAGGGGACAAAACAAATGTAAATAACTTGATAGGTAGTTCCCTACTTCCTGTAACATATAAGATTTTAGCAGCTTGTATTCTTGAAATAACTCAAAAACAAGTGGAGCCCAAAATCTCTGACTTCCAGGCAGGTTTCAGGCCAAACAGATCATGCTCAGAACAAATATTAAACTTAAAATTAATTACAAAGTTGAGGAAAATGCGTAGAAAACCAACAGTTTTCATATTTGTTGATTTCAAGAAGGCTTATGACTCAATCCACAGACCCACACTTTTTAAAATTCTTGAGGAGAAAGGACTAGATCAGAAAACTCGGAAAATCATTGAACAAACATTAACAAATACAATATCCAAAGTAAAATTCATGGGAAAACTGTCAAAACCGTTCGAGATAAAGACTGGCGTCAGACAAGGTGATGGATTGTCTCCGTTGCTGTTCAACATAGTTCTGGATAGAGTGATGGAAGAGTGGGAAAAGAAACTTAAAGAAGGAAACCTCTGGAAGCCAATCTCACTTGGGACCAAGAAAAATAATTTACAAATACCTTATTTGGCTTTTGCAGATGATCTTGCAATAATGGCAGACTCGGGCGAAGTTGCAATAAAACAGATAGAAACTTTAAAAGAATGTGCAGAAAAAGTTGGTTTACAAATATCTTTTGAAAAAACAGTATTCACAACCACAAACCTAGAAGTTACCAGACTACAAACCAAATATGGAACGATCAACAGTGTGCAATGTTTTAAATATTTAGGAGAAGTTATTTCGGAGAGATTTTCACAGCAGGATAGAATAAAGAAAACTCGTAAAGGCCTAGGGCTGGTGCAATTCATTTATAACAAAAAATGCTTGTCTCTTCACACAAAAATTAGACATTATAATACAGTGATCAAACCATCAATGCTCTATGCCAGTGAGACCCTGAACCTCAACAGGAAAGCTGATTTAGAAAATTTGAAGAAGGAAGAAAGGAAAATAATTAGAAAAATTCTGGGTCCAAGATTAACTGAGAATGGTTATAGATTACAAAAAAATAGCATAGTTGAGCAACATTCAAATATTGTAACAGACATGAGAAAAAGGCGTCTAAAATTTTACGGTCACATTATGAGGCTTCCTGATCATAGAATCACAAAAACTAGTAAAATATGTAGCTTCGCTTGCCAACATCGGGGAATGGATTCAAAACGTTAAGAAAGATCTAGTTCTAGCAAAAATTACTGATGATGAAATTACAAATCGAAATAATTTTAAAACAAAAATAAATAAATGGGAAATTATTCCAGAGGTAAAAGCTCCAAGAGCTGGAATGAGATGGAGTGATGAAAGAAAAGCGGCTTTTTCGCAGAAAATGAAAAGCTGGTGGGCGAACAAGAAAACCGCCAAGTCAAATAAAAGTCAACGACCATGATTCAGACTCAGCGTCTTCCACTTCGGGAGCTATACGGCTAATAATAATAATAATTATAAAGGGATTTTCTTTTATTTTAATACATATTTTATTATGTTAACCAGTGCTGTAAAAATTCAAACTAATCCAAAATCATCTAAATCGGTTCAGCCGTTCTCGAGTTATAAGCGAGCGTACAGACATCAACTCTCTTTTATTAATATAGATTATTTTGTGGAAAACTTTCAACTTCACAAAACGTAGTTTCATTGCTTATACTGTAGTTTCTTCTTGCATTTTATCGGAGTTTTTCCATCTTCTCATCAATAATAATATTGTTAATCATAAATTATACTCAAAAACTCTTTTTCAACTCTTTGGGTACAATATTATATTCGTTATATAATACTACTTGAATGTGATATTGATATTATCAACGTTGAATTTGTCATCCGAACTCCCTCATCCCAATTGTTTCCTATTCACCTCTCACTTCAAATTCATCTGTTCATCTCAGCAACAGTATGACTAGTAAATGTGATTCTATATTCAGCATGTTCTAATGATATCAATCATACAATTCGTATTTTGTAATCAATAATGTACCGTACGTATGTCTCCTCAACAAAACCGTTTTCAAAAACTCATAAAGTATTCAATGGTTTTCTTCTGAAAGTGTTTTCTGGAATCATTATTCCATTCATTAAATTACATTAATTATAAAATTGTCTCTTTTTCCAGATTTCATCGTTTTGTGTGCTTGTAGTGCTCTCCAGTAGCAACTTGTGCAATGGCGGCGATGTCGCTCTTGCCACTTTGAAAGCGTCTGTCAAGTTTCCGGAGGATTCAAGCGACGTAAGTCACAGCGTAAAAGTTGATGAATAATTTTCAGGACACTAATTGCAATAATTAACTCAGTAACACTTTGCATAACAGGCGAAATTCTAAAGAATAATTTTCGTGACTCAGCATTGTTAATTTGGTACAGAATTTTTTGAAGAAAATATTATGTCGGAGGATCAGTGTGTTATCCAATGTTTTTCTATATTTTTCTTATACAAATGCTACATTGATATACATTTTAGTACATAATACTACAGAAGTACGCGTTATAGTGCTTTTCATCCTTTTTTTTTTTTAAATTGGGTTGGGCTTTGAAACCCTTAGCCACCGCGAGCTTTTCATCCTTGAAAACCCATGTCCAGCTTGGTGCGTAATCCAGTCAGAATGCCTGGCAATGTTGTGATATTGTGTGCATATTAGACCGAATTTTCAGTCTAATATCACGACTCCGTGTGTTAATTTCAATGATTTACAGTAGTAGAGATGATCAGAAATGTATTATCGCGAACATCATCTGTCCGTCAGTATGATAAATGATAGCAATCATGTGTTGTATTGGCAACGCTGCAGGCGTGTAATCCGATTGTTCAGGAAGTAGAGGGGTGCTGTTTCTTTCCGATTGCTCGGGGAGTGGAGGGGTACTGTCTCTGTTCTCAGGGGTCTCCGAGGATGAAAAGCGCTATAGTATTTGTGCAACAATATACAGTGGAATTTTTATATTATTAACGGTTTTAATATTTCCATAGACTTAATCAAAAACATTCAATATAGATACAGTATATTCACTGTTCAGTGTTATTATCAGCTTACTATCCAGTGTGAGGGTATGTTTTTGAGTCCAATATGGATTATATGTTTTCATATTGAACTTCCTAGATAGGGGAAGTTGACGGACAGATAATGTTTTCCCCACTTTAAGTGTATGGAATTTACTTTATTTTTTTATTTTTTGAAGGTATCCACCTCATGTCTTTCTCATTTCGAACATATCATTTTATATATTTTTTCATGTTGAACCTATCCATTTCATGTACTTTATGTCGAACTCAATCGACTGCTTTGTTTTTTGAAGCGGCTTATCTTTGTATGTTGTACCTTCGTTGCATCTTTGTATGTTGAGAAAACCAAAAATAAAGTTGAATTTTGATCCAAGTATTCTACTTTACGTGGCCTAATCCTCTAACATATATTCTCAATATTAGATTTTAACACAGCTCGACACACTCCAACCAGTAGCTCAGAGTAGATGATTCACGGTAGGTGAAGCATGTAAGCTAGTCTTATCCTGATCCTCCTACGATGTTGTGGATTATGCAGCAGGAGTACGCTACCTACACGAGCAATAGATCATGAATAAGTTATGTCAACTCACTACGATCACTTGAAGCTTGAAACTGATAGAATTGAAACACTCAGAACAGTGGAAAACTTGAAACTGTGGGGAGGCAACTGGCAACCAAGCAACTACTTCCAGTGCAATATTACTTTATTTTCAATTATTTTAACGTGTGGTAAGTTACATAAGCCAGTATTTGTTTTGGGTTTTCATAATTTGATCAAGCTTGAATAGGAAAGTATTCACATAGGAATAACATGGAAAATAAGAATAAATATTCTCTAATTTTAGTGCTCTCTCAAAACTGATAAAATTATTGGCAATTAGACGTCTTATATACGGAGTTGGAATTTTTTTAAATTAAGCTTTTGCTCAGCATCAGGAACTCTTATATTCTGACATATTAGATTAATACAACTTTGAAAATGAACCACATCATAAATTAATAGTCAACGTGAGATCATAATCTGATTCTTCCACGTGCACTTCATCCAATCTATTCAATTTATTCATTGTTTGAGAAGAATGAGAGAAATACTGTATGAGCAAGAGTACTAGTTTGTACCACAGAGAAGTGAACAGACAGAGAGAACAGACTAGAGAGTAGTTCAATAATGATTCAGTGCGAATATCAACAACAAAACCATCAAATTGATATATTGTTCTTAATATTTCCACAGCTTCTGTGAATTAGCAGCATTGAAAGCAGGTTTGTTTTCATTATCGATTTCCAGTAGTTTATTCTCAACCATCAATAATTTAAGGTAACACAGAATTCTTGGAAACTGGTAAATCCATCCACATATTTCATCCAGGCCTTATTATTTTACTCGTAACGAGTGGGTTTAGCTTCCGAGTTAACGAACTCATTTGTTTACTTTGTTCCAGTATCTTCAACAAGCTTTGATTGATTAGAGAATTACATTTTCCAAGCATGAATGGAGGAATACAGGCCTGACATTAATTAAGCTCTATCTATTATTTTCTGAATAGAATATTAATTTCTCTGCTTCACATGACTCGAAGTCTGCGATAATCATAGCAAAAAATAAAAGATATGAGCTCACCAACATGTCAGTTGTGCATTGTATACTATGCAAGTATGATTATAATTTTATGGTGCACGGAGTGATTATAAAAGAATTAATAACAATAATATTATGATTTTTATTATAAAATAATCATCTCTGTAATTGTATTGAAAGACTTCTGAAAGCCTAATGATAGTCCGTGTAATGGTTGAAATAAAACGATTTTGCGCAAGAAGAAAGGTTCAAGGTCATAGATTTTATTTTCATTTTGGAAAAATACGTTTAAAAATATGCGGGTAAAAATATAAAACGAAGGCAGAAAAATCTCTACGGCGCAGCTTACTGATGAACTGTACGGATAGTTGGTTAGTCTAGTAAATCTTTAAATATTGCTTATTAATATCGTTTATTTAAAGATTATAATGAGGGTATCTATCTATCACATGTAGTATGTGTTTATTGCAACTTAGAAAACATGACTCATTCCGAACAATTCCATGTATTTCAGGACCAGCAGTCGAAATCCGGATCTGGATCTGATTTGTACGCAACGGCAAGCCAGCAGCATGCGACATCCGTTGCCAGTTTCAAGTTTTTCAATGGAGCTGGGGGTGGAGCTGGAGCTGCCGGATCTCATCATCCTTACCAACAAAAACATGTCAGTATCGCCTGAAAATTCATTGATAAAGATATTAATAAATTAAATAATTTATCACGGTATTCGAAGTATTTCCACCTAAATAAGTTATAACAGTAGTTTAGTAATACAGTACATACTTATTCTTCCTTTCAAAACTTAAGCACTACACTTATTACTGCTGCTCATCACGGTAACATTGTGTATTCGTCTTGTATCCACATATACTTTGACCTTATGATATTTTTAATTCAAATCTTTGGGCAATGACAATAAAACCAATACAAGGCTAATCCCAATGAAGCCGAATACAGAAATATTTTTTGAAATTTAGGCTTCCTGGATGTTGATGATAGAGTATGTTCTGACTAACTATTCTCATATTTCGATCGTCCAGTTACACCGTTAATTCATTAATGGTATGATTCAGTTCAATTCAAATCAGATTTATTATCAAAATTACACATACAACAAAAGATTATTGTGATAATATTAATAATATCATTGTGATATTCAATCTTATTTTCATAATATACTTAAAATATAACTGCTCAATCTATCAGTACTTTAATAAGTACTAAAGTTAATTATGAAAAGTTTTCAGAAATTTCTGTGGAAGTAGAATTCATGTCTCAAACCAGTTTAAATTAAATATGGCTGCATTCATAAAGCATGAATATAACATTCTGAGTATCATAATTCCATTTTCTTACCCTGTGTATGCGAAAATGCATGAAGAGGAAGAAAATTTGGAAAAGAATATCAAAATATCTCTGAAAATTAATTTTCGGCAAATAACTATTTCCGAAATTCAAATTCCAAGTTCGCATGGAAATTCGTTTCTGTTTTGAACAATTTAATCTCCAATATTTTCTAGAGAGCCCTGCGAAACCGAGAGACACCACTTTTTTTCATAAGTTTCCTTTAAAGAAAACTATTAAGTCACTTTCTCCATCTCATTCAATTCTCAAGCTTATCAAATTATTCATTGCTTAAATGACGATTCAACGTTCATCAATCCAATGTGTCGTATTCTCTGGTAATTCGTGAGAGTAGCATCTCCATCTTTGGACCAGATTCAGGTCAGATAATTCAGCTAATTACATGGACTGTAGAGCAATTTCGATGCAGTACAGCTAGCTGTATCCAGAGTGCAGAGTGATCTGTTCCCTTATGAGGACTAAATCCTTGAAGATGTCATGTCCATGTTTAGATTACAAGTATTGAGAACATCTAGAAAGTTTCAATCGCAATTACAATAGAAAAAAGCTTCACTGAGCTTATTTTTATTGAAGTGTAATATTTAGATTAATATCTTCATGGAACCGCTATAGTTTGGAAATGCATGAATTAAAAAAATTAAAAAGAATAATTGAGAGTACATTCGACACAGTTTTGGCTTTGGCAATCAATTTTAAGCACACCCTTATTTTTTGCTGTAAGGAGCATCATCTTTACCGCTGTGAGAGACATCTTTACTGGAAGTTTTAATAATTTTTTCCTTCCCGATCTGCCTTTCCAACAATGGAGGGAGGAAGTCAATTCTTATCTTCGACATTTTATTCTTCCTTTATTTTCTCAGATTGATCGTTTCTTAGGCCCGATTTCACCAAAACGCGAAAACGTAGGGCCGGTTCATGAGCTCGGGATTTAGCTAAGTCCTAGACTAAAACATGTGGCCACCGTAGCATCGACAAACGTTAGCCTCGAAACTATGTACTAAGGGCTCTCTATGCTGCTAACCCACTAAGCTGTCGAGACAAACGTTTGTCAATACTATACTACGATAGCCGCCCGTTTTAGTCTAGGACTTGGCTAATTCCCGAGCTCATGAACCGGCCCTTAGTTTTCGCTAATCTTAGATTACTCCAGAAATCATATGGAAATCAGATGGAATTTATCAGCATGAACTGAAACGAGATTCCAAAAATTTGTTTTAGAGCGAATTGTAGAGGCAGTGGATTGGCCCAATGTTGATAAAATTCGACTTCCTAAAAATTCTTCAAAAGACAGTTCTTGATTGAAGCGTTGTTCTCTATTTTTCTTAGTATTTTTACATTTTCCTATTATTATAGTTCACTTTTTTAGTGTAATTGGTTTTTTAACTAAACCCGCGATCAAGGTTTCAAGTTATGAAGAACTGCTTTCGAAGTTAGCTGGCCTCCAAATTCCCAAATCTAAGATTGGCGAAAACTAAGTTTTCGCGTTTTGATGAAATCGGGCCTTAGAGATCATAATACATTTTCAACGATATGTGAAATCACAGATATGTTATTGCAGGACATTCAGTCATGTTCCTTACCATCATTATTCTAAAGATATGAAACGGAATAATCTGTATGAGTTGGAAAGCCTTTTCCTAAAGAATATCCTCTCCAGGCTTCTAGGAAATCCCTTCACAATCTTCACAGGACAGATCTAGCTATTCCGGGAATAGAACTGTTGCTCAAAGGTGTATGTTTATTTACCTTGGAAGCGTTCTCCATTCCCTTTTCAGTTCTTTGAAAACTCTATTTATTAACTCAATTATTCGAAGTGAGCAGATAGAAGTACAATAAAACGAGTTGAGAGCAGCTCTTATGAACGAATAAATTGTAAATGCAGTCTTCGTATTGCTCATCCAATTATGAAGTAAATCGCCTTCCTTGCTATCAACTTCTACTACATTGCTTGCTGTGAATTTGTATTACTTCTAAACCTAAAGGAATGAATATATACTATACAGTATATATTTTTAAAATTCATTTGTGAGTGAGTTTTCTATATTATTCTGTTGATTGAGATGGAAATAACAATGATAGTTGGATTATTCAATCATTCTTTGTTTTATAAGTATTCCATTACATAACATAATCAATGATATTATATTGAACACTCTCAATTACCACACAATTACGCGATACCTTCAATACATTGCAGCAGCCAACCAACGTTTACTCATCATAAGGATATCATATTCTGAAAAAGACTACTTCAATAATAATGTTCTTCCAGGTTCAAGGTAGCCTATATCTGCCTGGGAACCTTTCATAGGCATAATGGTAGTATAATATCACAAGGTAATATTAGTAGTATATAAATAGATAGTGAAAGCTGCACTACAAAAGAAAACAGAAGATAGCTCCAAAATACTCATTACAAGAGTGCTTATTATTGGCAAATTTATTGGCATAAGAATTAACTGGCGTCAGGATCAATTTTCCCGAGAATATTCAATTCCAGATGGTGCCTACAGAAACTGAAAGTGTAAGTTTTCGCTGAAGAACAGGCAAATTTAACCATTCATTTCCTCTCTCAAAACTGACAACAGGTGGCGAACGGTCTTGATTGAAGATCTGACAGACGTTTTTACTTTCACAAAGTCCTGAGTAACGTTTAACTAGACGAGCTGTTTGCAGAAAAAAAACTTAGTATGGCATGTGGTATAAGACTGTTTGAGAAAAAGTGGCATTGAGGAAGCGGTTTGTCAACTCCATCCTTCAGTTTCTTTGGAGTATGGCGCATTTGCTTGGTGCGTATTTTGTGCTTCATAAATAAGTGAGACTGAAATATTGCGGTCTGTATGCAGACACAACGAAAGCGACAGTTTCACGTTTTCCTTCTTCCACTGATAATAATTTCATGAAAAACTTGTTCTGGAGAAATTTAGTGGTTTGTTTTTTGAGTGGTTCAGGTGAACGTCTCCTCGATGAGTTGTTAGCGGTTTTCCTCTGTGTTGAGACATCATTGTTATGACAAAATGTAATTTATAATAATAATTGACCATGATGATTCAATTCGGAATCATCATCATCATTATTCCATCAAGCGCTATATTGTTTTCCTTTTAATGTCATTATCATCGAAATGACAGTGTTGTTTAATAGAATAACAGAGAGAAAACTGTCGTTAAAGCCAGCATTAGAATGTTAATATTATAACATCCGCGCCTCTCCAAATTTTGATTCAAGTCCAATTCAAACTCAGACTCAGTAGGGTGAATTCAACGTTCTTCAGATATGATATGAATGATTGTTTACTTATTTTCAAACTCGCATTTTCATATTTCAAGAATGCTGCTTAGAAAAAGCCGTGGCCTGACACTTTGATAGCAATAAATAGACCATTGAAGTTGTTTTGGAGTGTTGAAACGTATTCTCTGTTGTATTGGCTCAATTTTGTGTCAGGAAGCTCAACCATTATAAATCTCAATTATTCTTATTGAGCTTTATTTCATAGGCTTTTGCACAATCATTATTTCAACTTATCAACGTTATGGAACTCATTTTACATGGAGAATGGGGTGGAAAAGCTCAATGCATGAAAATAGTAGCTTCACAATACTCTGAGTCCATTGCAATTTTCTCTCACCTTGTTAATTAGATCCCAGATTGAACACTGAACACTATAATTGAATTTGATTATTTTCCAGCACTATTTCATATGACAAGATACTATTTCAGTTGCTCTATTTAGATTTAGTATTCGACACGGAATTGACCAGTTTCAATTAATCACTCTACTGTATTTTCAATTGAAAAAACTAATTAGATCCGTTTCAAATTGATAGGTACATTCAGTTTCTAGTACATGTATGCATTAATGTCATTAACTAGAATCAAATTTCTTATATCTCTCTATTTCTATCACGAATCATCAATGTATTTTGCTCCTATGAAAAGAATGCAGAACAGAACTCTGGTCCGTTCAAAATTTGAATTATCAACAATCAAAAGTATATTCAAGCAATTCATTGCATTTCTATAACTATTATTCTCCCGTCACTGCTCAATCAATACTAAAAATTACATAATTCAGTAAACAATCACCAAGGCAATCTCTTGCTGTTCCCGTATGAAAGCTGTCTGTATTCATTGAGAGAGTGCTATGAGGTGTTCTCCAATGCTCATTAAATTGCTGAATAATTGGTTTTTCAAGGCTTATTCGAAATTTTATTACTAAGATTCATGATCATTGATAATGATTTTTGGTGGAACCAATTTGACATGTTGTACACCGTTATTAGAGCTTTGCTCCTTGAATACGGTTTCAATGCGACGAAATAATGAAAAAATAAATAAAATAGAAAAGAAGTTATGTACAAAAAGAAAACTAATATCGGTATTGTTTATGTTTTGTGGAGATATGTTTTGTAAAAAGTATCGTGGTGAGATTTGAATGACTTGTTGAGCAGACGAGTTCTGAAGATCATGTACAAACTACAGATGTTATAATTTAACTGATCATTATAGTCTCTGTAGTGCAACAGACCACACGCTGCCATTTCACATGGATCTTACATTCTTACCGTAAATATTCTGGTCAAACTACAATCATAAGTCATGCTCCTGTATTTCCTTTGGAAGTAAATCAACCATTACCTAATGATATACTAACTTCCTACAGAGATAGTTTTACTCACTTTTGCTTCTTCGCCTTCTCAAGTTTCAAATATTTATTCAATTTACTTCATTGTGGCCAATTTAGCAGTCCGGATCACATATAAATCTGGGTTTTATGTGGCGTTTTGTCTTTTGAATTAGAATAGAAACTGATTTTCTATAACTTTAATTGTGCAATGTTATAGATTCACCTATTCAGATTCGCGCTTCGCTCTCGGCAGGAGGCTTCGCCACCCTGCATCACCAAAAGTAGTAGAATCGTCTTAAGTTGGGTTTTCGTTACTGCGACCGAGTGCCGCAGCGGAGCCCGACCCAGCGTTGCCAGATGCAATTGATGAAAAATCCCAACTATCTATAGTGGGGATTCAATCAATTGCATCAATCAATTGGGGATTTTTCATCAATTGCATCTGGCAACGCTGGGTCGGGCTCCGCTGCGGAACTCGGTCGCAGTAACGAAAACTCACCTTTAGCTATTATCTTTCAATTTTTTTATATGAATTTATTTTGAAAATTATTTCTAATATAATTTTCCAATTAAATATTGTGATTTCCTTTTACATCAGGATGAGTCTGGATCACAGAGCGGGAAAGGATTTTATCAGGACCATCAGCCGCTAACGGCAACCACCTACGGACCGCCAAAGCCGATGCCCTACCGCAACTCACATCCCTCATCATTGGCGGCGCCGCGACGGCCCGCTCCCGCCCCCGCCCCCGCCCACGGCTACCGGCATCGAGGCGTCGTACTGCCCGCCAAACTCACTCTGCCCTACGGTCAGCCGCAACCATCCGTCGATTTGACTCACAAGTACGCACGACCCGCAACTGACTTCAGGTAACAGGCTATGGTCCATGGAGTATTTCAGGTAGCGTTCTGAAACACTAGAGTCTCACTTCAGAGTACTGACGTTTTCGCCAGTTCAACTGTGTCATTCTGTTTCATCAATAACTGTTTCATCAATAACTGTTCCATCAATAACTGTTTCATCAATAACTGTTTCATCAATAACTCTTTCATCAATAACTCTTCCATCAATAACTGTTTTATTCTGTCTCATCAATAACTGTTACATTCTGCTGCGTGTCTACCCTTGCATAGAATGATCAAAATAAGAAACGAAAGCAACAGATGTGGGAATGGGATATGAGAAGTGATAATATAATGTCAAAACGTCCATTCCCGTCTCTCGTATTAGGCGTTGGTCTCGACTCTTAAAAAGTAGTCGTCATCTCCCATCATCAACCCTCTCATTACCCACGCACAAGCCTTAATCTCATGTGGGCACCACCATCAGCAAAAAAGTGGTAATATATAAAATTAATAAAGAAATTATATAAGAATCGATAGTGGTTTTCTTGAGAGGAAAAATAATTCGTTTATAGTAATCACTATTCTTTGCTGAGGATGATGCAAACATGAGTCTGAACCTCTAAATGCTTAAAATAAATAATTGTTTATAAAATGAAGCAATAAACAGTATATTATAACATAATTGCTCATGGCAATGACTTCTAAAACTTATTGTACGTAGTTTCCGAGCTAGAAGTTGCTTTAGATTTTGGAAAATCTGTTTTGGAGATCATCCTTTATCTCCAGGGTGCTTGTTACTTGAATAATTCTGCATTCTATTTTATAATGATTGACCGTTTTCTCAACTCCCAATATTGATAATTGATCGATATTGAAAATTTCAATTGAAAATAACAATTTATCATCATTTCAATGATTTATTTGTAGAAAAACTTGAATTCAGTGATTCTTGCAATAATAGACTGGACTGGATTAATTCAGCAAATGAATATTGTGAATACATATAATTCTTTCTCACAGGAAATACTACAAGAAAGCACCAGAAGTATCTGCAGTTCGCAAACCAGCCAGTCCATACAAATATGTACAGTCGAGCATCACAGATAGTGGCTCGAAATTCACACCCTCTCCTTACAAGGATGACTATACAAAAAGCTACAAGACGAAGCAGTCCTCCAGCAGCCCCTACAAGAGTCACACACCAGATACTTCCAACGAAAATTACAGTGCATTCGGTTCACAAGACATCAATGACTCTCTTCCTGATCCCTTCTCAAAAGAGTTCTATGATGTCTACTACAAGGCCAAAGAAAACAGATACCAGCAACAGCACCAGGTGAGCTATAAAAACGATAACATAACTACATATAGCAGGATTCTTTTAAATTGTCAGAAACAGCTGATTGATATACGCTCGTTTACTAACGTTAAATCATCTGTAACACAATGCAATAAATTATTTATGTTTATCTATCACAAATTGAAACTGAGCGAGGATGTAGACTACAAACACAAATCCATTAATGTTTAAAGGGTTGATGATATTATTACAGAAGAGAAGTAACTTAAATTGACCAATAGGCTATAATCATTGAAATTATTCATTATCTTGATCATATCCTCATATTATAACCTTAATAGAAGTATTTCAATGTAAATACGAGTAAGTCATATGAAAACTTCATACAATCGAGTACGCTATATTTATGGTTCTCATTGTTGATTAGTTCATCATTTCATTTTGAATTTAGTTTTATATTGTTCATTTCTATTTGTAATTTAGTTTTATACCATACTCTTTGCAATCTGCTAATTCATTTTGTTATACATTTAACTTATCATAATTCATTAATAATTCATAATAAATAACATTGTAATCATATTTCATAGTGATATTGGTACAAGCATCGGTTCTGTTTCAGAGATCTTTCATTTTCCTATTATTAAAAATCTATTTTGCACCCTTTCTATGAACTCCTTATTTACAATCGAGCAATTTGAAAATCTCATTATTCTATTTCATTTTTCTCCAGACAACAAAACCAACCACTAGTCCTCCAAGAATAAACCTATCCAAGTACTACAAGAAACCAGTGAACCACTTCCCAGCCAAGCCAGTCGCACCAGCGTCGAACTCGCCCTACAAGAGCACACCGGGCAAAGTGTTCAGCGACTCCCTGGACTACACCAGACCCGACTACTTCAAGAGCCCTGGCTCACCATCCTTCTCATCTTCGTCCTACGGTGGAGCCGCCGCCTCAGCACTGGCTCCAATCTCCACCAAACTGGGATCCTCAGAATGGACCCCCATCAATGCTCCGGCTGGAGCCGTTCCAGCCAGGTCCTACGAAATCTCACCACCTGACTTATCCAGATCTCATCCTCAGCCTCAGCACCCCCAACACACTTATCAGCCAAGGCATGACTTTGGGCAGTCCACGAATACAATCAACTATCGCACCGGTGCCAGTTCCGAGGGTATTGTTTCAGCCAATGTCATGGTCAATCAGTAAATCCCTTCTAAAAGCCCAAGGTTATTAGCTTTAAGGTTTAACCATTCCTAATGCTTTTTGAATCCAAAAGCTGTTTGAGTGGGGGACTGATTCGGCTGACGTCATTTTCATCATTTAGTTTGATAATATCAGCTGTTGATAATTGACTTATAATTGACGGACCGCGAGTGTGACGTCACATGAATCAAAAAATTAGACTTCCCCCTCCACTTTGCGTCTTACACCAGCGATGGTTCAACCTTCTCTCTAATAACCTTGCTAAAAGCCAAGATGCTCAAATCTGAAGCATGTTTCATTAGAATTTGAAAGCCCTGTATTACAAGAAAAAGATGTAATCAGAATATACATATAGTATCACCATGAATTTAGATGCCTAGTGTGTGTACTTCTTTCTCTTATATTACAAGACTTCTAATTTTCATGAAACAGATGTCAGTGGCTAGTTTCATGAGTCTTCGAGGCTCTGCAATACACAAAAAAGCACTCCATGAACAGTATTGAATGCTGCTCATGGAGTGAATCCATTCGTCAGGTGTGTGAGCAGGGTTTTTCTGTATTACAAGACTTCTAATTTTCTATAAAACATGCCCCTGAATTAAAACTAAAAATACGTAGTTTGTCCACTTCTTATGACTGAATTGCTGTTCAAAGTAAAAGAGATTTAATGAGGAAGAAAAATCATTTCTTATTGGGTATGATGTGGATAAATACTATAATGATCTCTGTTGAACTATTTTTTGAACTGTTTTCGTTAGTCACCAGTAGAGCGTAACTACTGTTCGAGCGAAGTTGCAATTCTGTCATGTTTTATAAAATAATGAGTCCCCCAATATCAATTTATTTTGCTGAAGATTCTTACAGGCAATGTCACCTAATATCTTGCTGGATATCTCTCAACATTGTCAATCAATAGATTATTAAGAGACAATGTATAAATATAGGGAGGAGTTAACTACATTTTCTATTCAAAGATTGAATCGCGTGAAATGTTAGAGATCTTAAACTTCTCAAGTTTCTTACAATGTGATAATAGTGATATAAACATAAATATTATATGTATAATTCATGAGAGTATATTCGAATTATGAAGTTTTAAATACATCAGTCATTATAGTCTCAGACAAAATTGGATTCATCATCAATTTCTTGGAAAAAAATCTAAAGTCTCTATTTAACTGGAGCATTCTAATCTGGTTTAAATTCAACTTCGATATCACAGATAAAAAGCTTTAGACGCGCTACATGACAAAGTTGCAAGATGTGCAGAGTTAAGTGCTTGGTTATTAACTTCTGTCATGAAGGATATCAGGATGTCAGGAAGGATACGAAAAAATCAGTTTTAAAATTCAATCTGTACGACTATATTTTTGAAATGATATTTCTTTCCGTAATAGAAATTAAAAATAATACATTCAAGGAAAGCAAATATTTATCATGAAGAAAACCTTATTTGTCTTCCAAAGATGATGCTTTGTTAATAATTTGTAAAAATTATTTATTAAAAAATTCCAAAAATTATTTATTCTTTCAATGTTTCCCTTTTTCTGAGAATTGGCTATGGACGAAATGTTATAAGATGTTATTCTTATGAGATGAATTTCTTAATATTGAGTCTATTAAATGGCCAACTTTTATTTTGATGTACTGTTTTATGGATAGACTAGCTGTGGCTAGCTCACATTACAATAAAATCATCAAATGAATAGTTTATTGATCGTGAGGCTTGCAGATTATGCCACAGAAAAGAGAGGTAAGGTTAAAAGGAGGGGATAAGGTTGAAAGGAGAGGATAAGGTTAAAAGGAGAGGATACGGTTAAAAGGAGAGGATAAGGTTAAAAGAAGAGGATTCAGGATAAACTCTGAATAATCTCTGATTATGCGTCACTTCTAATCCCTATTTTATCAATAAAATTCCTCATTATTATTTAATTTACATGTTTTTTGTGAAAGCTGCTCCAACTCCAACTTTCATTATCTGGATCATATGAAATTAGTTTTTTTAGAGCATATTTTCAACTTGAACAACAATTTCATCATTATAATTATTGTACTGCAATAATTTTGTTTTAAGTGAGTTCACATTCATGCCATCAATATTCTGCTAAAAGGTGAACTCAGAGGTAACATGAAGTTAATTAGCTGATGAGATAAAAATTTCCCAATGGATCAGGGAGTGAGAATTGGAGAGCTCTGTCAATATGAAATGCAACTGTGAGTTATGAAGAGAGTTGTACAATTATTCTTATTAGCTTACTTTCGAGCTCCGCCGACAGGAAAATGGGGGAAAATAGCAAAGTATGAGGAGATGATTACCATGATGGGTTGTTGCAGTTCTGAGCTCTAATTCATTTCATTTTCTATTTCATTTATTAATCAAAGTCATTCTTAAAAAATATTTATTATAAGGAAACGGTGATAGTCTTTTTGAGAGTCCTGTTGAAGCAACCATTAATAATCAGTATGACAGAACATTGGAAATCATTAAATTGGGAATACAGTATTTCCAATGTTATATAATGTTTTATAAACTACGACTCAAACTGAAAGTGAATAGGTTTATTTGTCATTATGTTATGAGAACTCATTGAACAATAATAAATATCCCTATGATAAATCCTCATCAAAATAGAATGTCGCATCGATTTCTAGTAACTATAAACGATTACTTTCAGTAACTATACTTTCACTGGTAATTGTATATTGAAAATTGGTGATTATCATTGATTTTTTGAATAAATTTTCAATTTTAACAGGGAGAACAGGAACGCATGAGGGAAAAGTAATTCTCAACATGAAAAGAATGACTCTTCAAATCCTGGATCCACTGAAAGCTTTAGATTGGGGTTGAGGGGATATAGAACAAAAGGACAGTATGAATAAGTTATGCATAAATTTTGGCTTTGAATAATACGAGGCAGGATTAAGAGACCATCAGATCTGCCTATTCCTCTCACGACTGTCTTTACACTCATATTCAATTCCAATCAACATTTTTGAAAGAACTTTACTATAGTCTGTAACTGAATTCTCCAATACTCTACCTCTGTAACCATAGCCTCATTCAACTCATCACTAGATAACCTCACCACTAGAGCCATAGAACTGATCAGATTTCAGGGTATGTTATAGAACGTTCACCATAATAATTGAAGGGAAAGTTTGTTTTGTTTTCATAATAATATGATTCATTGGCTCTGAATTATCTGAATAAAATATTCTCTTGTTGTTATTACTCTTGGTAGGTGTCATTGGGTACCAGTATTATGATTATTGGAAAAGATTTCTCAAAGTTCATTTGTTAGTAAACTACTGTATGAGTTTTGAGTATAATATGCTCTAATCGTTCTTTTGAGTAATAATTTACAAAAAGGGTTTGCACTTGGAATAGAAAATTTACAAATTTTCTCAGTGGAGAACTGCTTCTGAAAGTTTATGAATTATTACTCAATTTCGAAAATTCTGTATTTTAAGCTCACAGTTCTGGTAGATTTTCAATATTCTAGTGAGCAAATCCATTGTGAATCACAAGATTTTGTGAGATTAGAAGCGAACGGCTTTGAATAGGAACCAGTCGATTGTGCTCTTATTGAATGATATGTCTGCTGCACTGCAATCAAAAAGTCGTTCTCATTTTGAACGTTGAGCTTTTGTCTTTGTAAACAATGAAAGCTATCGAACTTTTGCCAGAACTAATAAATACAACTGCCTGGGATCTGAAAGTAATTTCGTAGTCGATAGAATGTTGAGAATGTGCACGTAAAGCATTCAGATTTGTATGGTCTGGTTGAGTTGTGTAGTGTGATACTCAGATATTGCAGAACTTGCCGTTCATATTAATTTCAATATTTTGAATCAGATGTTAAAATAATAATTTTCCTAGCTTTCTTATTTGCAAAGTTTTTAACTATATAACTGTAATTTATATTAGGGGCAAGATCTGCTTCCATAGCTAGAGTTGTTCATGACAGCCTTTCTTGTTCCATCGTAGAACTGCAGTAGTTTTTTATTCTTTTCAGGGCACTAAATTAACATTCTGCTCCCGCTACTGACACTGGTAGAGTGCGAAATAAAAGTGCAACAATGCACACATTTGGGAAGAGCAGATGAAGTTTTCTGCAAACATATTGGGCCAACAAAGGTGTACATAGAAATTTACATTAACATCAACATTTTCTTTCAGGAGAATGGACAATGGATTATAAAAAATAGAACCAACTACTTCCGCTACCAAATCTGATTTGTGTATGCTTAGTGTTGTTGAAATAACAGAGCTCACAAGCCACTGAAGGGGAATTTACCCTGCCTAACCCCCTCCCTTTGGGCGAGCCTGACCCACCCAATATAAATAATACACTTTGTAATAAACTGAATGAACTGTATCCTATCTCTCAAATGAATGAATTTTCAGTTAAATATCACATAGTATTTTGACAGTTAGTTATCTCTCAGTTCTCAATCAAAAAACTGAGCATCACAGCAACAATATACATAGAATGAAAACAGAAGAAAGTATCCGTTACCAGAGGACAATAATGTAACGAGATTCTTTCATTTCATCCAACATGCCAGAAAGCATTTTTCCGTTCGTGTTCAAAAATGTAAGGACCAATTTGAGCTCACATTTCAAAAACCCTCGTCGAATGCTTTTTTCACCAATCAATCGTGAGCACTCCGATACCTATATTTTTCAATTTAGCTGGTCGACAAATCCATTCAAATAAGAGTGTGCTTCATCGGGAGAAATGATGAACTCTGTATACAGGTATTGCTCTATTGTTACTCTACCAGAATTCATCAAGTGAATTGCTTTTGTTCAAGTAATAGGATATCCCTGGTCGCATAAAACTGCGACTATTGAACTACGTAAAATAGTTTTTAATCCTCCTCCTCCTCCTTCTATTCTCCTCTCCTCTCCTCGCCTCTTCTCTTCTCTCCTCTTATGCCCCTCCTCCTCTTCGTAGGCTATCCCTACATTAAAGCAATGGCAAAAATTGAAACTTTGATCGTTCATTCCTCATGTCCACGATAACGTTTTTCAAAATGTGAGACCTAATCAAACATCTTCTCAATGAGACCTTTCAAATGAGACGTGAGCGATCAAAAGCGTTTGAGAAACCACGGAGGAGTTCTGGTTACAAAAAACATGTTCGTCTATTTTATACGAAAATGTTATATGACCCTTTTGAATCTTGTGATCGTTTTGCTTAATTTAGTGATCAGACATTTTTATAATTCAATAGAGATCTTTCTTTAAGTTTCATCGCAATAAATCTAGGCATATCATTTTAATGATACAAGAGAAACTAGAATTTTTTGATGGACTTTTGAAGGTGATAATTACGATGATAAAGGTGATATGGTGATATAATTATGATAGCCATATAGGTGATACGGTAACAATTCCATCAATGAAATTTCAATCATGTTAGCCCTGAAATTATAGTTTTTCTCTTTATTTGGTCTATTATGAATAGTCTAACTAATGCTGGCAAATGCAAGCTAGCTTTGCCACTGATTATCAATTAAAGATAATTATCAATCAAAGATATAAAATAATAGACAGAATGGACTAATCCACTAACGTACTGATAATGGAGAGAGTGGAGCCGTAACGCAATTCTCTGAGGGGCGTTCTCATCTTGAGAGTAAATCCCATTTTAGTAACATAGTTACACATACTAGATTACTTGAATTTAATGTGAGATATAACATTTCGTTTTCATTCAAATTGCATATTATCTCATCTCAAAAGAGTATTAGTAGTATACTATTAAATAAGTTATTAATGGTGTCAATGGTATTGTTTTTACTATCATTGCCTGCTTTACTGTAGCACCCTACTAAACAATTTTAGTTGTACATAGATTTCTGAAAGTTGATAGTCAATATCCTTCATTATCCTGGAAGCTGCATAGTTATTAAATTTATTAAAACGCGAATTCAACAGTTGGTTACAGGCCTGATACAAAATATCAAGTTATGGAACTGTTGTGATTATCAGTTGCAATATTATTAGTTTATTGCAACGTGTAGACCTACAAGCCACAGACCAGTGGCGTTTATACCAATAACCTGAGGGCCTGAATTGCAATCACATCGCCACTTTCTGTCGGTTTGCAGAATACACAAACAATGAGCCTAAATCCGAATGGGGCAATCAGGATTAAGCATTCCCACTATTATTCGCAGCATATTGGTAGAATCGTTGTTATCACAATGGAAATTGCTGTGGTGCATATTGTTGTGAATATTTTACATCTATGAACATTAGTATAAACATTGTTCCATTAATCGATCCATTATCGAGCCCTACTAGTGCCAGTAAGGTTGATGTTTGATTTGGAGGCCAATTATAGAGAGCTGAGGGAGGGAGAGAGCTGACTTTAGGATAGGAGCTGCTAAAAAGGATTTAAAGATAGAATTCAAAAGATCCTTTTTTTTTAAGATGTCACTATTGTTGTAACGTTGCTATCGTATAGTGTTTCTAAAGTGCTTTTAGCAATCATGATTGTAATAATCGAATTGAAAGTATTTTCATCAGCATATTGAAACTATCCACTAGTTTCTGTTGCGATCTTCGGTGTTTGGACTAAGCACCTTTGCAGCAACAATCTATATATATATTATGCAATATATATACTGCATATTATATATATGCAGCAATGTATACAGCAATATGTAGATTTGATTATATTTTAGACACATTCTTTATTTGAAACACAAATAAAATTTCATTCAATTGCTACATTATACTGTATCTACATTTTATAATTTCTATATTTTCTAGAGGGGTTTTTGTATTGGGTTTTTTTTGGCGCCTAGTGGGGGGGGGTGGTGTTGGAGTTGCTTAATTTTTTTAGTTGATTTAACACCCAAACACCCTCCCCCCCTCGGTCTTCGGTGTGTCAACTGATTTTTGACAGGAATTTTGAGTTGTTGCATTTGATTCAATGATAGTTTCAATCCGAATCGATTGTTCATTCTCTCGTCACTTCAGCACTAGTACCTAACTCAATTCTCGTTCTCTAGAGGGTTTAACTTACAAAAGTGATGGATTTTTTCACATCAATTGAGATTGACATATTTCGCAAAATAATATCGAAGGTCAATTTCTTGCAATACAGGACCTATATACAGTAATAAATCATAATTGAAATTCATATTTCAGTAGATAACTGTACTACATTTTTCAAGAGTTATGACGCGTTTGAAACTAGTTTTGAGTTCAATATGTTTGAAATGTGAAAAATCCATCAATTGCAATAGATCTAGAGAATAATGCATGGCGAAGACATCCTCAATTCTATTTTCAATGAGATACTCGTATTCTTAAGAGCTATCATATATCAAATACGGTACTTCCACTAAAGCTCATTTTCCAACATTTTCCAAATTTCATTATATAAAAGCTTTTCATGAGGAAATCTGATTATTTCGAAAACTTAGTTCCATTTCACATTCTCTACAACCTTGTAAGACCAATTATCAGACTTCAATCTATTTTTGTTCATTTCTATATCGTTTTCTGTAATAGGGAAATAGCGAATTGGTCTATAATATTCCCAACTTGTTCACTGTAATTGCTACTATTCGATATTTCTCAGCTAATATTGGCTGATGGAAATTACGATTATTATCAAGATTTTTTCAAAATCGACATCAACTGTACTTGCATTGCACCAAAAATTACAACTATTCATGTTAACTATTCCGCTGGAAATATTCAAATAGCAGATAGCATCGAATGTGCTCATTTGAATGAATCTTCATCAACGCTATGAATGGAGTGCCGGCTCCTTGAATGCACTTTATTAACGCGAGTCAGACGTTTCTACATCCAGAAACGACTAGAAGCTGACTTCAGACGGGACTCAGGTGCTTCATCATGATGTAATTCTCGAGAATACACGACTCAAAATAGAGCATCGACAGAACGGGGAATTAATTAAGTTATGGAACCCTATAGTATGAAGCAAACCAGCCAGCTGTGTTAGCGAAGCATCTTTGGAGAATTCTGTCGCGTTATAAAATAATTTGAAACAAAAAATATCAAAATCAATCTCTCATTAATCGACCAATTAATACTCAAGAGGCTAACTTTCAGTCACTCTGAATCCCTGATTAGAGCATGAGATCATAACTGGCAAAGTTTATAATTTTTAAGGCTTCAACTCAATTTTTCTCATTAACATTTTTTCTTGCAGTATTGCAGTGTCGGAACTGTTACATCAAATTATTGAAGTTGAGTCTCGTTAATTTATCGAGGCTTTTTATTAAGTTGCACCTCATTTATCGAGCTTCAGAATTCATACGATCTGTCATGAGAAGGAGTTGTTGGCGAACCTTCATGCTATCGTACTTCTCTAATACTGTTTATGGTCGTCAATGATAACATACATCTATAAAAAATTAAAAACACAATCTCACTAATTCGTATTTAGATTCAGATCCTGATTATTTCAGTAGAGTGAACAAATGAATTGATTCTCGGTTAGTATCTAAAATTAATAATTATAGTCCTTCCTATTTTTATAGGGCCTAATTTCATTACTCCACTTATATGTCAAATAGAGACTAGTTTCTCCAGTTGGAGTAGCGTTTCATAAGTTGGAGTAGCACTTCTCCACTTGATGCAACTTATAGCATAATATTTCGAGATTCTGATAAATAGGTCAGTATTATTCTGGATCATAATTTCAAACTTCCAACGCCTATTAAACATTGCTATGTGGAATAATTTAATATATTATTGAAGCGTCTCATCCATATACAACTAAAAGTTTCCAATATCAAATTCGAATGTTTATCTTACAATTGACTTGAGAATCTACATAGTTTGATTCCTGTGCGGTGCTATCTAACTGTTCTATAGTTGAATTTTGAGTAAACTTTGATTGTTTCACACTCAGTTTGTGGGATTCACCTGACAGTCATGGAATATTCAAGTGTCTGTGAGACTCGGTTCGATGATAATTAATTCAAATAGTGTTTCGAAGACAAATGACTGCATTATAAAGTGCGAAGCTCAAGTTTGTGATACAAAAAGGTAATAGAACAATATAAAATATTGATTAGTAGTTGCAGCACTGGATAAGAGAGTGGGTTTGAGAACGAATCGAGTTTCCATCAATCACAGAGGTAACTAACTATACTATCTTGAAATAAAATGGATATACAGGATATATGATGATGGAATTCATGTATATTTTAGATAAATTGATATGTAATATGATGAATTTTATATAGGATGATGATATTAAAATTCGTTACTGAAATTTGTATGATGTTATAGGAATCAACAAGGCCTACCTGGTTCGGATTGGACGTGATACATGATAGAGAGTCCAATAGGCAATAAACAACATCAAATAATATCCATTTCATAAATCAACAATGAAGACATGGCTGGTCCATTTCGCTAAAGCACCTGAGTTGAAGATTAATTACCTGATTAGGCTACACCTTTTTCAATGGTCTAAAATTGAGTCATGAGAATCTCCTCCACGGCTCTACTATGATGCAGTAATGTGAATTTAGTAAAGATGATTAAATTATCGTAACACTTACTGCCAGTTGCACGAAAATCCGATGTAAAACCGCCGTGAAATGATGACATGTAAAGGAACAAATCCAACGAGAATCAATGAACGAATCGGACAACAATGCAATGACGTCATTTATGGTGGTTGAAGTCTATGGAATTCTTGTGCAACTGACCTTAGTGTTGTTAGTATGAATTCTTGATCAATTTGAACGTTGAGAAATGAGGTTGTAGTTGGGTTTTTCATAATGAACACGTAATTTTTTACGTGAACATGTAATTGGCATAATGAACACGTTATATGCAATTAGTACTGGATTAATATGCTAATAGGCTGGATTAATATGTTTAAAATAATATTCAGAAACCATATTTATGAATTTTCATAATAAATTAAAATTTGGAGTCACTTTTCCAGAAATATCATGGACAGAAAACAATATTTCCTTGATTGAAAATTTTCAAATGTTCATACTCATATTTCTTCGTGTGAGTGAGAAATATTGAAATCTATTTCCATGATCAGTTCAATTTATTGAAATAGAAGACAAAAAAGCATCATGATGAAAACTCAAATTTACTATTCTCTAGAAGTCTTATCTAGAGAAAACAAAAAATTATTATATCATAACCAATAGCTTAACTTATTATGGTATAACTCAACTTTAACTTATACAGTATTATATTATACCTAAAGCTATTTCCACAACTATTTGTTTTTAAAAATATGGAGCTTACAGAAAATTATTATATATCATAACCAATAGCTTAACTTATTATGGTATAAGTCAACTATTATATTCACCTATAGCTATTTCCACAACTATTTGTTTTTAAAAATATAGAGTTAACAGAAAATTATTATATCATAACCAATAGCTTAACTTATTATGGTATAAGTCAACTATAACTTATATTATATTCACCTTCAGCTATTTCCACAACTATTTGTTTTTAAAAATATCGTGATGAAATAAAGTTTGGACTACTAACTTTTAATATAGGTCGTGTACCTCAGCACTCAGATTTACTAGCCTTGGTTGTGCTATAATTTACCTTGATGAAGAATTTCCAATCGATAATATTCATGAAAACGTTTATTCTTAGAGTAAGTCAAAAAGTATGTCTCTGAAAATGTAATATAAGGAAAACCGAAGAGAAAAAGGAATGTCTCCGCTGGAAAAATGCTGAATCTTAGTCAACAAGATTGATCAATTTGGAAACTGAATGGAATTGGTCCAGAATATCAATACGGAAGCGTTCTTCTCATTTCCATAGCAAGATGGCTGAAATGCGAGAAAAAAATAGATTACAAAACCGAAGTTGTCGAAGAGTATATTTAGAGGGAAAATTCCTTTAGGGCCGTTGTGGATCGATAAACGTCAAAGCTCTTCTGAAAGCCGTTCATCCGAGAGAACGCTCACGGTTTACTGGAAAACGTCATTCAGAAGCTGCTGGTTCCGTTGTTCCCGATGTTGTTCATGATTCATGACACGAATCACTAACAGGCAGCAGGGGTGAAGCTGCAAATTCTTAGGGTGATGCTAAAAATGTCCTTACTAGAAGAGACAAAAGTACAATTTTTCTTATTTAAAAATCTCAGAGGTATTCATCCGTATTTCTTCTCTCAGTTTGGCCCTAGATAGGAGTCAACAAGTTCAATATCCTGTTGAGTGAGAGAATTTTTTTCTATCAATCTATATCAATTTTTTCTATCAGTCTATAAAATAGAATTCCCCATCATCTTCAGACTTGATCGGTGAACCGTGAATCTCTTTTAGAAATCTATTTTCCAAAAGCAGGAGTTTGATTTGGAAATAGAACTGAGAATTAGTCTTTTCTCGTTTTTAAAAGGAGTTCAATAGCGGTTCAAGAAAGACGGAACCTTGATTTTTTGTGAATTAATGCAATCGTAAGTATTTATTGCAGCATGCATTTTCTACAACTGTAATCCAATATAATTATTTTAAGACTGCTGATGTTTGGTTTGGAAATACAGGTAGATGAAACTACAATCAACATTATTATTTTTCATATAGCTTGATTGACACACAATATCCTAGCAAAGAAAAAATCACAAACCAACTCTTTTAAACTTATTCTGAGAAGGAAAAATAGATTTCCAAAACAATCCTCATCACATCTAATATAATATTATCATGAAATTATCATCCTTTAAAAAATCCTCACAAAACTCATTTAAACTTATTCCATTGATCACACCAACAAACTTATCTATTCGATTTCTGCTCCTAATAAAAACTATGGGCTGTGATCAACATTGAAGAGTTGGTTGAGCAGCAAGTCTATTTTTCAACTTCAATTTTATATAAGAATAACTAGACTTTCACCGAGTAAATTATGTAAGTATGAAAATGTTTTAATAAAAATACATACACCGAGTAAAAAAGTCATGTTCCAGAAGTCATATTTCTAAAGTTGGCTTGAAATACCGGTAACTGAATAACAAACTGGCACAATTCAAACAATGAATTATACATTCAACATGAATGGACATTCAAACAATGTTTACGTCTTTCATAGGTTTTTTATTATCATTATTTTGTTGAATCAAAGATGATTTTATTGAGTCAGTTGTTCTTTCAAAGAAACATGCAGAAATATGTAATGTTGAATGCAACACACTATTTTCAGAAAGCTGAAAATCTCAAACAAGTGAACTAGCTTGATAGTTTAGATCGAAAGATTTTCATTTTCTTTTCTGTCGTACAATAATGGATCATGTGCATAATTATCTAGAACTGCATCTAAAGTTGAATTTATAGAAGAAAAGGTTCAATAGTCTGGAGAGATAACACCGTCTTTTAATACCCCTCACAAATCAAGATACTGCTTCGTGAATGTCAATTTCAGAAGGCTGAGGAACGGAAACCCATAAAGCCAGAGTATTGAAGATTTTACAACGTGCTCTTTGGCCATCTGATTTGATATCTTTCACCTACTCACTCGAAATAAAAGACATATATTC
Organism: Laodelphax striatellus; assembly: GCA_017141395.1. Taxonomy (NCBI): domain Eukaryota; kingdom Metazoa; phylum Arthropoda; class Insecta; order Hemiptera; family Delphacidae; genus Laodelphax; species Laodelphax striatellus. Next base: position 20,571,693 of record CM029530.1, read on the forward strand.
AACTTTGAGTTTTAGTATAGACGCAGAAGAGTTCTCCAGACTTTCTGTGTCTGCATTCAAACATGAAACAGAATAGTCAGACAACTTAGAATCGCATTGCAATGGTTAGTTGAGCTAGAATAGTAAGGACAGGCAATAAAATGGAACAGGAGATCAAAAGAGAGTATAAACACCCACAAATTTATGTACTCAAACATTCAATATTGGCCTGAAACTACTTATAGCATGTTTACCTCTCCCCATTTAGATCTTAGTAAACTTTCACGGATGTGAGCGATCATGAAAATCCAAGATACTTCGACTCATTGAAGATTATAGATTGATCTACAAAATCATTCATACTGTTGGCTGATTATTTTCACTTCTGAAATCAATAATTAATTACGGAAAAAAGTATTTCACTTGGAGCATTCGTGGAATACATCACCACAATGACTATTATATTGATGTATGATTTTTCAAGGAGAGAAATATTAGGTTCAAATAAACGTCCACATAAAGAGACTCACATTGTGAACAATGAATCTATTCTCGTTGGCATTTTTATCCGATGTTTTGAGGATTTGATTACTTCCATTCGTATCCAATAAAAAAAAAACGAAAAAATTCGCTAGATTGCTGCATGGAAAGACTATCATGAAGTTTTTCAGATTGTTTTCGAATGACTAGGAATAATTCCAACACCTATATTGGTGAATATTCATGAGAATGGAATACCCTCAACATTTATCCCCAGCTTACAGTTATCATATATACGTAAACAAAATTTGTGCACGATAATCCTCATTCTCAAGCGTGATCTCCTATCACAATCTCAATTCTATTATTGAATCTATTGAATCTATTATTGCCTGAATCCTCGATCATTTCAATCATGTTGGATTGGACGTGTCTCTCTGCCATTGGAAACTGATAATATTCGCAATAGTTGGCATGAATAATGAATTATAGTAGGAGAGGGAATTAAAGTTATATCGAAGACTGAAAGAGGATAAGAGATAGTCTTGCAAAATGTTAAAAAGTGAGAGATTTTTAAATAAATTGTTATTTGTTAAATGAATTAATAAATTCACTACTTAATAAATAATTATAAAATGAATTAATAAATTCAAATCTTTTTAAAGATAAGCAGAGATCATAAAGTAGTTTGGTATTTGTAGCATAGACAACATCATGTACAGTCGTCTATCTAACTTATAGATAGCTTATACCTGTACATAATCTTTCATTGCATGATATATTAGCACACGATATATTAGCTTGAAGTTATATCTCCATTCGATTTTCTAGAATTCATTAAATTATACTTGTATAAATGTATATTCTCACATGTTGTGGAAAATTGGCAAATAATTCCAAGTGGAAGATTATTTTTAATGAGACTTATCGCTATTCTAAAATAATCCTTTCTCCTTGTCTATTGCTTTTTAATACGCCGTAGGACTCTATAGAGATTGAACTCAAAAGAAAATCATCAATTCATGGTCCAAGGATTATCAATGAGGACTAGCAGACTAATGAGAACACATGTTCACCTCCTGGGTCTCAGCATGTATCCCATGTTCTCAACGATACTGGTTTTGAAATCAAGTATAGATTGAATGCCCGATAGCATACTTTTATATTTTGGGAATAAGTAGCCTAATCCTAATACAGCCACTACGGCACTTATTCAACTTATAGAATGATATAATATCTCATTTGCTTTTAATGAGAAAAAAGGCGTTCTTTTTTTTATTTACTAGAATTCATTTTTCTTACATCGAAAATAAATAAAAGAGGAAGCGACACAGTGCAACGAACTCAGATTAATTAAAAGAGTTACTCATTATACTGAAAGGCTGCTTCTCTGTTTCTATGAAAAAAGGACAAAAATAGATTTCCTTTCTCTGAATTACGAAACCTGGAATCAGAAATGGATTATTGGGCTCGACGAACACAGAACTTGAAAGTCTTCATGGGATGAAACGACATCTCAGCTCCAATATTATTTTCATTGTCAGAAGTTTCAGCTAACAATCCAGGGAAAATTACTCTTACCTGCGCTAACTAGTTGCAACTAAAAAGCCCTGAATGGAAGCTCTGAAGCAATATGCATGCATTTTATGGAATTATAACTATGTCACACTGCTTTATGCATTTATAAAGATTTGGGAAATTAATATGATTATTGATTTTCAGTTTAATCATTAATCTTTAGTCTGGGTTTCATCATTGAACAATTTGATAATGGTCATCAGAAGCTGAATAATTATACAATGAGTTCGTGAAAGTTATTTCATGCTTCAGATCCGATCATTGTTTTGATTTTCCAAGGTGATAATAATATCGAATAAAGAATACTAAAGTTTCAAGTCATAACTGAGTCGCGGCTAACTGAAGCAAAAGAAAATCAAAATATATTCAGTTCATGTAGCCTAATCCTGAAAATCTCGAATTACTAAACTGTCTGTTAACTAACGCCAACTAACCATTGTCTTGAAAATTCGATGCAAATTATAGAACATACTTCACATCAAAAATTGAGTCCTACACCTCAAAAAAACTTCAAATCAAAAGAATGCTACCACATGTCAATTAACAGTACTGTAATCAAAAATATTTGAATCCTGGATTGGATGGATGATTTTATATTCCCCTATTGACACTTTAGAAACAGAGAAACCATTTCATATTAATGAGTTATTCAAGTTTTTCCTGTGGTAAATTATAATACTGCTAAAGCATGGACATTTTGGACAACCTTAGCAGAAGAATGTGTTTTAAGGAGTATAATGATACTATTCATAGCTCTACCCAATTTGCACCTTCTTATCTACTATTGGGTCACAAATCTCCCATATCTCCACTTATAAGAGATAATAAAATCAATTATAAGATTCACTACGTATTTAAATTATTTAGATACATTTTTGACTACCAAATAAAAAAACTATTACCATGAATGTATTCTGGTATCTGGTAACATGTTACATAATTTTCTGTGAATATTCTAAGAATTTTCTCTATTCGGCTACAAGAAAGACTAATTGTACGAGAAGGATCTGTTCAGCTCACTCTTTCTCGAGACATATTTTTCAGACTTACCAACCTTATCTTTCCTCTGTAAACTCCCACCACAATGTAGGTTCAAGTTCAATCTACGCTATTTTTCTTTGGAATAGGACTAGAATTTCTTGAAACGGGAAACTCTTGCAATAATTCACCTTCCGTACTACCTAAGCTGTCTTATGTAAGTACTTTGTGAAGGAGGAGATGATGATTATAATATTATTGATCCTGTAGATAGCAGCACATAATTTAGATTGTAGATCATTCTTCTATTCAGTAGATTAATCAATTGTGGTGATTTATATCTCGATAATCGATAAATCTATTATTTTCTTATCTTACTGATGAACATTTGATTCTCCCTCTACTTAAAAATGATTCGTGATGTAAAAATTAAGTAATATTGATAGACATAGCCCAAGGTTACTATACAGAAGGTTATCTCAGTCATGTGCTCACATGACTTGGCGCATGACGTCACGCTCAGACCTCACACAGACTATTACTGTCTACACACACTACCGGACTGAGACAACCTTCTGTATAGTAACCTTGGGCATAGCCTACATAAGAGGATATCATTTGAAGCTATAACAAAACAAAATCTAAGTAGGACTTAAAATTCACTGTGTAAATCAGAAGAATAAAAAGAAAAACAAGAACTTTCAGTTCAGTGAGGTTGAGTCCTAGAGGAATACAATTCAAAATATATTGAAATTCATTGTAATAGTACTGTGTATTGTGTAATTACTGATCTACTTGGAAATTCCTACTTATCACACTCCTTCAATATGTTAAGTGGATAGGGAGGGGGAAGAAAATCTCTGCAGCATAGATGAAATTCCAACGATACGATCTAGTTTTACGAATAATGGTTGTGATTTTCCACAAATGAGAATAATAATGAATGTTGCGACGAAGGCAATACGTATAAAACAGTGTGAGGAGAAGACAGAGCTTCAGTATTCTGTTTATTGTGGCCTGTGGAAATAGTTCACAAAAGATGAGGGATGATTGGGAAGAGGGAATATGATGAAGGGAGGATCAAAAGAAGTATAGAGATGAGATGAGGATTTTATCTTCCCTCGTTGTTGTAACAAAGAGTATGTACGCTGATAGAATGAGGTTGCCTTTAAATTCCATCCGGCACTTTATTGGTCGATAATACATGATTATCACGTTGTCATTTTCATCATCGATCAATCAGAAGCGTTGGAATTTTCTCTATGAAATTGTATATTCTTGAAGCTTCTAATAAAACGACACCAAGCATTCATGTTACCAAAAGCACGTGTGAATTTGTTAGATCTTATTCAAAGAGATGTGAAGATCCATTTCTATTGAATCAACCAACTAATTGCTTTAGGTACTTGACAATTCCGTTTCTCTCAGCTTTCCTCATTTCACGCCAATTAACTCAATTCGAAGTAAATCTTCCATCATCATAACACGTCCTCTTCATTTTTTCAGGTCAAGAGAATAACTCCGTCTGATTCAGTTATTCGGATTTTTCGGACGGTTACTCGCACCTTATTTCTTCTTGTGGAAGTAATTGAAATCCCTCATCCAGCTTAGAGCTAAGGGAGAAGAGACAAAAAATTAACTACTTGAACAATATTCTTATTATCATTCAATTATGATTACTTGGCTCGGCTCCAGCACAAAATTGCACTTATATTGCAAAATGAAGACAAAAACATTAATTTTCAAGGAGCTATCGAGAAAACTTCAGGGTATGTGCTCGTCATTTTCGTAGAAGTACTCTAGAATTCTCAAGTTAAAAGGCGAATATTTAAAAGCGGAGCGAATAATATAATATCACACACTTCAATGCACTTCTAATAATTTCCGAAAAGATATGGGATTAAAAACAATTCATTACTCTTGAGAGCAAACAAAAATTAAATGAAGTTATTGAGGATAGAAATAATAAGAATCTGGAGAGGGACTGATTGAAATTTAAAAATTCTAATAAATAGAAGACTCAATGATATAATTCACCAGAGCCTTCAACCCCTCAATTATTAGTTGTGAATCAATTCGATTTCAATTTTCCCTCAACGAGTAAAAAGAGTACTTCAATGCTCTGTGATTGGTTCGGCGTCATTAATGCATGCGTAGAAAAATTGGCGCCAGTTTAAGCTGCGATGCTATCACCATGTTGCTCAATACAAGGTTTTCTACATTTACGATATTTCATTGTATGTATGATATACTACTCGGACATTTAAATTTATAAAAGTCATATTTTGAGAAATGGGCCATAGAAAGGGGGTTAGCACCCCTTTTGGTGAATGTGCATCAGAATGCAGAACACCTGTATTTTTTTCAGTAGTCAGAATAATTTTAATTCCATATCTTACACAGATTATGAATGTTTGAAAATATTACAAGTACAAGTACAAATTTATAAAAACTATACAATAACACATAATACAAAGTTTCAATACCATGGAAATGTGCCTACATAGGTATAAAACCTGTGCGTAGGCAATATGAGAATTCTGAAAGTTTAAAGAGTTTTTAAGGTTTAAAGGGGAGGTTTAAAATTTAATCCATCTATTTCAATATAATACTATGCTTTGACGATTGTTGTGTGTAAGAGGTAGTAGTTCCAAGGTGGTCGATAAGTTTCTTCCCTGTGGAGATATGCCATGAGCATGAAATTGCCAAATAAAAACATGTTAGTATCTTACTTAGTTCAATTTACTTAAGCTATTATATCTCCTAATTAATTCAATTTAAGAGATCAAATTTAAAGAAAGAAAACCTTCAACAAACACCTATCTTCATTGGCTCCATCCAGCAAAGGAAACTCCTGTCCGCTGAGTGATAGCATCAATTCAAGCATTAATCAAGCTAATATCTAACAAAAAAATAACAAAGGAGGTAATAGTGAAAAATAAATTATAATATTCTACTGATGTCAAAGAAAAAGTTTTCAACTATCCAGTCAATGACTTCTTTTCCCATCCTTCGGCTGACCATGTCAAAAAACCATTAATTCTGTTACCGGGGCTGAAATTCATTAGTTTACTGCTAAGATAACTCAATTGTCTGCATAATTTTGTCAAATTAGTGTGGTTGATGTAATGTAAAAATGTTATGTGAATTCATTCTAAAGAAACTTCTATGATTAGCAAGGAAGATCTAGTTATTTTCTTAATACTATTTTATACTATGCAGGAACAAAAACTGGATTGATATTGAAATAAGAAATTGGGGTTATAAAATTTTACTTCGACTCGAATTGCTTAGCTTATTTCTATAACAACACAAATCGTATGTTTTCATTTCAACGAGCTCAACATTTCAATGAAGCTTCTAATTGCTTTAGAAATTTTAAAGCAAGAAATATCAATAGCTCTTCTAAAAATAGAAACAGATGACATTTCAATGTGGAACATGCATAACAATCCAGATCAGTCCGCCGAGAACCACTACAAACAAGTGTGGGTTGGAAAATAACAAAAATGTTGTAAGCTAGTAAGCATTCTGTTGAAAAGGAAAGGGCTGTGGGACCAATTCCATCCCGCTGACTGACACATCTTGCTTCCTAATCGATGACATCAAAGGACCAACAATAGCGTGGTGACGTAACAAATGCCAAGCGAATCAACACCATGCTTCAACAAACAGCCATCACAACAAAACTGACACGCATGTTAACTGATACGCAAAATCCCCGTTATAGGAAAATAACAAGGTCTTATTCTTGCTGCTAGTATTTTTCAACAGAAAATAATTATAGCTGCCTATAGAATATCTTAGAAGTAAGAGAGTATGAAACCACAGTTACTCGTAGTATAATATGATTTCCTGGTCCTTGATGAAATTTAACGTTATGTGAGTTATGAATGTTGAATTATGAAAGTTTAAAATCTACCTTTTGTTGAGCTGATTTTACACGATGATGGTGCATAGAGGCCTTAATGAATTTCTAATACGGTACTCACCACTCCAACTAACCAAATTTTCACAGAAATCAAATTTATTTGAGTCGTTCATCGAGCTGATCAATAAGTACTGAGAAATCTGTATGAATAGCAGCGCTGAGGCATTCCCCCTTGCAATATTCAACCAGGACTCACCGTTCTCCAACAATGGGACTTCGTCTCCAATTTCAATCTAATTAATTTGATGGATTGCACAACCCACAGAGCTTCATGCCTCTAGACATTATTACTTAAAACAAAACTCAAAAACGTGATTTGTCGTTTACCTGTTTAAAAATGGATAAAAATCTGGCAAATTTCGGATTCAACTGAAAAATTTCAACAATATTTAAAGCTGTTAATTGGTTATTTTATATTGTGATGTACTTGAATCTTGAAATGAAAAATATAATAGCAATAGTAACAACAAACAATGACACTCATCGATTGAAAGAAAAGCGTTATACACAATTAATAGACTGAAATTGGAAGAGTTTTATTTATTGATTGAAATTTTATACATTCATATAAGTGAGATGAATAATTTACATTAAAATAGCATTTGTTTTAGAAATTTCATAATAATGTAAAATATCACTTAAGCTGTACACAACCAATTTTCTGTCCAAGTCTCGTTGTAAGTTGATCATTAGGCCACTGCACTATATAGACAATCCCTTATTGAAAATAGATCACTTCCAAGCAAACCAATATAGTAGGTTAACCAGTTTCTCAATTATGTTCTCTCAGTTCAGACCACATGAAGGTTTTGAAGTTCATCTGAAAACAAATACAGGTTCATAGATTATCTTGGAAAATACGTAATAATTATAATGAAATCATAATAACTATGGGATAATACAATTCATGGATGATCTTAAGTTGTCAGCAATGAATTCATATTACAATACATTGAATAATTATTTTATCAGAACGTGAAGGAGGTGTTTTTAATGCTGTATAAATATCTGGCAGAAATATCGACTTTTCATTGTACAGTATTATTGATTCTCAGAGAAAAAGAAAGAGCGGAATCAAATCTGCTTAAAAGTTACAAATCAGGACTAAAACGGTGATCAATAATTTTTGAAACTTCTAATTGGATTTGAAGATTAGTGATTTTCATTGATGTCTAATCAAAGTCAACTAGAACGTTCTCTTTGTACTAAGGCATTGCAACTGTAGCATTTCTGAAATGAGCATTAGTCTTATTAACATGGGTCCTATTCATTCCGAACACGTTCCTTTCTCGTTATCTGCTCAAAAGGTTCATTTTAATCAAAAGGCTCAGTGATTTCGAGGCCAATAGCTTGAGGCTCATGGTATCATGAGAATCTAATTATGAATTGATTAAGGAGGAAAATCGATGAGGAAATCCTGTAAATTATGAATATTCGGTCTGAACTAACTCTTGTTATAATATAGACATTACATCAATGTCTCTCTTGATATTCAATGTGGAGAATGATCGATGAACACAAAGGCCCTTGGAAACTCAAATCGCGGAAACTTAGCGACTCGGATAACAAACATGTGTTTTCAAATGATGGCGTTCATACAATAAGATTGCAGGATCGCCTGAGCGTCATCATTTGAAAACTCATGTTTGTTATCCGAGTCTAGAGAGTTTTGTCTCAGGTCAATATACAGAGAATGTGACATGCATACGTAATATAATAGTCTACTGTAGCAATAGACAGTATAAAGTTCAATAATTGTGATTGGAGTAGAGGTTATACTGTTTTATAAAAATAATGAATTCATAGATGAATAGGTGATCTGTAAAATAAACCCGTAAGTTATTGTCGGTCTGCCTTTCTCCATTATCACAGGACTTCAAATTTCTTGAAACAGACCTCTGGCCTACTAGAATTGATCCCTATAAGATAATATCTATTGATATTGATGTAATCATCATATACTGTACAGTACGGTACTGTATGTTTCTGTGTAGTAAGCAGCATATTTTGTTAGTTCCAAACGCGAATCCATCGATTTCAACACCACGTCTACAATGTTTGCTTGTTGCAATGGACATTGCAACATGAACATCAATAACGACGGGTCCAAATTGGAAATTACTTCCATTCTCCATGCCGGCTAAACTGCGAGCTACAGATTTGCTAAAATAGCAGTCGGCAGCAATCATTTTCGCTCTCAACACCCCCTCATCACCAAAGGCGTTGTATCAGAAATCAGACAATTGTTTATTTGAACGGGTCGTCGAAGTTCCTACTCTGAAGGTCGATCGCTGGAATTGTTAGACTCAGCCAGCCATCAACTATAATATAATATGCTTCCATAATTTGTCCAAGTTTCTGTAATGTTTAGTTCAGTTTGGTTCAGTTACTTAACAATATTCAGTGCTAAATTATTAATATTGATCGTCAAATACAGTAAATCCAACGCTAAGTCTGGCAACACATATAACAATGAACCTCAATATGAATACCATTACAATATAAAATAATTGACACATTAAAACTAGCAAATTCAAGAGAATATTCAGTAGTATGCTAGTTGAACACAGTTAAAATAGCTTTGATCAGAAGCAGATGGAGATCATTGTATTGTTATGTGATAAAAACTTTCTCGCATGAATAGATTGAGATTGGATTAGTTTTAGGTTGACAGAAACATGATTGGTATTCAACAATATCTTGCTTCCAATATTTCGTTGCATTGACTTTATGAAGCGTCGTAGTTGTGACAATATTTCTAAGGTAAGGCATTCTCTAGATCTGGTACATCTGAATTACCATTTTTCTATAATAATTGATGATAGCCTGTGGTTAATAGACTAGATAACCAGGTCTATGGTTGATCTAAACTTTTTACGGTGTAAAATAGGTTCTCTAGGTTAGCCCTTCTCCTGCTTCGAATGAACGTTTGGAGGATAAACTATCAAATAATAACAAACTGTTTTCTAGTACTGTAAATATTTGACGGTTTCGTATTAAAGTCAATGATAATGACGGCACAGTATTATAATAAAGTCATGTATAATTTGACTGCAGAATATTAAGAATGAATCGCGCCAAAAATGAGACCTATTTTATTAAAATAGGACCTTTATCAAGAATTCAAGATCAAGAAGGACCTTGCGTATTATAATGATTATTCAGAGTGGAGCAAACAAGTTTATTACAGACAAAAATATTCTAAGCTATTGCAAGACTCTACCCATGGTCTTGCGAGATGTATTGTCTTCAAGAGATGAAAAACGCATAATCAGCAAAATATTAGACCGCTGTCCTACGTATAGCGTGACTGGGAGCTGTACAGGCCCAATTTATTTCAGCCTTATTTTGGTAATATTCTTCATTTCACACCGGGGGGCGGAATTTCTTAGAAAATTCGTTTTTTTATGGATGCCTGGCACATTGCGTGAAATTGAGGGAAATTGTAATTTGTGAGAATCATGAATCAAATGATGCTCCACGCTTACGTATTCTACCTCTCTGCTACTAATGAATTCAACAATTTTATAGTGATAAAACGATCTCTGCTGTCTGTTCTTCCAGGAAGTCATAATAATTATTATATAACGGGAATTATAATTCTCAACTCGAGTCATCCATCCTCTTCAATGGTATTATTTCACTTATACATTTTCCCAACTGAATTTAATTTTATATTCTTATTAGAATATACTCGTATCGAAATATAGTATATTGTATTGGAATAACTCATATGGTGATCAAAAACGCGCTATTGAAATGAAATATTACTTACTCCGCCTTCGGTCGTAATGAAAATTCGGATGAAACGTGATTTAATTAATCCCTTACAGTTGAATAGTAGAATTCCTTTTGAAGTATCATCCTGGTATGGATATGGCTAACCTCAATAATTTGGTGGTTTTTTCAACTTATTTGTAGAAATCTCATTGATGTTGTGGAACTCCATAATGTAATAAACCGCTAAAAGATCACTGTTTTATTCATCTGCTTAACTAGCACATTTCAACTTATTTGTTAAAATTTAATTTTGTTAAACTTATTTGATAAAACAGTGGAATTGACAATATCTTTTAGTGTTTTATTTCAATTTGGTGCTTCATGAATTACGTCATAATCAAGTTGCACTCTTGTAGCAGTGTAACTGTAGTGACATCATGATCAAGTCCCTTGTTTCATAAGAGATTAATAATGTTTATTCTGATATCTGTTGTTGAATTAATAAGTAAATTCAATTGGAAAAATGAAATCAATAAGGCTACATATTTTTTATCGACAATGTCTGAGAGCTGCTTCCTTTAACTATCTATAAGTATCCTACCTATCACGAACAAGATTGTGCTAGAATTTCTAGCCTGATTTCAATGTAGAACCAACAGTAGAAGATGATCATTCCACTATGCACCATATAGTTGACTTCCCAACCAAGCACGTAGAACTGCTTACAATTTCACAGAAGCTTCCTGACAGCGGGTAGATATTAACGTTACAAGCGGTGTATTGGGTAAGCAGGCCTACTAATTCAGATAGCCATAGATTCCAATACCAGCATAGTAAACCAAGTGAGCAAGTGTGTGTATCAAAGCCAAGGCTCCTTGATAAGCGCGTGCCATCCATGTTCAGTGTAGGCTACATGGCTCAAGCGGGTCGGCTTTGACATAATATGGGGCTGAAATCAAGATTATCCACTTCCTACTACAATCGCAGTTGGTTCTTAATAGTAATGACAATCGAACCTGACATCAGGCAGAAAGAAGTACCCTTTCCAAATACGACTCCCAACTTATTATCTCAATTTCTCTCTCAAATAAGAATAATATACTAATTTTTGAATAGGTAAATAAATACTCATAACACTTCAAGAACTCGCGGTTGGATACATGTGAGATGTGATGTTGAATTAGCCGGGTGCATCCAATCAATATTTCTACTCAGAAGAAGCTGACGTTTCTTCTTTAACTCAGAGGACATCTTCGGAGGGTTGAGGAGTCCACACTGGCTCCTTCTAGTTTCTTGAAATCGAGGCATTCTTTCGCGAACGGAGAACATATACAATATACATCCATTTCATTCCACCTGTTCGTGTCGGCGCTGCTATTGAATGGAGTTCCGGGAGAATTGTCTTGCTTATGTGACAGAGTTGTTTGAGGAGGGCATCCGCGAAAGAATGCCTCGACCTCGAAGAACTAGGAGCCAGTGTGGACTCCTCCACCCTCCGAAGATGTCGTCTGATATGGCGACGAAACGTCAGCTTCTAGTAAGTGATAATATTGATCGGATGCACCCGGGTAATCCAATTTTTTGACGACTACACCAGCTAAATGTTCTCATGTTGAACTGAATCCAAAAAGCATGGTTATTTGTAACATATCGATAATAATCTTGACATGAATTTGGGCTGGGTGCGCGCTAAGCCGGTCCCGGCTGCCTAAAAGTCATGTCAGAAACCCTGAACTGATCAGGAGTGACCTGAAAACTCTGACACCAGACCTGAGCAAGCCAGGTTACACGGAATTATTATTAACTTCAAATACTCATATAGTTTATATTATATTCATATAATAAATAAATACATAGTATCACAAAGTATCTGAATCTGTAAATACTCAAGTAATAAGAAAAAATATTTACAGATTCTGAAAAAAACTTATGAATAGGAAGTTATTATACAGAGTTATCAACACCCAAATAGCTTCGCTACTTATCCAAGATAGAGAAAGATTTGAAGATCTAATATAATCTATTCTTTATCATCAACAAGTGATTAGTACACTATCAGTTCAACTGATAGATCAATAATCTACTAATATTGATTATTCATTCGTTCTATGTTCTTTTGAGGTCAAACAAAAACACTATAATCCATTCAATAGTCTTCAAAAGAGAAACCTTTTTCCAATATTGGTAGTAATTAGGAACAATTGGACAACCAACTATGCTAAAAACGAACCGTTAAAATCAGCCAGGGGCGGATACAGAATTGAGTTTTGGGGGGGTCAATTTAAAAAATTGCTAGATGTCGAGAGGTGATTGTTACCCACTGATTCCACTTTTATAACCACACCTTTCAGAACCACAAACCCCCCTCCCTCCAACCGATGTTAAAAGAATACTCTCCAAGAGTAGTTATCAATAATTAATAGAGAGCCAGGGAGTTCTCTCCCGGAAAAATTTTGAATAGAAGACTTTAGAATTAGCATTTCAAGTAGGAATAAAGCTTCAACGATTTTCCTAAGAGGTTCTTGTTTCTTTCTCCAATTTCCAATTTTATAGCTTCATAGGTACTTATCTATGCTACATGAAATGCGGGTATTCTTCCCTTCCACCAGGAAGAACACTATAATCCATTCAATAGTCTTCATAAGAGAAAGGTTTCCACTCCTTTACTTATCCTAAAAAATGGATTTCCAACGTATTGTTTAAAATGCTCGCATTCATTATGAATGGCTTTATAATATGGATGAGGAGACCAAGTTACATTCTACAGAGATGCCACTTGTAGATTGACCCGATTCTTCATCAAATAAAAGAGTGGAGTCTTAAATCTGCATTTGTGTCTGAACGACGTTCACGTTTAACCGCAGACGATTAAAAGTAGATTTTCTCTGGTTTAAGTATCCAATTTTATAATTATTTTGTCTTGTAAGATCGAATTAATCATGAATAGCAATAAGGACCATTGAATAACCATAATAGAATGTACTATTTTGATAGAATTATAATTTATAAATAGGTCAATTAATAAACTTTACCAGGCCCATGTAGAAGCTGTTATGATGGTTTTTGAGATACAGTATTATGTCCCCCTCTGTATCTGCCACTGTTCACAACTTGAAATAATCCATGTCCACAGAAATGCTGCAACCCTGGCGTCCCTTTTAAGATTGTATCGACAATGATACTTCAGTGACTAAAAAGTAATATAAAATTAACACTCGCATCTGAGATGTTGCAGAATTTCTCCATAGTAGGTAAAGAATGAAAACAATGTTGTCTATTCCACAATGAATATATTCAAAACGTAGGTAAGTATCGATGCTCATGGCATCATCTTCCGTGTTGAGTGAGCCATGAGCATCGAAACTTAAGTATGTTTTTAAAAATATTGATTGTGATATAAATGTGTGTCCGTCTTTTCCCTGTTTGAAAGCACTTTTCAAATGTTATGAAACAGGCCCCAGATCTTGCATCTTCCCGACTGACCCGACATGCTGTCAGCGAAGGAAGTACGGGCCCGTAGGGCCCGCGACTCGGAAAATTCAAGAGTGAAGACCCTGGAAAAGCAATTTCTACTCTATTTTCTAGACTCTGGGGAGGTTTCAACATTATGTAGAAGAACTTATGATATGAATTATAAATTTATTTATATCGTTGTATGTTTTATTCTTTACTTTATGTCTATTACTTTATTTTATTCTATTTCATTATTATTGATTTATTATGAAGTTATGAATTTCATTTTATTTCTATTTTGTGATTTCAATTTTTTATGGCAAATAAATGTTTTGATTTGATTTTGATTTGAAGCATAGTATCCGCCCCTGTCAGCAACCGACTGATCATTAATTTATTAAAGAAGCCTATTTTTGCTTTGTTCCAATTATCTTGTCTAGTTTCTTATGTTAATCGTAAATGGCAACCGACTGATCATTAATTTATTAAAGTAGCCTATTTTTGCTTTGTTCCAATTATCTTGTCTAGTTTCGTATGTTAATCGTAAATGGAAGGTTCTGAATACTTCGTGAAACAATTGATTAATTTATTGAAAAAACTTAATAACCGTACTTGAAGTGGACGAGCTGGGTGGCGGTTCAGATGGCGTGCTCGGTGCGAGTGAGGCTGCAGTCGCGCTGCCGACGCACACTGACATAGGTGGCGCACGTGTTGACTCGGCCGAGCGGCTCGCTGCGACGGCGCTTCTTGCGCTGCTTGCGACGCGGCAGCGCGCAGCCCAGCACGCCGCAGAAGCCGGCTCTGAAGTGCGCGTTCATCCAGCAGTAGATGAATGGGTTGTAGCAGCTGTGCGACATCGCCAGCCAATGACAGGCGAACCACAGGTAGGGCAGGCCGCTCCATTCCGACAGCCACTCTTTGCTCTCCCATGTTATCTGATCACACAAATTGAAACTTGAATTAAATTCGTAAAATTCGTCAATTCAATTGCTTATTCAAAATTTGAAAAGCTATACATCAACATATATATTTTTTGCTGTGGTGATGTGGTAATCATGTGGTAAAGATGTGGTTTTTGCTTTGGTCATTTATAAGCTCTTAGCTTGTGCGTGGGTTATGGTAAGGATTATAATGAGAGATGAGTGGAACTACATCTTTAGGTGGGTTCCGAAACAGGAATGAATGACTTCAGCGAAAAAAAGCCTTGAACTGGAGTGGTCACCCTTACAATAGAAGAAACAGGTGCAAGTCTCTTATCTAATCTTGCGGTTAGACACCGACACGACCACAAAGCCAATCGCCTCCCAATATAAACACATCTCACATTACATTAAAAAATGATAAAAGTTAGGCTCTCCCATGTTATCTGATCACACAAATTTAAATTTTAAATTAAAATGAAAGCGCCCTATCGATGCAAATGCTCATTCAGAATATAGAAAATCTTGCATCTTTGCGGACACATCACACAATAGATTAGAAAATGATGGACTTTCTGCTCTCCCATGTTATATGATCACATGTATGTGAAATCATAGGCTGCTTCGATGTAAACGCATATTCTAGATAGCTAAAGAGTTGAAAAGATAGTTTTGAGGGTTGAAATCCCGCCAGGGCCAAACAATTTTGTATTGAAAAATCGATTTCAGGAGCGAGAGTCACAAGCCACTGCGAACATTTTGATTATGAGAAGACAAATATCTAGAGATGAAGTAGCTTATTATGTTGACGTTGAAAATGTATACCCTGACAATGTGTATTATTAGCGATAGAACCAATCGTAAGGGACGTGAGGATTGCAGGATTTCCCAGAGTTCTAGAGCATCGAACAGCTTTGAATGTTTGAGAAGCTTATGCACTGGGTTGACACAGAAGGCTTGATAGTTGATAGACCTGTATTTATTATTAGAAAAAGTTAACTTACAACAAAGCCCAGGCTCTCTCACTCTGATCACAACTACTTCTGATTATAATTTGCAATGTGAATTGATGTTATCACATTACATTGATAAGGAGTATTAATATTGCTGGGTAGAGTCAAATTTTTAAAGGATGCTCTTCTTCATGCATCTTCTTCGGTTCATTACCAAAAGATCCTCTTATATGGGAGCCAATTTCTTCAACTACCTACCTCTCAAAACCTTACGAAAAAAACTCATAAAAAACCGAGTGCATCGCCTTATCCGTGATTTCATGCCCTGAATAAGTTTATTAGGTTGTACAGTATTGAATTTGACTACGAATGAATTGTGTACAGAACAGCTTCAAGGAAAGAATATGAGAATCTTCCAAAATGGTGATAGATTAATATGTACCAACTACCATTAAAGATGTTAATCATCACCAATACAAAGACGTTAATGAAATTTTCAAATAATAATTGAATAATACTTGTTTTTGAACTGATAATTTAGGAAACTCGCTCATTATTTCGTCTACTATTCAGTATAATATTATTGTTTTATAATAATATTAATAATTTACAATACAATATTTCTGATATTCATTATACAATATAATTTAATAAGTATGATTTATCATACAATACAATAAAATTCTATACGAGGCAGCTTTCAGTTCCAAACATGTGTGCTTTTGTTTTCTGTTTTCTATTTAGTGCTGAAAGTTGCATTCCTGTTGGGGAAATTGGAGCCTCACTTTCGATGTGACGGGAAAGCTTTGATCTCCTGCTTGCCAAAAACAAAAAAAAAGACGTTTCTAGGAATTCCGTATTCCATTATAGAGGAATATGCGTCTCCCTCAAGGTTACTAGAGACAAGGTTGTTCCAATAACTGCCTGTGAAGGAGCGAAATGACAAACGGGTGGGGGAGACCTTACATAGTGTGACGTAGTTCAGTTCAGCCAAGTTCCTAAAGTATCGTACACTTTTCAGCGTTTCGCCTTTCAACCCGTTTGTTTCTATGCCTTTTCTCAGAAATAAGTTTCCAAGAAATAAAAAACAATAATGATAGAGCTCCCAGGCATGGGTTCTAGTCCTCTTTCGAATAAAATTGAAATCAGTTCCACTGTGGTTGTCGTGTTTTGTCAAGTGAATACTACTAAAGAGTTGTTGGTTGTTGCAGCAGTTGCTATCGGCTCGGTAATATTGTAATACAGTATTGGGTTATTATCGGTCGACTTAATGATTATTTCAGTACAGCTATAATAAATTACATAAATTTTTATTTTAATTTTATGTGTGTTTACGTGTAAGAGTCATATAGAAGTCATAGCCTATAACTTTTATGTTTGTGCTACGGAATGTGTTAATAATAGTGATATTCGAAATGGTTAGTTGTGCAGTGCAAAGCTACAAAGTCTATAATGATAAAGAAGGGAATAAATATAATTTTCATTATTTTTACCAAGGACAATAATATAATATATGATAAATGTATGTGTTAATTGTTATAGAAGGGCTGATCCTTTCAATCCAATAATGCTAGGATTTGTTCAAAGCATTTTACTGCCGAAAGTTAGGAACGAGATTTGCAGATGAAATTGACTGGTAAGCAGAAAAGAAAACTATTGAAAAAAGATGCTATTCCAACACTCAGTCTTCCAAATTCAAATTTATCATCAGATCAAAAGACATCAAGGAGTGGAAGAAAGTCTAGAAGAGAAAGGAAACAGGTGGTCAATCTTTCATAGTGGAAAGATAAGGAGGAAGTGATACAAGAGAAGAAGGAAGTGACACAAAAGAAGAAGAAAGTACACAAAAGAAGAAGGAAGTGACACAAAAGAAGTGAGAGTAATTTTAGTCAACACCGAAAACATTAAATTAAAAGCCGAATTAGCAACTTCGACAATGAAATTCATTTTTGGAAAAATGTATTGAGAGAAAGAAAAGCGAGATGTATGACAAATATAAAATCTCTGGAGAAAAATTTCTCCAGCATGAGAACGCAAATGGTAACGCAACGTCCGTGGAGAAGAAATTGAAAAAGATATTATCAGATATTTTAACACCAGGACAAATTCAGATTTTGTTGAATAAGAAGAAAAGAGCTTGGTGGAGGAATGAAGATATTGAGGCAGCATTTGTGTTGAAATCATTGTCTCAAAAAACATACAATTTTTTAAGACGGAAAATAAAATTTTAAAAATTAATAAAATATCCACAGACAAGATAATTTTTCAATTGTTATGTGAGTCTTTCGAAATTATTTGATCTCAAACATTTTAATCTGATGACTATTGAAAACGTAAATACATTGACAGATTGGATGATTTTACTTGAAAATCAAGTAAATAATTCAAACATATTGGAACTTTTTTCTCAACAGAAACAAAATTAATTTAATTGTTTCCTATTGATTAACTCATGAGTATTCAAAGCTTGCTGCAATTGGTATTGATGTGGAATGGAGATTAAGCGTATCAGGAAACGCAGGCAACGTGTTGCTGATTTGTGATTGGTATCAGTTTATATTCGGGTTTAGGCTGCAGGGCTTAATCCTATATCAAAGTTTCAACGCTTCATACACCACTAGGCCATTAATCAAGAGGAGCTTGATCAGTCGATTGAGAACACCACTAGTTCAGCTGCACTGACTGAATTTCTAACGGTCCTCTAAATTTGAACTAGATTCAGTGGCGTATCTAGGATCAGTCAAGCAATAAGTACTGCTACATTGAATATGTATACAGTGAATCACTATGTTAATCAAATTTTACCTTACTGTCAACTTTACCTTACTAAGAATGTCTAACTATTTCTAGAAATGGAAGATATTTCTACTTTGAATAAGTAAATATCAATAAACTAGGGCTTATGGAGAGGAGATCCTCAAGGCTAGAGTTTATGAAAAGAAGCCCCGAACAGTCTGGACGAATTGAAGGACGCAATTCGCGTGGAAGTCGCCCAAGTTGAGAGAGCAATGTTGGCGAGTCTACGCCAACTTCCAAGAACGCCTCCAGCACTGCATCAACGATTTCGGCCAACACATGCCTGATGTGATTTTCCACACTCGACTATCTAAAATGCTATTTCATTACGAACCTGTTTGCATTAATAAATATATTTTTGAATAAAAATTAACAATTTTATGATTTTTTTAAAAAACGGACATCCTCACTGCCGCCCCTTGTATATAATATGGATCACACAAATCTAATTAATTCCACATCCCATTATTAGTATACAAGTAAACGGAATTTGCAATGCAATATCAAAATCAATCAATAACAGGCTGTTTAGCAGCTATAGAGGCAGTTATTTTCAGATTGGTAGAAGATTTGTTTATCAATGTACGAGTAGGTACTGAATAGAATCAACTAGTCAACATTTATAATATCATATACCATTTTTGTCATGCTTTTCAATAATAATGATAAAACATCGAACATTTGATGAAATTGATTCTTTTATATCACGTACTAACATCATGGAAATTTCTATTGATTTTAGGCGATATAAGAAGATCCCATTCCCTATGAAAAATTGGAAATCTGATCAATATTTCACATATACAGCACCTTAAGAGCAAAAATATCTCCAGAGGAATCTGAGTCACGATGGAAGAATTGAATAACTCGATAGTATGAGATTGATGCATGAATATTTTGTGGGTAGCAGGTGATAGGTATGAGGTCCAAGGGGAGTATGAGAAACTGATTCAACTTTTCCACGAATTGTGCATGTGCTAGAGGGAAAATGCTACAAGGTGTGAAATCCAACATCTGTCAATGCTTCTGGAGAAGAAAACTTTAACATTCCGTTTTTTGTTGGAAGAAACCTTCCCGCCAATCAGTTTTTCCCAGGGAATTTTCGAGTTCCTACTATAACTAGCAACTTCATTTACATGCGAATGAAACTCGTAATAATTAATGTCTTTCTCTCCCTGATAGAAGGAATTCAGGGCAGCACATTCAACTGTGAGAACCCAGTTAAATTTAAATATGCTACTGTGAACTTGAAATAGATTCTGCATATGAAACGGGCTTGGATGAAGAGATGCTACGCCCCATAAGCAGTTATTGTTAACGATTGTAACGAGTGTCATTAGTGCTCCAATGTTCGTTTCATGGAAACATAATATTATGTGTTTTTCATAAGCACGTTATTTTAATGCAGGTATACTCTGAAAAATATAAATTTTTAATGATGTCTTGATTTTTTATGATAGAGAAAACCTAGTCATTGGTGAATTATTTCAAATTTATGTATTTTATTTATGTTTAGGACTGCTATCCAGATTCTCCTGTGTAACTTAGCAGTTTAGATCTAACCTATTTGACTAAAATAAATCAAATTCAAAGAATTTACATCCAATCTACTGTACTCCATCCAATTTGGATAAAGCAATGCTGTTTTACACGCACATAAATATTTCGAAGCTAAAGTTACTTTTAAATAATGTTATTTGTTTTAAAAATCAATTTAATAAGCCAAAGAGGTAAACATTCCATAATTGAATCATATAGGTTCATTTCATATTGAATGTTAAATACTCTTTTGGGAAATTTATCTTAGATATAGAGAATCTTATAATGTTTTTCACTTTATCTTCAATACTGATTTCTTGCTGTTCCAGTTCCAGTCCTCATGTTACTATTCACGCTAATCGTTACATTACATTATCATTACTATACATTAACATTAACTTCACATTGTATTACATATTAACATTACATTACATTAACAACAGTTACATCAATGTGATACCTTCATTAAAACTTAGAGTAATTTCAGTATCTTAGGGAGGGAAACCTAATAGGCTACCAAAGATGTAAAGACAATACAATCCAAGATTTCAATACAATGTATTTCCTACTATTCTCTCGTTACTTTAATCTACTTCAAGTGGAGGTTTCCTTATGTTTTAATTATCGTAATAAGTGTGTCTCATCACAAAGATATAACTTGGAATAAGAAATGACAACCAATATCCTCATGATGAGTAGCCAACAGAGAATATCGGGTGAATGTCATTGAAAAGCAGTAATATAAGTAGTAATACCGACAGCACAGAGAAGTCTCAAAAAGTTCCTGGCGGAGAGGATAAGAGGATTGGTGGAACTATTGTTCGACTTCAAATTCTACCCCGCCTAGTCGAGCACAGTCGTACTTCTGAGGATTCAGATTTTCTGAGCTGCATCTGCAACCGTACTAAAGTGAAAAACTGTTGAAATTGTCAACAGCTGATTGGTTGCCACGCTTACTTGGTGGATTGAAAATGAACGGACAAGAAGATAGTAGACCTACTACATCAATATGACGTTATAGATTCAAAAAATGATTGATTATTTTAAGTAAGCCTCCTTCAAGAGTCATTATTATCATCATTGTGATTGAAGTTTCCGCAAAACGCATAGTAATTCAGTTGAAAAAATATATTCTATTCTTCCTTTTTTACAGGCCTGGTAATAACCGTATTTGAATTTTTTAAACTATTATTTCTCTCAACCTCTCTCTTCCTTCTCCAGTATTTCTTAACTCTTACACTCTGAGAGAGACTTCATTCTTCAGACCAAGTTTCAAGTCTTGATTCCTCTTGGGGAACGTTCTTGAAAGTTCGTTTCTGTTCTGTTCTGTTATTTATTTTGTTTTATTCTGTTCTGTTCATTATTCCAGTTTCTGGAAATGACATGAATCAGCAGAATTTGCATTACTCTCAAGTAAATACAAACAGTAGAATTATATTATTACATGAATGATATATATTTCCTACTGAGCAAATGCAATGATCAAATGTGTATAAAATAATTGAATTCAAACAAGGATGTTCAATGATGTCAACATTCAACCAACCATGTAATTAGTATCCTGACTGGTGAAATAGCTTCGAGTCATGCAAACAAGTCTGTTGCACACCATTCATATTTTATTAACTCATACTTATTATTTAATGTATATTGGAAACAACAACAAATGCCACAATGTAAGAACGATTCTTATCAGCAACAGATAATGAATGCTTTAGGCTTAAGCTTTGTTACATAAGATTTTTAAATTTGAAGAATAATATTGAATTTTTAAATACTGTATAATAATAATTATTCTGCGTTTTAAATGTATGGGGGAGGGCGATTTATCCATTTTAATAGTTTCTTAATCCAATATTTACCAGGAGTATATTGAGTGGCAGCCAACAGATTGTAAAGACAGCGACGACTGTGAGCATCATCTTCACCATCTGGAAAAATTGAGAGACTTGTTAAAATGGTACAGATTGAGGCAGTTTAACAATTTGCAATTTCTATGAGACATGAAATTCAAGTCATGTTAATCCAAATCGGCTACTTTTCAATACTTACCTACTTTTATGATATTACCCATGAAAATTTTAATATTATCGTTTATTTATTGGTTCACGAATTATCACAACACATATTCGCTGTTCCATCATTAATGTGAAGTTTACAATTCATTCGTTGTCATTTTTTTATCCTCATACTCTGTCACACTTGGAAGAAATGGACAGTAATTTTGTTTATTGTGATGACTGGAGAAAGTTCTCTTTCGCGGTTTGGATTTTTGCGGGCTACAATGAGATCCTGTGCATCACATTTTTCAGAAGCCACATTAGACAGCTACATCGCTATCGTTGGAGTCAGAATTCAAAGTTGATAAGCAGTCATTTGGGAACTTGAGAGTAGGCCTTAGTTCGAGTGCATAATTTTATAGGCATTAGAAAGCCTCACCCTTTTCACAAATCACATTTATTCAGACATGAACCGCGCATTTACATTTGATTGACGATTTCTTCGATTTGAATGGAATTTACTCGACTGGCTCTTCGTCCTAAAAGACATTCATAGCACTGATAATTCCAATCTCCATCTACATTCTTCATCTCCATAATGATAGATAGACATATCCTCAATCAGTATGCAAGAAAAAAATGATGATTTCAAATTAATTGACTGGATACCAGCTTCATCGCCGAGTTTTTAATAATTTCAATCAATTTCAATTATTGAGAGTGGCGATTTAGAATTTTTTCATTCATACTAGTTGATGCATTCCTGGATCAATTACCTAAAATATCAGTTAATCATTTTATAACTTCAAATAACTTTATCAAGAAATTATTTTTCAATACATTGAGAGATTGATAACTAATAAACAGAACCGAAGGGTTGAACAGGATTGTTTCATTTACCATTTCCACAGAATAATTTCATTTAAAAACACAATAAGAGAGAATTGTATGAGGCGAAGAAATATTTAAATAATCATCATCCACAGTCACTTGCTATTACAGTTATAATTATTTACAATTTTATTTCGTTTCTGTAATTTTTTATTAGATTGAGGGAAA
Source organism: Laodelphax striatellus (assembly GCA_017141395.1). Lineage (NCBI taxonomy): Eukaryota > Metazoa > Arthropoda > Insecta > Hemiptera > Delphacidae > Laodelphax > Laodelphax striatellus. The sequence continues at coordinate 20,595,079 of CM029530.1, forward strand.
AAATATTCAGTTGACTCATTCGTCGAGCTCGCAGTAAATTTGAACTTCACCATCCCTCTATCAAAGTATGCATACCGGGATTTCGCAAACACGTCCCGTATTTTGTTATCACGGACTCAGGCGTTTGAAATATTCGAATACCAAACGAATTCACTCATATTAAACTCAAACCCGGAAAAATACTGCTTATTTATTTACATGAGCGCATCGGCATTTTATGAAATGTCTACATAATTAATAACGTAGGTAATTTTTATTTGTAAATACCAACAGTGTTTATTTTCCATCTTCTTTTCAAGTTGTTTGCCATGATTACATGATAAGTGATCCATTGAAGACTGCTAATTACGAGTACTACGACTCTCCACTGCTCCAGATAAAAACCATCTGTTAAATCTGAGTAAAGAAGCAGATTTTTCATACTATCAAAGGAAACCGTTCTTCTAATATACCTGATTCATAAGTTGGATGATAATGTCTTTGTTTCATAGGCATGCGATAATAAAATTAATAAAAAGATCATCAATAACAGCTCCTTGCTACTAATTATGATAATATGTTATCGTGTTTATGAAAATGACGAAAATTAAGACTTGAACGTTAATCCACACTGAATACTCTCTAGCTTATAATCTTCTAACATATATTTTTTATGTGTTGATTTTTACGTAATCTCTTGGCTTGTGCATATTGATGTTATAGAAGATGAATGTACCCAGAGCTTGAGTGGGTTCGAATCAACGGGAAGCGACTTTGATTCTCGTGACTGATATCCAGCGAAAAAAGGCCTCGAACTGGGAAGTGGTCACCCTTACAACTGAATAAGAAGGTGCACGTCTGTTATCTAATTCAGCGATTAGGTACCAGTACGACCACGGAGCAAACCTCTTCCCAGTACTGTATTTATATTGTATTGTTGAATACTGAATAAAAATAACAAAGTTTTGACTTTACTCATGACGGTTTGAAAAGAGACAGATGACACAAATTGACACAAATGTGCTAGACTAGCATGGCTTTTTCGCGAGGTCTACTGTTCACAGAACTACTAGTCTTAACGTTTGAGGTGTTATTTTGCTATTCAATTGTGGACAGGATACAATTTTCTGTAGGATGTATAATTTTCGAGGTAGAAGCGAAGAACTGAAAAAAGTACCGAAAACGCGGTTTTTTAAGCACAATAAATTCATCACAAGGAAATTTTTGGTACAATATGACGATTATAATTATGTTCTCTACACACCCATTAGTCACTCCTAATAATCCTCATTTGTACTGGATTTTTGCAAGCAACCCACCCTCATGAAGGACAATTACTCTGGACTATAAATTAAAAAACAATATACATATTATACAAATACAACATTATACATTATTCATTTTTCAGATAGACATCTCGTTATGAAGCTCTAATGTGTTAAGTCTCTGAAGACATGAATTGATCAGATGAATTATATGGCCCACTATCATCTACCAAGGTAGGAGTGATTTTCGCTGACATACAGCTGCAATCCGTTAAATGACCCAGTTATTTCTTTCAATGTGATTAGATTTCCATCATTGACAAAAAGCATTTGCCAGCTTTGATGAGATGGAAAAGAAACAATCAAATAGCTAGATAGCTCGGTGTCAGTAGCAAGTCCCGGGCGTCCGATTTTTACGCGAAAATCTCTCAGCGCCGGTGCGTCGTAAAACTCGGTTTCAGTGCAGCCAGAACAAAGCGTCAGCTATCAATTCAGCTGGCAAAATAGCACATCCACCATTGCTCTAGCTTTCACCAAATGAACTGACACGGAAGGTTTGTCTCGCAAACCACACCAGCCAATTCATCTTGTCCAGTGATTTCAGTGGACGAGGGAGTCTCGACTTTATTGACCGCCTTAGTACAGTACTGTAGTCCAGGAACAAACTACAATAGAGTCTGTCAGCAATGTGGCTTTGAGGCTGGAAGCCTCAAGCCTCATCAATAGTGGATTAATTTGATGGAGGCCTTATACCAGTCTTCTGGGTTCAATGAGAATAATAACTACGAGGCTACAACTCCTTGCTCTGTGCTCACGTCTCTTCTCTCTAGTATCCAGAAGAATGTTCTCTTAATAATTTTTGATCACGACTACAACTTACAATAATTCACGATTATATTTCATGCATTTAAATAGTTAATTATTCGATCTAATTAATAACTGATTGATTGATGATAAATGATTATTTGATTAGAGACTTTCCGTGCTAGATATTATGGGAAGTGTCACAATAGTGACAGAACCCAATCAACAATAATATTATTAAAATTTCAGAGCACGATGTTACACCGTGAACTGTTAAGAGTTCACTGTGTAACATCGTGCTCTGAAGATGGACAAACAGCAGTCCGAAATAGCTATCAACACTAATCTGAGAGTAAATTTCACTTTGAAAGTAATTAATTTTTCGAGTTAATTTTGAACAAGTGAAAAAAGATGGATCCACATCAAGTGGTATTATAATTGAATTTTTCAATAGTAAGCTGCAAAGCAAGAAGAGGAAAACGCTCTCATTCATTATTCAATTTTTGATCTATTTTTAGTTAAATCTATCAGAAAAATATAGGCCTGTGGTTGAATATAATATATATGTGATGGATGTCCTTGTGTATCCTTTTAAAGAATGAAAATTTATACGATTAATCTCCGTCGTTCATGTAGATACAGCACAATCATAATATTACCGTTATCATGAAAATTAATTAGCATGATGGCAAGATTTTCTCAAGAGGAATCAACTTGGAATAAATAAATTTTTAATATAATCAGATCTAAGAGAATCCAAATCAGTTTCAAATCACATTTCAGCTGCTGGAACTGTATCACATAAAATCAGAAATACATGAATTTTTAATATTATCAGATCTTAAAGAATCAAAATCCGTTTCAAATCGCATTTTAGCTGCGGGAACTATATCACATAAATCACTTCGTGATACTATTCTTCTTGAAGTTCTGTTGGAGACGAGCGTCAAAATGGTATGATTGGTATCAGGGTATCACTTCAAAACTTTCATTGCTTTCTTCTCACAGAAAATCTTCAAAAATAGTTGAACATGAGCTCTCGAAAGAATGAAGGCAACAGCTATCAGAGAGAGGTTTCGCATTCACAGCTCCAGCAACCGCAACAAAGCTGTGGAATTTGTAATTTAAGTTTTCAAAACTTACGGTGGTTTGCACCTCAAGTTGCACTTCTCAAGTTCAAATTTGTTCCTATCTATATCAAATGCCGTTACTTTCAGCCAAGATTGTTGCTGCACCAGAATTCAGCAAAAATAGATTATTAAAACATCAGTCAAAAGGAATTTATACAGTGGAATCTTGATAAATCGAGTCTAAAGGGGGACGGCAAAAATTCGATTCATGAAGTATTTCGATTTATCAAGGCTCGAATTATTGGAAAACAAGTTCTAAGGGAATTGGGAAAATTCGATTTTTCAAGGAATTTGATTAATGAAGGTAAGATTTATCAAGGTTCTAATGTAGTACTTGGCAATACAAGCCGGTGTAGTAATTCTTTCTAGTGTATGGGAGCGTCGCACCTAGGTTACGATACGTCCTAGACCTAGGTTATAGGTTTCGATTACGATTCCCATTCCGTACAGCATTTTTTATGGGTCATCCATCACCTCATTACTAACACACAAGTTTTAAACGTATGTGGGCATCATCAGCAACACAAAAAACATATATGACTTACATTATTCAAAGAATCACGATCTATATGGACAATATTATACTGATAGTTGTCTATCAGTGGTCCGAAAATTTAGTCAATGAAATATAAAATTCAACATTTCTAGAATAGATCCTTACACTAGATTTCTCGTTCTAATGTTATCACGGTCAGCCTTCAACATCTTCAAGATAGGGATATATATAGTTTTGTACATACAATGTGATCATTTATCCTTTATTTTCTTTCATAAATTATACTATATTTGATCAAGCAGAATTATATTCCATTCTATTCTTCTAAAGGATTCATGGGCATTACACACATCTCTGAATTATTGTTTCCACTATTGAAGTGGTTTGAAAACTTGAATATCATCAAATTTCTATATTTTATAAAATTTTCGTATAGCCTACTTGTTCTTAACTATTACACTTGTAATTGAATTATATTGAAATATAGAGGACAATGAAGGTGTGTGTATGATCTAGTTCCTCGTTCCTTCTATATTCAGATGTGCATATACTAGAAATAGCTAGTTCTAATATCAATACTTTCTTGAAAGATGAATCATCCTTCCTATTACCCACGCACAAGCCTAGAGCTTATGTGAGCCTCATCCCCAGCTGTATGATTAGATTTTTCAGTCTCAAATTCAAATTTCTTGAACCATTATAAACCAAAAATTGGTTCATAATTCTATTTAAATTCTTAAGATTCTTTCAGGTTTTTAATGCTTGATTCATACGTCAACCTGATTGGACGTATTCAACAGCCATCGCTAATCCATTGTATTTGCTCAGTTGGTATTAATAGCTGTCACTAACAGGATGGAAGATTGTAACCATGGAACGATGGATAAGGTGCAGGTAGCCCTGAGGCCAAACCAGACTCCGCTCGATTTCGGTAGTTGGTATCAACTATAGCAACCATCGCTCAGAGCAGGATCGGATATTACTGGCCTGTCTTTGATCGTGCTAAATTAGACGTCTGGTTTCGTATATTGCCACATGGTTCGCACCACTCCATTACCGCTAAGCAATTACTCAACCCTCTATCCTTCCTCTTCTTCTCCTTCTTCTCATCCTTTACTTCTCTTTGACATGCTGTCCACCCTCGTATTTCTTCAGACTTGGCGAGTTCGGCGAATAAAGTCAGACCTGTCAACAAGCCTTTGAAACTTGTGCCGTCAAAGCTGGCCGTGTGTACCAACATCTTAAACGGTCAAGAATTTCTCAGCGAATGTGACAGCTTTTCAAATAGAGTTAGCGCTGAGGGTGGAATTGCCAACTCACACTACAACACGCTTCACAAGTGCAAATGCACTGTCACCCATGAAGCACAGAGCCCACTAGCATACCTATACACTATAAAGCAATTTACTTCAAATGTAAGCTGACGTTCAGTAATTACTTTTGGACTTACCAATAAGCTAGGATGAAGAGAAATTACAACTTCACATTCCGTTTTCTGAGAATATTTCAAAATAGGGAATATTGTACATACATTTCATACAAATACTACGTCTCAGGAGAAAACATCACTAATGGACATGTTAGCTGAATAGTTCCACAAAACTTATCATTTCTCAATGCATAATTTTACTATCAACTACCGATAAGTACGCATCAAGAGAGCTTGATGGACAAAAAGTTGTTAGCTTGCAAGGAATGGTAATAAAATCAGATATATGGTTAATCTAAGGTAATATTCTCTCAGTGATTATTCCAAGTACTGAAACGGAGAGCAATGTAAGCAGTTCAAGGACTATGAATTCTTGCGATAGTAAAGGAGGCTAGATTTCATGTCCCTTGAACAATTTTTTTTTTTAAATTCACGATTGGGAAATTGTTTGAGAGAAAGATGGGAAAATTGTAGAGGAAGTTGTGACTTTTGTTTCTGCGTCTGTAGTGGTTTGATAAGAAGTGAAATTTTCCATTGGATGTGGCCTTCCTTCATCAGATCCCCAATGCAGAATAGACCAGTTTAGTAGTTTATGATCTCATTCATTCACCGATGTATTTGTGACTACTCTTAGATTCAACTTGCTCTAAATTATATCGCTTGAGCCGAAAAACATTATTATAACCCACAATATTATTCGATGTCCAGATTCACATGTCTGAGAAATTATGCTACTAATTCTGAAAAAAATTGTATTTTTCTAATAAATATGAATTGAGTGAGAGAGTATTATTGTGAGTGAGCACTAAAAAGAATCATCCACATTCTCCAAAAGAAACTTCTTTTAAAGCAGCTTTGCAAAAGCTTGTAAGATCTTGTTGGTTTTGTTAATTCTCTCAACTCGCTCTCTCTCTCTCCGTCTCCCAGAAGGATTTACTAGACTCCAATAAAAACATTCGCCTGAAGATTGTGCACTAACTTGTTCTTCCCAGACCAAATGGAAGAATCTGATACTTTTCTGTAGAAGCAATTTCTGTTTGAACAGTCAGAGATTCAACACTATTATTTGGGCCACACATGAGAACAAACTTACATTTGAATTTTTGTCACTTTTCACCACAAATAAATTAGTGGAACAATGACAGTGTCAATATGTTTCAAGTACAGTATGTTTTATTCTATTGATTTTGGAAATAAAGAGATTTTTGTCATTGTCATTGTATTTTTGTGTCCGGTGGTGAACCCAGAATTTTTTAGGGTGGAGGAGGTTATATACCACCATTGGATATAATATATCACGTATACCTAGCGTTTATGATTAATGAGTAATTGAACAATATGTTACTTATGAGAATACTATCTCATTATGTTTTTAAAATTCTTAAACATTTTCCATGTACCCAATCATTCCCTTCTATTCCCTTCTGCGTTCGCCACTGTTTTTGTCATTGAATTTGAATTTTTTTTGTCACTTTTCACCACAAATATATTAGAGGAACAATGACAGTGTCAATATTATTCAACTATTTTTTATCAAAAACATAAGAATGTATTGTATTCTTATATTCCTTATTCTATAAAATCTATGAAAATCTTAGATTTTATAAATCTATTTAATCTTCTATGGATTACTCAATTATTCAATATTATCTTGGAATAATTTATAATGCTTTACGATGAGTGTAAAATTTGCACAACTATTGAATTCGAGCATGACAAAACCAACAATATAAGAGCATTGAATTTCTCATTCTGGAAAGCTGAGTGAGAGCACTGTGAAAAATACAAGGAAATCATCCAGCACAGACAACAATAAAATATCCCTTGCACTTCCCTTATTTCCTACTTGGTATTTCATAGAGTAACCTCCCTCACTTTATCCCCAGTCATCTTACACTCATATAGTTCTGTAACCAACGAAATTGTATCTTCTTCACGCTACTCACATCCAAATGTTGTATTATAAGAATATGGATGTTATCTTTGTTCTTCTCATTATTAGTGTAATAGCACAATCAATTATCCCAGTTTCTCTGATTCCGAATATTTCACTCTTCAATTTATGACTAGACGTGTTGAAAATAGTGAAACTACAGAATAATTCATCCGGCTCCACAACTGAAAGTTTATATTAAAATTATCTTTGATTATTCAGAATATATAAAATAAATTAATATATAAAATTATGTAGTGATAGATCAATTACAAGCAAAAATATTATATTTAAGAAAGATCGTCCTATATATTTACTCTATTTTCATTCCCTGTTTTCATCAATAATTATTGACACAAACACAAATCAAAAAATCTTGATTGGTGGATGAAAAGACGATTATTGTCGAAGGAAATTCAATAAAAGAGTTTCCAATTATTATTTTGTACATAACAAAACTCTGTATTCAACTGTTTAGGCTACGTTGCTTCAGCATATTTCAATAGAAGAATTGAAATGATCAATACGGACCTGAATATGGCCGACCCCAAGAGAAATGGGACAGGCTCGGGAGAATAATGGAGACCTGAATACCGACGGAAAAAAATGAAGAAGTTTATTTAATATTTCTATTTTAATATCTGTGAATTAATATTTGAACCCTCATAAATATTTGTTATGAAGTTCAGGCCGTATTGTGTGATGTAATGTTTGGTTTTGAGCGATATAAGAGTAATTTTTACTCATTCACCTGGTCAATCTACTGATTTAGGACCATCATCGCTTTCGAACTACCGTACTGTACTAAATTAATGTAGCTCACAAAATAGTGTAGTTCGAGCTGTGTAGTAGTTTAAACTGTGAATATATATGTTTAAACTGTTGATTAACAGCTTGAACCAAATTTAAACTATTGTTCCGTATTAATCTCAGTTTCAATTAAAATTGTCTAAGTATGTTGCTGTTTGAGCATTGTGTAGCTTTGATGATAGAAGTGGAGGATACTCACTGCTTGTGTGTTCGAAGATTTTAATCCGTAGACTTCAATCGATATTGTTATTGATTTCCACATTACACAATGAGTGAACAAGAGCTTTGATTAACACAAGCCTCCGGTGATATGCTTTTCACATCAGTCTTCCACAAATGCCCAGTATATCACTCCTCAACGTGAGTGGATAACTTATATGAATATTCATCTATTCCTGTGAGCTTGGTTTTCTCTTTTGTCATGACGTGAATCTCCCACCAACCCCTTATTTTAGCTCTCATAAAGCTCTCTAATATCTCACATGGCTATTGTAAGGGTTATCCCTTTTTACCTTAACACCAACCTCAGATCTCACAGAGGAAATATTCGCATATGAGAAAAAATTGATAATAATAATAATAATTCTCAGCACTATTCTCATATGCTGCCGGATAGCTTGATTTCCATCAGGGTAAAGCATATTAAGGTTTTTCCTGGACATGAGATGTATGACTCAATCCTAATAATATGTATCTGGCTTCGATTTCAGGTCCTGACTTAAAACCTTAACAATGAGAAATCCATTTTAATAAAGGCTATGTTTATTAATCATTTCAAATCGTCTAACAATACTATCGTCTCGGGGTTAACAAATATTCATATATTGATTGAAATATTGTTGAAATACAAGGAAGTTCATTTGAATATTATTGTTTACCGACAGTCAACCCTCAGAGAACAAAGGAAAGCACTGTCTGATAAGGCCTACTTACTTGTTGCGTCAAACGTTAATACAATCTCATACACTCTGGTGGATTTACCCATGTTTAATGGAATGCACTGAATTCGCTCCTCAAATACTCATCTGAAATGTTTGAAATGAACTAACTAATTAAACTTTGCTCTCAGGAATCCCCGGTGTTTAGCTGACGGCCAAAATGGCGTTGAAGTTCGATGGAATCCTTCACGTTTGGACGCTCAGAACGGTCATTTGTTTCACGGCTCGGTTTGAATAGGATTCTCCAATCGTGGGTGAGACGTGTTCGCTGCGCTTGAAGAAGATTGAAAGCCAATCATAAAGTCAAATAAAATGTGCTTCAACAGCCAAACATTTCATGCGACTACTAACTATTCTATTCAGAGAATATCAACAATGTACGTACTTCAGATTTCACTAATAACTACTAGGATCAGCGCGATGAATTTGAATTATTCCACCATGAAATGAGGGCTGATTTGGAAAAAGTTACAAATTTTCATATTTTCAACCCATTGAAACTTTCATGTTTCCAACCCATGAACGGTTCATTTGACATTCATCATCGAATTAAAGTATCAGTGGAAGTGGACAAATATACTATCTGGAACATCATAATCGTATATACCTAATCCTATACCTTGATGCATAGAATAACTATTCATTCCGTATATCTTATTGATCTACTAATAAACTACCCTGGTTAATTTTATTGGAAATCTTAAGATACAATTGCTTGATATGAACAAAAAAAAAGACTTTTTCATTAACAATGCACTTTTGATACGGTATTGTCTTTGTAGGAAAATTATAACTTTGGATGAATGAACTTCGATCGGGAATAATTTTTGAGGGTCGATAAAATAAAATAAATCAATTCAAGCATCTCAAACCATAATAAATAAATAGATAATTTTATTAATGGAGACAACAGGTAGAAAACATTTTGTCTCCTTCATATAGTATCTACGCCATACAATTCGAAATATAAACCTGATAATGTATAAAATATAAATATAATGAATCATTAGAATCAATCTATGACATTTACAATATTGATTATCTACCAATATTGATTAATTATATCTACCACTTAAAATTATAAGATTGAACACTTTATTGATGTATGATTTTCAAACACACCCTGTTACCTGATGACCAAATAAGTATACCAAGCTTCGCCACTAAATGACCACTATTAATAGCAAAAATTCAAATGAATTTTGATATATGATATCAACAGCTGTAGAACAGTGGAGTCCCGATTGCAAACAAGAATAGTTAGCAAACTTGATAGCAAGAAGGAACCTAATAAAAGCGAAAAAACAGAACTAAAGTTTATACACTTTATACACTGTGGAAAAACTATTTGAACGAAAGATTCTCAATATCGCAGGTTTTCAGAGAGACGTGACACTTTCTAATGAATAACGACAATATATTTGTGAGCAACAACGTGTGGAAAAAGATAAGGGCATTACCTTGCGTTTGGAGCGTGCTATGCGAATATCACGGGCATCCTGAGCCTCGCCAGGAGGTCGTTTTCCCCACACCACAACAGCTATGCTTGTGTAGGTGAAAACCAACACACACAACGGAACAGCATACTGGAGAATCATGAGAGCTGCGCTGTAGAGCTGACGCATTGACTGTGAGTCCCACTCCTCCTCGCACACGAACCTGCAACATTTACAACAGTGCTCCATAGAATTACGGTTTACTGTATACGTACCGTAAAGATATTACAAAGACGTAGAGATAATACAAAATTCCAACAAAAATGGCCATCAAACCTCTGAACGGCTATCAACACACTAAGTGACCATCAGGACACCGCTATGGCCATTCTTGGCATTATACCACCATATTCTTGGATATGAAACATGCATTCATTTCATAACTACGCTATCGTTTGCTGTGAGCGGTACATGGTAGAGAGTTACATTGTTAAATAGAAGCTACAAAAGACCTTTAAGAATCTAATCCAAATGGGTGTAATGCTTTGTGGTATTGGTTGTTAAAACTACCGTATGTAGCCTTACCACTAACCACTTTTCCGTTCATAATACAGACTAAACTGTATTTTATGGAAAGAACAAAACATTTTGGAAATTTTGATTGGTGATTTAAAAATTTTATTCTAGGTTGCACCAAGCAAGATCAATTTTTGATCCAGGATCAGTACAATACTAATCAAATGGGATTAGGACTGATTCAGAGTAGTTAATCCTGATTGGTGCAACCCAACTTAAGATAGTGCTGGTTGCACAAAAACAAAATCATTGAACCATCGAACAAATCTTTGATTCAATGTCGTCACCTAACGAAGCAACGAATCCCTGTATTGAGCTCCATTAGATGACGTCATATTTCGGCGTTTAAATGTTGTCGGCTGTCGTGCGACCGCCCTCGAAAATATAGAACCCACATTGTGGAAGTGGGTATCTGAGAGTTACATGGGAAAAGGCTTAGGAGATACATTTGAAATTTCAATCAGCAACACATTACTTTGAAATATTGGTATCTCTACCATCTTACTGAAGTTGCAGAGATTATCAGAAGTTGTGCAAAAGAACAAAAGTTGTACTATATCATGCTGATTTCAATGTACCTAAATATTTTCCTAATGAAGTTACAGTTTTTGATTGTTGACTTTGCATGAAAGAGATAAACCCTTTCACCATGTCGAGTTTGAAAAACGTCTTGAAAGAAATAGAACTTATGAATAATAATTACGTGGATTAGTTGACCGAAAAAGTAAACATACAGGAACATGATGGGTATTACCACAGACTAGGTATATTATTCTATTTTCTAGAATATGGAAAATATTATGTGCTTCTAGGTATTATTAAGGACCCGATAGGGCCTTATTGCAATCGTACTCGTGTTCGTCTGTCCGTTTTTACGCACGATATCTAACGAACTGAAGATCTTATACTTTTGAATTTTTTAAAATACAGGCCTACATCAAGTAAGAAGCTTATTGATTTTAGACATTGGGGGCTGAATTCTAAGAAAGTTACAGGCAATAAAATAGATAATTTCAACCACAAATTTTACTATTATATTCCTATGCTACGGAGCACAAGAACTGGGGCTCGAATCTCGGTCTTGGCAACTTTTTTTGCACTCATGTCAGGGACTGTGACTTCATGAGTATTACGTTATATTGAGACATTTCTTGTTTAAATAATATTTCATATAAACTGTAAATTGAAGCAATTATTTTCATTTTTGTTCACTAAACTATGTCGGGTCCTTGGATTGTGTAGGATTTTTCTTCATTGTATAGGTTTAACCTTCTTTTGTCTACAGTATTACCATAGGAAGAAACTGTATTCATAAATAAATATTGAGTATAAAAATTCATTCAATATGCATTTATTTCAAGGTTCAATGTGGTTCTATTCTTAGATTCGTAGATTATATGCTCTGAATGAATTTCTTTTTATTTCCCCATGAAATAGAAGTTATCTTGCAGCGGGAAAGGAGGTTTTTTTTATTGATAGACAGCATCAAAATGATAATATAATGATGTACTATGGTACTGTGTATCTGGGTTTCCAACTTACATTATTCGTGAATAATGTACGTATATGTAGGCAATGTAATCTTCTAGCTGTAGTTTCTTGGCTTTATGTTTGAAACATGAGATGAATTATTCGGTTGAAGTAGACTTCCATAACATATTATTTGAACTCTTCGAGCCATGCTACTGATTTGAGTGTTGATATGTGGAGCAATCATCAATCATTTATTATTTTGACAGCATCGTCGTCTCCCAAGAATATAGGAGAAATATGTATTTTTGGTGAAAATTGACGTATTTTGACGTATGAAAATTGTAAAATTTATTATTTTAGGCTTATAATGTATGGTGCATGAACGAAAATTGAAAAAGAATAGAGATGTCTATCATTTCATGCAGTAAGTTCTCACTTTCTCTGTCCAGTAGACCTATGTTTGAAAAATTCGAGTATACTAAAGAGTTCATGTGTTTTTATAAATTCACAGGATTATAGCTGCACCCCAGTATCTCCAATTCCGTACCGAATTTTCTTCTAAATCTTCTCCCGTTGTTTTTACTCTTTATTTCAAAGTACATCAGAGCTGATGTCCAAAGCATTTCAATTGATAGGAATCCAGTCCAATCCTATTCCCTGCTGTGAAGCGTAGCAGAGAAAAGCTCTAATACAATCAGGCAGATGTGTCCACATGGTATTTAATTTCAGTAGAAGAGTTGCAGTGGAGGTTTCAAATCATTGATCTAATTGTCTCAGATAAAGCAAATAAAACGCTTTCGCCGGATGCGAAATTTACACTCAGTTGGTTCTTTGCACAAACTCAGTTTGAAGTTCAAATACCTAGTAAAACTTCCATCTCATATATTTATATCCTCAAAGTGTTTGGAATTAATTTTTTATCAATAAGAATATAAAAAAGGCAAGTCCAATAAGTCAAAATGTTCATTTTGATTTTCAATCGAGGGTCCAACAAACACGTAGATTCCCCATTAAAAACAATGTTTGCAACATTTGTTGACAAACATTGTCATTGTCAAACAGCAATGAAAACGTATTCACTCGAATAATGTACTTTTAGCCCAGTCAATAAATGGCAAATATCGCAACAAACTCGATTTAAGTGTCAAAGTGCTTGTATTTTTCCTGGAAAATAACAAGATTTCATACTCAAGTAGGTATTGCTCTCCAACTTATTAAATATATGAAGTCAAAAGCAAAATTAATCTCAAATTTTAGAGCTGAACTTACTCTTCAATTTTCACACTATCAATATACTTATAGTTCATCGAGAGATGAACAAATAATATATTTCAAATATCCTCATTTTGACATGGTTTGAGAAATATTTGCAGTTTTATTTTTCAATATTAAACCTGAGATTCGTTTTGTAAGGATAGAATGGTTAATATCATTGAACTAATAAGTACATTCAAAAATTCTCTATTGAATTGGCTATTATAAAGTAACTTTATCAAAAGGATAAAGATTCCAGTCGAGGAACCTTTTTCTAGAGATAGTTTATGGTTTCTCTGTCATGAAGAAACATCTTATTCAACTGAAATTCCATCATCAGTCCAAATTCCACCACCTTAAAGATTGGAACAAAAATTAATATTAGGCTAATTCTCGATTGAAATAAATCAATACAGTGGAACCCCTCATATCCGAATTCTGGATTTCCGACTCCTCGGGATATCCAACCATGTGCCCAGTGTATTTTTCAAACTCGAATGTTTTCAACATCCCTTTCTTTCAAAAATTACATTTGAACTAATACATATACTAATTAATGGAACAAAATTCCTAATTAATGCCATATAATATCCTGAAGACTTCTGCTACTGCAAATATTAACAGATTAACAGCTAGTAAGGAAATTCGATGAACGCTACTGCACAAAAAAATACATATACATTTTCCAATGATGACTCCCATACAGATATTGAATCAATATTCAATTTCTTATTTAGTATATTAATATCGGGGGACCGAGCTGTGCTCGGGAGTACAAAAGCACAGGAATGGAAATTATAAAGAAAAAAGTATGAAATTAAACAATTTTTTAAAGTACAGCCATCAGTCATATGCACTAAATAATCATTGCACTATAAAAAAATTAATATCAGCTTTCAAAATATTATGAATAATCGAGTTTGAATGCATATTATTTGAAAAATTGCTTTTGTGGTAAAATTTTGTTTCAGAGAAATAAGAAATAATAAATGGGTTAGTAATCAGCTGTTTTAATGAACTCTTGACGACTTTTCTCAAATAAATAAAAACAGATGACATGGCTAACTTCATGCCTCAAATTTGAAAATACCAATACAATATGGAATATTATCAATATTTTGAATTCCTTTTAATATTCTATAGATAAATTAAAATAAACGAATAAACGAAAAATTTTAATAGATAAACGAATTATCTCAACAGCTGATAATTATAATCTTCTCTCGCTCGCACTCACTCTCTCTCAACATCAAGAACCGACGGAAAATTGTTTCTTCTGTCAGCTGATTCTCTGTCATTGTCTCAGCAGCTGAAATAATAATCTTGTCTCACTCACACACTCACTCGCTCTCACTCTTTCTCATCATTTACAGCCGACGGAAATTTGTTTCTTCTGTCAGCTGATTCCTAAAGGATCGGTTTTCCTTTTTAATGTCCTTCAGCGAGTTATCCCAGGGATGAGACCCGGCGCAAACTAATTTTTGTATCACAAACCTCCTATATTCCAAATTTCGTCAAAATCGTTAGAGCTGTTTTCGAGATCCGTTGGACATACATAAATACATAAATACATAAATACATAAATACATACATAAATACATACATACATAAATATAAACATACAGAGATTGCTCGCTTAATATAATAGGATATTGGAGAGGAAATATTTAGTTGAGTATCGATTTAAATATTATAAACTAATAGTAAAAACTTAAACAATACTAGATTATGAAGAATTCAGATTTCACCAAGTTAGTAGCGTAAAGCGTAATGCATTTCCTGTCTGCCATCTCCTTCCTCTTTTGACTTTTTTCTTAATAGGAAATCTTTTTCATCAGTGGTGGAATTTCATTAAAGAGGGAGCGCTTATCCCATTCAAGCGAAAAAAGGGTTTGTTGCCCATCTTTTCATCACGAATAAGCTTTCCCACTCACAGTTAACCATTCGACAGCAAGAGAGAATACCCTCTGATCTTCAGGAATGGAAATGATGCTTTAAACTGGGAAACCTTTTTCTTGAAAACTTTGAGCTTCCTCTTCTACGTTCTCAGTTATCTACTGGGTAATAATTTCTTATGATTATTGTGGCTTGTGAAGTGAAATATAGTTATAGAATACAATAATCGTCAAACTCGTAAGCTCTAACAAATATTAACTAAAAAGTCGTGTTTTGTTACTAAAAAGAACTTGGAGAATATCAACTATAATAACAAGTATATCAAATCTAACAATTTTTTGCTGATAGAGATAGTAATGTTTTGCTATTATGGGATTCTAAAATCTCATAATGTAATATTGAATGTATATTTGTAGAATGAGATACTTATCCAATATTGTATATATTTTAATGGAAAGAGTTTTCAGGATATGAAGACATAATCATGATATAATGTGAAAATTGAAATGGATGAGCAATTTTCCTCTGAACTCGTATTCACAAGGAATGCAGTCGCAATATTTTTCTACTTTCTCATTTTTGGGCTAGATTCAATGAATATTTCTTGCAATAAAGTAACTATAATATTCATTAGACTACTAACTAAATAATTATACTCATTTGTGAATGCACCGAAAAATGCCTTGTGCCATCGTTCATTCCGAGAAAGTTTGAAACCGATTAAATTTGTGAATTCAAAGTAAGCAGTATTATCGACATTCCATTACCGGTTCCGCTCAAGTGATATATATGCCAGAATCGAAACTTCAAGAATACAGAATTGGTGAATAATTTATTGAACTGTTCTCTCCAATTTAGACAAGCTGCCAAATACATAGACGGCTTCAACAATTTTTCAGTTCGGTGTTGGTGATGTTTGAGAATTGACGTCTGTAGAAGAGTACCCTCCACGGCTGCAGAATATTCGTCAGACTAGAATGAAACTTTCATATCAAGTTGCAGAAGTTTATTTGTTTGCTTTAGAAAAGGAACTTGTTCCTCTTTAGGAAATATTTTTTTTTTTAATTTTTTTTTCTTCAAAAAATTCACAGCCAAAACCGCTAATCGCAGAGAAAAACTGGGGTCACCATCAGATAGAGGGCCAAGAGTAGGTACAGGGAAAACCCCAAAACCTGAAAAGTCCTCAGGGGATGTAGCCCCAAAGTTTTTCTGCCAATTCAAATACACATTTTACAGCAAAATGGTAGAGGAAAAACTTGTTCAGATTGTGGAAAAACATCGAAATATGTGATAAAATTTGAACCGGGTCATCAAGGGGGACCAGGGGGGGCAATTTTCATTTTTGGCCATTTTTGCCGGTTTGGCCAGATTTTGATGGGTCAATTTTCAATGGTTCTAGATTTTTTAGCGCAGTTTTGGGGCTCAGAATGTTGTTCCTTGAACCCAAAGACCGCATAAAAATGTCATCTGCCCAAAAAAAATATTCAGGGGGGCACCGGGGGACATATGTCAAATTTGGCAAATTTTGGGACGGCTGTATTTCTCTTATTTGGATACCGGGTATTATTGTGCCATACATCATTGAACTCAGCTCATCAAGGCGATTCAGAAACATATGCTACATGCCCAAATCAAATAAATTTTTGGATCTCAAATTTGAAAATTTTTAAATTCCCCCACTGTATGAAGATCATACATAAATTCTGAGCCACTCCCAGCATAGGTGGAACAGTGGAATGTTGTTAGAATGTTGTTCCTTGGACCCAAAGACCACATAGAAATGTGATTTGCTCAAAAAATATATTCAGGGGGGCACCGGGGGACATATGTCAAATTTGGCAAATTTTGGGATGGCTGTATTTCTCTTATTTGGATACCGGGTATTGTTGTGCCATACATCATTGAACTCAGCTCATCAAGGCGATTCAAAAAAAAATGCTATATATGCCCAAATCAAATTATGTTTTTGGAACTCAAAGTCCCCCCCCTTTACAAAGATTACAATGGAGAGGTACCCACTGACATAAATTCTAAGTCACTCCCAGCATAGGTGGAAGAGTGGAAACTATCATCTTGTTCTCATGAGTACCTATTACCATTGAGAAGACACCAAAACTATGAAATTTTCCCAAATTTCTCAAATTTTCTCAAATTTGAAAATTTTCCAAGTCCCCCACTTTATTAAGATTACATTGGAGAGGTACCCACTTCATATCATATAATAGTAAACTTACGAAAGAGAGTGACACACTCACTCACTCACTGACTGACTGACAAAAACTCACAGCCAAAACTGCTGATTGGAGAGAAAAACTGAGCTCGCCATTAGATAGGGGACTAAGAGTAGGTACAGGGAAAACTCCAAAACCTTGGAAAAGTCCCCCCCTCAGGGGGGTTCAGTCCCCCCAAAGATTTTCTGCAAAGCTAACCACTTATCGCACAGCAAAGTCATGAGGAACTTTTTTGTTCAGCACCTGGAGATACCCCGATTTCAATAATAAAATTTCAACCGGGTTCACAAGGGGGCCCAAGGGGGGCATTTGAAAAAGTTTTTTCCCATGTTTTTCTTCAAAAAATTCACAGCCAAAACCGCTGATCGCAGAGAAAAACTGGGGTCACCATCAGATAGAGGGCCAAGAGTAGGTACAGGGAAAACTCCAAAACCTTCAAAAAGTCCCCCCCTCAGGGGGCATGTGGCCCCCCAAAGTTTTTCTGCAAATCCAAATACACATTTTACAGCAAAATGGTAGAGAAAAAATTGTTCAGATTGTGGAAAAACATCGAAATATGTGATAAAATTCGAACCGGGTCAGCAAGGGGGACCAGGGGGGGCAATTTTCATTTTTGGCCATTTTTGCCGCCTTGGCCAGATTTTGATGGGTCAATTTTCACTGGTTCTAGATTTTTTAGCGCAGGTTTTGGGCTCAGAATGTTGTTTCTTGGACCCAAAGACATCATAAAAATGTCATCTGCCCAAAAAAAATATTCAGGGGGGCACCAAGGGACATATGCCAAATTTGGTAAATTTCGGGACGGCTGTATTTCTCTTATTTGGATACCGGGTATTATTGTGTCATACATCATTGAACTCAGCTCATCAAGGCGATTCAGAAACATATGCTATATGCCCAAATCAAATAAATTTTTTGGATTTCAAATTTGAAAATATTCAAATTCCCCCACTTTATGAAGATCACAGTGGAGAGGTACCCACTGAAGTACATTCTAAGCCACTCCCAGCATAGGTGGAACAATTATTTTGTTCTCATGAGTACCCAAAATCATTGAGAAAACTCCAAAACTATGAAATTTTTTTGTCAGGGGGGCACCAGGTCCCCCTCAATTTTTTCAACTTTTCCATTTCACTATTTAGAGCAAAAGTGTAAAGGACCTTTTTTGTTGAGCACCTCTATATGATTCGATTTCAATAATAGAATTTGTACCAGGTCAGCAAGGAGGATCGGGGGGCGCAATATTGTATTTTTTGGTCATTTTTGCCAATTTTTCAAAAAATGTTTGGGGTACATTTTCTATGGTTCCTAACATAGAAGTGAAGTTTTCGATGTCTGAATAATGTTCCTTGGGCCTGAAAAGCTGATAAGAATAACACCTGCCCCCCAAAAAAATATTAAGAGGTGGAAGTGGGGGGACATGCCAAATTTGGCTAATTATCAGACTCCTGTATTTCTCATACTTGTATACCGGGAATTATGCTACATGCCCAAATCAAATAACTTCTTTGGAATAAGTCTTTCGGAACCCAAATTCAAAAATTTGTAAAGTTCCCCAGGAGATCATAGGGGGGCGTAGCCCCCAGGGGGGTGCAGGGGGGCGAAGCCCCCTGCCGAGCACGAAGTGCGAGTCATATTATAGTAAACTTATAGATTCTAGTGACACACTCACTCACTGACTCACTGATTGACAAAAACTCACAGCCAAAACCGCTGATCGGAGAGAAAAACTGGGGTCACCATTAGATAGGGGGCCAAGAGTAGGCACAGGGAAAACTTCAAAACTTCGAAAAATTCCCCCCCTAAGGGGGGTTCAGGCCCCCCAAAGATTTTCTGCAAAGCTAACCGCTCATCGCACAGCAAAGTCATGAGGAACTTTTTTGTTCAGCACCCGGAGATACCCCGATTTCAATGATAAAGTTTCAACCGGGTTCACAAGGGGGCCCAAGGGGGGCATTTGAAAATTTTTTTTCTCAATTTTTTCTTCAAAAAATTCACAGCCAAAACTGCTGCTTGCAGAGAAAAACTGGGGTCACCATCAGAAAGAGGGCTAAGAGTAGGTACAGGGAAAACTCCAAAACCTTTGAAAAGTCCCCCCCTCAGGGGGGATGTGGCCCCCCCAAAGTTTTTCTGTCAATCTAAATACACATTTTACAGCAAAATGGTAGGGGAAAAACTTGTTCAGATTGTGGAAAAACATCAAAATATGTGATAAAATTCAAACCGGGTCGGCAAGGGGGACCAGGGGGGGCAATTTTCATTTTTGGCCATTTTTGCCGCCTTGGCCAGATTTTGATGGGTCAATTTTCAATGGTTCTAGATTTTTTAGCGCAGGTTTTGGGCTCAGAATGTTGTTCCTTGGACCCAAAGACCACATAGGAATGTCATCTGCCCAAAAAAAATATTCAGGGGGGCACCGGGGGACCTATGTCAAATTTGGCAAATTTTGGGACGGCTGTATTTCTCTTAGTTGGATACCGGGTATTATTGTGCCATACATCATTGAACTCAGCTCATCAAGGCGATTCATAAACATATGCTATATGCCCAAATCAAATAAATTTTTTGGAACTCAAATTTGAAAATTTTCAAAGTCCCCCACTTTACAAAGATTACAGTGGAGAGTTACCCAATGACATAAATTCTAAGCCACTCCCAGATTGGGTGGAATTGTGAGAACAATTATTTTGTTTTCATGAGTACCTAAAACCGTTGAGAAAACTCCAAAACTATCAAATTTTCTCATCAGGGGGGCAACAGGTCCCCCTCAATTTTTTTCAACTTTTCTATTTGACTATTTAGAGCAAAAGTGAAAAGGACCTTTTTTGTTCAGCACCTCAATATGCTTCGATTTCGATAATAAAATTTGTACCAGGTCAGCAAGGGGGATCAGGGGGCGCAATTGTATTTTTTGGTCATTTTTGCCAATTTTTGGAAATTTATTTAGGGTCTATTTTAAATTGTTCTTGATATTGTAGTGCAGTTTTTAAGGTTGAAATGTCGTTTTTGGACCTAAAGGTCTTATTAAAATGTCACCCGTCCAGAAAAGTATTCAGGGGGGCACTGGGGGACATAATGTCAAATTTGGCAAATTTTGGGACTGCTGTATTTCTCTTATTTGGATACCGGGTATTATTGTGCCATACATTATTGAACTCAGCTCATCAAGGCAATTCAGAAACATATGCTAGATGCTCAAATCAAATAAATTTTTTGGATCTCAAATTTGAAAAATTTCCAATTCCCCCACTTTATAAAGATCACAGTGGAGAGGTACCCACTGACATAAATTCTAAGCCACTCCCAGCATAGGTGCAACAGTGGAAACAATTATTTTGTTCTTATGAGTACCATAACCTTTGAGAAGACTCCAAAACAATTAAATTTTCCCATCAGGGGGGCACCAGGTCCCCCTCAATTTTTTCAACTTTTTTATTTGACTATTTAGTCTAACTGACTATTTGTCTGACTATTTTGTCTAACCTACAAAATATATCACCCGGGAAATTTGTGAATTAAACACAGGAGACCATGGGGGGGCGAAGCCCCCAGGGGGGTGCAGGGGGGCGAAGCCCCCTGCCGAGCACGAAGTGCGAGTCATAATATAGTAAACTTATAGATTCTAGTGACACACTCACTGACTGACTGACTGACAAAAACTCACAGCCAAAACCGCTGATCGCAGAGAAAAACTGGGGTTATCATTCGATAGGGGGCCAAGAGTAGGTACAGGGAAAACTCCAAAACTTTGAAAAAGTCCCCCCCTCAGGGGGGATGTGGCCCCCCAAAGTTTTTCTGCCAATTCAAATACACATTTTACAGCAAAATGGTAGAGGAAAAACTTGTTCAGATTGTGGAAAAACATCGAAATATGTGAAAAAATTCGAACCGGGTCGGCAAGGGGGACCAGGGGGGGGCAATTTTCATTTTTGGCCATTTTTGCCGCCTTGGCAAGATTTTGATGAGTCAATTTTCAATGGTTCTAGATTTTTTAGCGCAGTTTTTGGGCTCAGAATGTTTTTCCTTGCACCCAAAGACCTCATAAAAATGTCATCTGCCCAAAAACAATATTCAGGGGGGCACCAGGGGACATATGTCAAATTTGGCAAATTTTGGGACGGCTGTATTTCTCTTATTTGGATACCGGGTATTATTGTGCCATACATCATTGAACTCAGCTCATCAAGGCAATCCAGAAACATATGCTACATGCCCAAATGAAATGAATTTTTTGGAACTCAAATTAGAAAATTTTCAGTCCCCCACTTTATGAAGATCACAGTGAAGACGTACCCACTGAAATACATTTAACGTCACTCCCAGCATAGGTGGAACAATTATTTTGTTCTCATGAGTACCCAAAATCATTGAGAAAACTCCAAAACCATGACATTTTTTGTCAGGGGGGCAACAAGCCCCCCTCAATTTTTTCAACTTTTCCATTTCACTATTTAGAGCAAAAGTGTAAAGGACCTTTTTTGTTAAGCACCTCGATATGCTTTGATTTCAATAATAAAATTTGTACCAGGTTAGCAAGGGGGATCAGGGGGAGCAAGTGTATTTTTTGGTCATTTTTGCCAATTTTTGGAAATTTATTTAGGGTCTATATTCAATGGTTCTTGATATTGTAGTGCAGTTCTCAAGGTCGAAATGTTGTTTTTGGACTCAAAGATCTAATTAGAATGTCACCCATCCAAAAAAAATATTCAGGGGGGCACTGGGGGACATATATGTCAAATCCGGCTAATTTTGGGAGGGCTGTATTTCTCTTATTTGGATACCAGGTATTATTGTGCCATACATCATTGAACTCAGCTCATTAAGGCAATTCAGAAACATATGCTGAAATTTGAAAATTTTCCAATAAGTCCCCCACTCTACAGAGATTACAGTGGAGAGGTACCCACTGACATAAATTATAAGCCATTTTTGGCCATTTTTGTCAGTTTGGACAGATTTTAATGTGTCAATTGTCAATGGGTCTAGATTTTTTTGTGCATTTTCATATGCTCAGAATGTTTTTCCTTGAACCCAAAGACCTCATAGAAATGTCATCCGCCCAAAAAAAATATTTGGGGGCACCCAAAATGATCACGGGGGGGCGAAGCCCCCAGGGGGGTGCAGGGGGGCGAAGCCCCCTGCCGAGCACGAAGTGCGAGTCTTATTATATCATATAATAGTAAACTTATAGATTCTAGTGACACACTGACTGACTGACTGACTGACTGACAAAAACTCACAGCCAAAACCGCTGATCGGAGAGAAAAACTGGGGTCACCATTAGAAAGGGGGCCGAGAGTAGGTACAGGGAAAACTCCGAAACTTTGGAAAAGTCCCCCCCTCAGGGGGGTTCAGGCCCCCCAAAGATTTTCTGCAAAGCTAACCGCTTATTGCACAGCAAAGTCATGAGGAACTTTTTTGTTCAGCACCCGGAGATACCCCGATTTCAATAATAAAATTTCAACCGGGTTCACAAGGGGGCCCAAGGGGGGAATTTGAAAAAATGTTTTCTCAATTTTTTATTCAAAAAATTCACAGCCAGAACCGCTGATCGCAGAGGAGAACTGGGGTGACTGTCAGATAGAGGGCTGAGAGTAGGTACAGGGAAAACTCCAAAACCTTCGAAAAGTCCCCCCCTCAGGGGGTGTGTGGCCCCCCAAAGTTTTTTTACCAATTCAAATACACATTTTACAGCAAAATGGTAGAGGAAAAACTTGTTCAGATTGTGGAAAAACATCGAAATATGTGATAAAATTCAAACTGGGTCGGCAAGGGGGACCAGGGGGGGCAATTTTCATTTTTGGCCATTTTTGCGGGTTTGGCCAGATTTTGATGGGTCAATTTTCAATAGTTCTAGATTTTTTAACGCAGTTTTTGGGCTCAGAATGTTGTTCCTTGGACCCAAAGACCTCATAAAAATGTCATCTGCCCAAAAAAAATATTCAGGGGGGCACCGGGGGACATATGTCAAATTTGGCAAATTTTGGGACGGCTGTATTTCTCTTATTTGGATACCGGGTATTATTGTGCCATACATCATTGAACTCAGCTCATCAAGGCGATTCAGAAACATATGCTACATGCCCAAATCAGATAAAGTTTTTGGACCTCAAATTTAAAAATTTTCAAATTCCCCCACTTTATGAAGATCACAGTGAGAGGTACCCACTGAAATACATTCTACGCCACTCCTAGAATAGGTGGAACAATTATTTTGTTCTCATGAGTACCCAAAATCATTGAGAAAACTCCAAAACTATGACATTTTTTTGTCAGGGGGGCAACAAGCCCCCCTCAATTTTTTCAACTTTTCCATTTCACTATTTAGAGCAAAAGTGAAAAGGACCTTTTTTGTTGAGCACATCAATATGCTTTGATTTCTATGATTATATTTGGACCAGGTCAGCAAGGAGGATCAGGGGGCGCAATTGTATTTTTTGGTCATTTTTGCCAATTTTTGGAAATTTATTTAGGGTCTATTTTCAATGGTTCTGGATATTGTAGTGCAGTTTTTGAAGTCAGAATGTTGTTTTCAGACCCAGAGACCTCATACAATTGTCATCTGCCAAAAAAATATTCAGGGGGGCATTGGGGGACATATGTCAAATTTGGCAAATTTTGGGACGGCTGTGTTTCTGTTATTTGGATACCGGGTATTATTGTGCCATACATCATTGAACTCAGCTCATCAAGGCGATTCAGAAACATATGCTATATGTTCAAATCAAGTAAATTTTTTGGAACCCAAATTTGGAAATTTGAAAAGTCCTCCAGGAAATTATGGGGGGCGAAGCCCCCAGGGGGGTGCAGGGGGGCGAAGCCCCCTGCCGAGCACGAAGTGCGAGTCATAATATAGTAAACTTATAAATTCTAGTGACACACTGACTCACTGATTGACAAAAACTCACAGCCAAAACTGCTGATCGGAGAGAAAAACTGAGCTCGCCATTAGATAGGGGACTAAGAGTAGGTACAGGGAAAACTCCAAAACTTCAAAAAAGTCCCCCCCTCAGGGGGGTTCAGGCCCCCCAAAGATTTTCTGCAAAGCTAACCGCTTATCGCACAGCAAAGTCATGAGGAACTTTTTTGTTCAGCACCCTGAGATACCTCGATTTCAATAATAAAATTTCGACCGGGTTCACAAGGGGGCCCAAGGGGGGCATTTGAAAATTTTTTTCTCAATTTTTTCTTCAAAAAATTCACAGCCAAAACCGCTGATCGCAGAGGAAATCTGGGGTCACCATCAGATAGAGGGCCAAGAGTAGGTACAGGGAAAACTCCAAAACCTTCAAAAAGTCCCCCCCTCAGGGGGCATGTGGCCCCCAAAGTTTTTCTGCAAATTCAAATACACATTTTACAGCAAAATGGTAGAGATAAAAATTGTTCAGATTGTGGAAAAACATCGAAATATGTGATAAAATTCGAACCGGGTCAGCAAGGGGGACCAGGGGGGGCAATTTTCATTTTTGGCCATTTTTGCTGCCTTGGCCAGATTTTGATGGGTCAATTTTCAATGGTTCTAGATTTTTTAGCGCAGGTTTTGGGCTCAGAATGTTGTTTCTTGGACCCAAAGACCTCATAAAATGTCATCTGCCCAAAAAATATCCAGGGGGCACCAGGGGACCTATGTCAAATTTGGCAAATTTTGGGACGGCTGTATTTCTCTTATTTGGATACCGGGTATTATTGTGCCATACATCATTGAACTCAGCTCATCAAGGCCATTCAGAAACATATGCTATATGCCCAAATCAAATAAAGTTTTTGGAACTCAAATTTGAAAATTTGAAAATTTCCCCACTTATGAAGATCACAGTGGAGAGGTACCCACTGAAATACATTCTGAGCCTGGGACAGTGAAAACAATTATTTTGTTCTCATGAGTACACAAAACCATTCAAAAAATTTCAAAACTATAAAATTTTCTCATCAGGGGGGCCCCAGGTCCCCCTTAATTTTTTCAACTTTCCTATTTGACTATTTAGAGCAAAAGTGAAAAGGACCTTTTTTGTTAAGCACCTTGATATGCTTCGATTTCTATGATAAAATTTGTACCAGGTCAGCAAGAGGGATCAGGGGGCGCAATTGTATTTTTTGGTCATTTTTGCCAATTTTTGGAAATTTATTTAGGGTCTATTTTCAATGGTTCTTGATATTGTAGTGCAGTTTTTGAGGTCAGAATGTTGTTTTTAGACTCAGAAACCTCATACAATTGTCATCTGCAAAAAAAAAAAAAATATTCAGGGGGGCATTGGGGGACATGATGTCAAATTTGGCAAATTTTGGGACTGCTGTATTTCTCTTATTTGGATACCGGGTATTATTGTGCCATACGTCATTGAACTCAGCTCATCAAGGCGATTCAGAAACATATGCTATATGCCCAAATCAAATGAATTTTTTGGATCTCAAATTTGAAAATTTTCAAATTCCCCCACTTTATGAAGATCACAGTGGACAGGTACCCACTGACATAAATTCTTGAAAATCTCTAACCAGAAAAATTACTAACCCAAAAAATTTCCAACACAAGAAAATTTACATCCATGAGATAATGGGGGGGCGAAGCCCCCAGGGGGGTGCAGGGGGGCGAAGCCCCCTGCCGAGCACGAAGTGCGAGTCATTATATAGTAAACTTACAAATTCTAGTGACACACTCACTGACTGACTGACTGACTGACTGACAAAAACTCACAGCCAAAACCGCTGATCGGAGAGGAAAACTGAGGACACCATGAGATAGGGGGCCAAGAGTAGGTACTGGGAAAACTCCAAAACTTTGAAAATTTCCCCCCCTAAGGGGGGTTCAGGCCCCCCAAAGATTTTCTGCAAAGCTAACCGCTAATCGCACAGCAAAGTCATGGGGAACTTTTTTGTTCAGCACCCGGAGATACCCCGATTTCAATGATAAAATTCCAACCGGGTTCACAAGGGGGCCAAGGGGCATTTGAAAATTTTTTCTCATTTTTTCTTCAAAAATTCACAGCCAAAACCGCTGATCGCAGAGAAAACTGGGGTCACCGTCAGATAGAGGACCGAGAGTAGGTACAGGGAAAACTCCAAAACCTTTGAAAAGTGCCCCCGTAAGGGGGGATGTGGGCCCCCAAATTTTTTCTGCCAATTCAAATACACATTTTACAACAAAATGGTAGAGGAAAAACTTGTTCAGATTGTGGAAAAACATCGAAATATGTGATAAAATTCGAACCGGGTCGACAAGGGGGACCAGGGGGGGGCAATTTTAATTTTTGGCCATTTTATGGGTTTGGCCAGATTTTGATGGATCAATTTTCAATGGTTCTATATTTTTAGTGCAGGTTTTGGGCTCAGAATGTTGTTTCTTGGACCCAAAGACCTCATAAAAATGTCATCTGCCCAAAACAAATATTCAGGGGGGCACCGGGGGACATATGTCAAATTTGGCAAATTTTGGGACGGCTGTATTTCTCTTATTTGGATACCGGGTATTATTGTGCCATACATCATTGAACTCAGCTCATCAAGGCCATTCAGAAACATATGCTATATGCCCAAATCAAATAAATTTTTTGGACCGTAAATTTGAATATTTTCAAATTCCCCCACTTTATGAAGATCACAGCGGAGAGGTACCCACTGAAGTACATTCTAAGCCACTCCCAGCATGGGTGCAACAACTATTTTGTTCTCATCAGTACCCCAACTCATTGAAAAACTCCAAATCTATGACATTTTGTCAAGGGGCAACAAGCCCCCTCAATTTCAACTCTTCCATTTCACTATTTAGAGCAAAAGTGAAAAGGACCTTTTTGTTGAGCACCTCGATATGCTTCGATTTCTATGATAAAATTTGTACCAGGTCAGCAAGGGGATCAGGGGCGCAATTGTATTTATTGGTCATTTTGCCAATTTTGGAAGTTTATTTAGGGTCTATTTTCAATGGTTCTTGATATTGTAGTGCTGTTTTGAGGTCGGAATGTTGTTTTGGACCCAGAGACCTCATTTAATTGTATTCTGCCTAAAAAAAAATTCAGGGGCACCAGGGGACATATGTTAAATTTGGCAAATTTTTGGACGGCTGTATTTCTCTTATTTGGATACCGGGTATTATTGTGCCATACATCATTGAACTCAGCTCATCAAGGCGATTCAGAAACATATGCTATATGCCCAAATCAAATGAATGTTTCGGATCTCAAATTTGAAAATTTTCAAATTCCCCCACTTTATGAAGATCACAGTGGAGAGGTACCCACTGACATAAATTCTTGAAAATCTCTAACCAGAAAAATTACTAACCCAAAAAATTTCCAACACAAAAAGATTTACATTCACAAGATAATGGGGGGGCGAAGCCCCCAGGGGGGTGCAGGGGGGCGAAGCCCCCTGCCGAGCACGAAGTGCGAGTCTTATTATAGTAAACTTATGAAGGCCAGTGACACACTCACTCACTGACAAAAACTCACAGCCAAAACGGCTGATCAGAGAGAAAAACTGAGCTCACCATTAGATAGGGGGCCAAGAGTAGGTACAGGGAAAACTTCAAAACTTTGAAAAAGTCCCCCCCTCAGGGGGGTTCAGGCCCCCCAAAGATTTTCTGCAGAGCTAACCGCTCATCGCACAGCTAGGGCACAATGAACTTTTTTGTTCAGCACCCAGGGATACCCCGATTTCAGTTATAAAATTCTAACCGGGTTCATGGGGGGGCCCAGGGGGGGCATTTTTCATTGTTCGGCATCTGACAAAAATTCACAGCCAAAACCGCTGATTAAAGAGGAAAACTGAGTCCATCATCAGATAGAGGGCCCAGAGTAGGTACAGGAAAAACTCCAAAACCTTTGAAAAGTCCCCCCCTCAGGGGGGATGTAGCCCCCCAAAGTTTTTCTGCTAATCAAAATACACATGTTACAGCAAAATTGTGAATGTAAAAGTTGTTCAGAATGACAAGAAACATCCAAATATATGATAAAATTCATACCGGGTCGGCAAGGGGGACCAGGGGCATTTTCATTTTTGGCCATTTTGGCGATTGGCAAGATTTTGTGGGCCAATTTTCAATGGTTCTTGATATTTTAGCGCAGTTTTTGGGCTCAGAATGTTGTTCCTTGGACCCAAAGACCTCATAAAAATGTCATCTGCCTGAAAAAAATATTTAGGGGGGCACCGGGGGACCTATGTCAAATTTGGCAAATTTTGGGACGGCTGAATTTCTCTTATTTGGATACCGGGTATTATTGTGCCATACATCATTGAACTCAGCTCATCAAGGCGATTCAGAAACATATGCTACATGCCCAAATCAAATAAATTTTTTGGAACTCAAATTTGAAAATTTTTAAATTCCCCTACTTTATGAAGATCACAGTGGAGAGGTACCCACTGAAGTACATTCTAACCCACTCCCAGCATAGGTGGAACAATCATTTTGTTCTCATGAGTACCCAAAATCATTGAGAAAACTCCAAAACTAAGACATTTTTTTGTCAGGGGGGCAACAAGCCCCCCTCAATTTTTTCAACTTTTCCATTTCACTATTTAGAGCAAAAGTGAAGAGGACCTTTTTTGTTCAGCACCTCGATATGCTCCGATTCCAATAATAAAATTTGTACCAGGTCAGCAAGGGGGATCAGGGGGCGCAATTATATTTTTTGGTAATTTTTGCCAATTTTTCAAAAAACGTTTGGGGTACATTTTCTATGGTTCCTGACATAGAAGTGAAGTTTTTGATGTCTGAATAATGTTCCTTGGGCCTGAAAAGCTGATAAAAATAACACCTTCACCCAAAAAAATATTCAGAGGTGGAAGTGGGGGGACATGTCAAATTTGGCTAATTATCAGACTCCTGTATTTCTCATATTTGTATACCAGGTATTATGCTACATGCCCAAATCAAATAACTTCTTTGGAATAACTTTTTTGGAACCCAATTTCAAAATCATGGAGATCATGGAGTGGCAATTTCAAAATCATAGGAGATAATGGAGTGGCAAAGCCCCCAGGGGGGTGAATTACTTACCCATTGAATTACTTACACTGAATTCTTCTAACCCAGAAAATCTCTAACCAGAAAAATTACTAACCCAAAAAATTTCCAACACAAGAAAATGGTTGGAACACACAATAATGGGGGGGGCGAAGCCCCCAGGGGGGTGCAGGGGGGCGAAGCCCCCTGCCGAGCACGAAGTGCGAGTCATATAATAGTAAACTTACGAAGGAGAGTGACACACTCACTCACTCACTGACTGATTGACAAAAACTCACAGCCAAAACCGCTGATCGGAGAGAAAAACTGGGGACACCATTAGAAAGGGGGCCGAGAGTAGGTACAGGGAAAACTCCGAAACTTTGAAAAAGTCCCCCCCTCAGGGGGGTTCAGGCCCCCCAAAGATTTTCTGCAAAGCTAACCGCTTATCGCACAGCAAAGTCATGGGGAACTTTTTTGTTCAGCACCCGGAGATACCCCGATTTCAATAATAAAATTCCAACCGGGTTCACAAGGGGGCCCAAGGGGGGCATTTGAAAATTTTTTTTCTCATTTTTTTCTTCAAAAAATTCACAGCCAAAACCGCTGATCGCAGAGAAAAACTGGGGTCACCGTCAGATAGAGGACCGAGAGTAGGTACAGGGAAAACTCCAAAACCTCCAAAAAGTCCCCCCCTCAGGGGGGATGTGGCCCCCCAAAGTTTTTCTGCCAATTCAAATACACATTTTACAGCAAAATGGTAGAGGTAAAACTTGTTCAGATTGTGGAAAAACATCGAAATATGTGATAAAATTCAAACCGGGTCAGCAAGGGGGACCAGGGGGGGGGCAATTTTCATTTTTGGCCATTTTTGCAGGTTTGGCCAGATTTTGATGGGTCAATTTTCAATGGTTCTAGATTTTTTAGCGCAGTTTTTGGGCTCAAAATGTTGTTCCTTGGACCCAAAGACCTCATAAAAATGTCATCTGCCCAAAAAAAATATTCAGGGGCACTGGGGACATATGTCAAATTTGGCAAATTTTGGGACGGCTGTATTACTCTTATTTGTATACCGGGTATTATTGTGCCATACATCATTGAACTCAGCTCATCAAGGCGATTCAGAAACATATGCTATATGCCCAAATCAAATAAAGTTTTTGGAACTCAAATTTGAAAATTTGCAAATTTCCCCACTTAATGAAGATCACAGTGGAGAGGTACCCACTGAAATACATTCTGAGCCTGGGACAGTGAAAACGATTATTTTGTTCTCATGAGTACCCAAAACCATTCAGAAAATTCCAAAACTATTAAATTTTCTCATCAGGGGGGCCCCAGGTCCCCCTCAATTTTTTCAACTTTCCTATTTGACTATTTAGAGCAAAAATGAAAAGGACCTTTTTTGTTCAGCACCTCGATATGCTTCGATTTCAATAATAAAATTTGTACCGGGGTAGCAAGGGGGATTAGGGGGCGCAATTGTATTTTTTGGTCATTTTTGCCAATTTTTGGAAATTTATTTAGGGTCTATGTTCTATGGTTCTTGATATTGTAGTGCAGTTTTTGAGGTCGAAATGTGGTTTTTAGACCTAAAGATCTCATTAAAATGTCATCTGCCCAAAAAATCATATAATAGTAAACTTACGAAAGAGAGTGACACACTCACTCACTCACTGACTGACTGACAAAAACTCACAGCCAAAACTGCTGATCGGAGAGAAAAACTGAGCTCGCCATTAGATAGGGGGCCCAGAGTAGGTACAGGGAAAACTCCAAAAATTTGAAAAAGTCCCCCCCTCAGGGGGGTTCAGGCCCCCCAAAGATTTTCTGCAAAGCTAACCGCTTATCGCACAGCAAAGTCATGGAGAACTTTTTTGTTCAGCACCCAGAGATACCCCGATTTCAATAATAAAATTCCAACCGGGTTCACAAGGGGGCCCAAGGGGGGCATTTGAAATTTTTTTTTGTACTTTTTTCTTCAAAAAATTCACAGCCAAAACCGCAAATCGCAGAGGAAAACTAGCGTCACCATCAGATAGAGGGCCGAGAGTAGGTACAGGGAAAACACCAAAACCTTCAAAAAGTCCCCCCCTCAGGGGGGATGTGGCCCCCCAAAGTTTTTCTGCCAATTCAAATACACATTTTACAGCAAAATGGTAGAGGAAAAACTTGTTCAGATTGTGGAAAAACATCGAAATATGTGAAAAAATTCGAACCGGGTCGGCAAGGGGGACCAGGGGGGGGCAATTTTCATTTTTGGCCATTTTTGCGGGTTTGGCCAGATTTTGATGGGTCAATTTTCAATGGTTCTATATTTTTTAGTGCAGGTTTTGGGCTCAGAATGTTGTTTCTTGGACCCAAAGACCTCATAAAAATGTCATCTGCCCAAAACAAATATTCAGGGGGGCACCGGGGGACATATGTCAAATTTGGCAAATTTTGGGACGGCTGTATTTCTCTTATTTGGATACCGGGTATTATTGTGCCATACATCATTGAACTCAGCTCATCAAGGCCATTCAGAAACATATGCTATATGCCCAAATCAAATAAATTTTTTGGACCGTAAATTTGAATATTTTCAAATTCCCCCACTTTATGAAGATCACAGCGGAGAGGTACCCACTGAAGTACATTCTAAGCCACTCCCAGCATGGGTGGAACAATTATTTTGTTCTCATGAGTACCCAAAATCATTGAAAAAACTCCAAATCTATGACATTTTTTTGTCAAGGGGGCAACAAGCCCCCCTCAATTTTTTCAACTCTTCCATTTCACTATTTAGAGCAAAAGTGAAAAGGACCTTTTTTGTTGAGCACCTCGATATGCTTCGATTTCTATGATAAAATTTGTACCAGGTCAGCAAGGGGGATCAGGGGGCGCAATTGTATTTATTGGTCATTTTTGCCAATTTTTGGAAGTTTATTTAGGGTCTATTTTCAATGGTTCTTGATATTGTAGTGCTGTTTTTGAGGTCGGAATGTTGTTTTTGGACCCAGAGACCTCATTTAATTGTATTCTTGCCAAAAAAAAAATTCAGGGGGGCACCAGGGGACATATGTTAAATTTGGCAAATTTTTGGACGGCTGTATTTCTCTTATTTGGATACCGGGTATTATTGTGCCATACATCATTGAACTCAGCTCATCAAGGCGATTCAGAAACATATGCTATATGCCCAAATCAAATGAATGTTTCGGATCTCAAATTTGAAAATTTTCAAATTCCCCCACTTTATGAAGATCACAGTGGAGAGGTACCCACTGACATAAATTCTTGACAATCTGTAACCAGAAAAATTACTAACCCAAAAAATTTCCAATTCACAAGATAATGGGGGGGCGAAGCCCCCAGGGGGGTGCAGGGGGGCGAAGCCCCCTGCCGAGCACGAAGTGCGAGTCTTATTATAGTAAACTTATGAAGGCCAGTGACACACTCACTCACTGACAAAAACTCACAGCCAAAACGGCTGATCAGAGAGAAAACTGAGCTCACCATTAGATAGGGGGCCAAGAGTAGGTACAGGGAAAACTTCAAAACTTTGAAAAAGTCCCCCCCTCAGGGGGGTTCAGGCCCCCCAAAGATTTTCTGCAGAGCTAACCGCTCATCGCACAGCTAGGGCACAATGAACTTTTTTGTTCAGCACCCAGGGATACCCCGATTTCAGTTATAAAATTCTAACCGGGTTCATGGGGGGGCCCAGGGGGGGCATTTTTCATTGTTCGGCATCTGACAAAAATTCACAGCCAAAACCGCTGATTAAAGAGGAAAACTGAGTCCATCATCAGATAGAGGGCCCAGAGTAGGTACAGGAAAAACTCCAAAACCTTTGAAAAGTCCCCCCCTCAGGGGGGATGTAGCCCCCCAAAGTTTTTCTGCTAATCAAAATACACATGTTACAGCAAAATTGTGAATGTAAAAGTTGTTCAGAATGACAAGAAACATCCAAATATGTGATAAAATTCATACCGGGTCGGCAAGGGGGACCAGGGGGGGCATTTTTCATTTTTGGCCATTTTTGGCGCCTTGGCAAGATTTTGGTGGGCCAATTTTCAATGGTTCTTGATATTTTAGCGCAGTTTTTGGGCTCAGAATGTTGTTCCTTGGACCCAAAGACCTCATAAAAATGTCATCTGCCTGAAAAAAATATTTAGGGGGGCACCGGGGGACCTATGTCAAATTTGGCAAATTTTGGGACGGCTGAATTTCTCTTATTTGGATACCGGGTATTATTGTGCCATACATCATTGAACTCAGCTCATCAAGGCGATTCAGAAACATATGCTACATGCCCAAATCAAATAAATTTTTTGGAACTCAAATTTGAAAATTTTTAAATTCCCCTACTTTATGAAGTCAGTGTGAAGTTGGAAGTACATTTGTCAGAAGTACATACAAAATTGACAGTTCTGGATGCAGAATGAATAGTTCTATAGTTCCTGATAGGAATAAGCAATAGTTCCGTGAAAATAGAGAAAAAAAATTGAATTGAAAAAATGTACTGCTAACTTCACGGCAAAATCTGCATTTTCTTCAGAAGTACACTCGGAACTAATAACATGAGATGGAAAATGAGAGTTCTGTATGTATAAGAACCCGCTGAACACAGAACTGCTGAGTTCTAATCGATAAATGCAACAGAAAATTTTTTATGGCCATTTGAAATTTGAAAATCTGAAAATTCCACATTTTTGTCAGAAGTACACCTAATTTGGATATTTGAGGGGTGCAATTGAGAGTTCTATATGTATAAGAACCCCCTGAACACAGAACTGCTGAGTTCTAATCGATGAATGCAACAGAAAATTTTTTATGGCCATTTGAAATTTGAAAATCTGAAAATTCCACATTTTGTCAGAAGTACACCTAACTTGGATATTTGAGGGGGGAAATTGAGAGTTCTATATGTATAAGAAACCCCTGAACACAGAACTGCTGAGATCTAATCGATAAATGCAACAGACAATTTCTTATGGCCATTTGAAATTTGAAAATTTGAACATTCTACATTTTTATCAGAAGTACACCTAATTTGAATATTAAAGGTATGAGAAAAGTAGTTCTGTATGTATAAGAACCCCCTGCACACAGAATTGCTGAGTTCTAATCGATAAATGCAACCGAAAATTTTTTAAGGCCATTTGAAATTTGAAAATCTGAAAATTCCACATTTTTGTCAGAAGTACACCTAATTTGGATATTTGAGGGGTGCAATTGAGAGTTCTATATGTATAAGAACCCCTGCACAGAACTGCTGAGTTCTAATCGATAAATGCAACAGAAAATTTTTATGGCCATTTGAAATTTGAAAATCTGAAAATTCCACATTTTTGTGAGTACACCTAATTTGGATATTTGAGGGTTGCAATTGAGAGTTCTATATGTATAAGAACCCCCTGAACACAGAACTGCTGAGTTCCAATCGATAAATGCAACAGAAAATTTTTTATGGCCATTTGAAATTTGAAAATCTGAAAATTCCACATTTTTGTCAGAAGTACACCTAATTTGGATATTTGAGGGTTGCAATTAAGAGTTCTATATATATAAGAACCCCCTGAACACAGAACTGCTGAGTTCTAATCAATAAATGCAACAGAAAATTTTTTATGACCATTTAAAATGTGAAAATCTGAAAATTCCACATTTTTTGTCAAAAGTACACCTAATTTGGATATTTGAGGGGTGCAATTGAGAGTTCTATATGAACCCTGAACACAGAACTGCTGAGTTCTAATCGATAAATGCAACAGAGAATTTTTATGGCCATTTGAAATTTGAAAATCTGAAAATTCCACATTTTTATCAGAAGTAAACCTAATTTGAATATTTGAGGTATGAAAAAAGTAGTTCTGTATGTATAAGAACCCGTTGCACACAGAACTGCTGAGTTCTAATCGATAAATGCAACAGAAAATTTTTTATGGCCATTTGAAATTTGGAAATTCCACATTTTTGTCAGAAGTACACCTCATTTGGATATTTGAGGGTGCAATTGAGAGTTCTATATGTATAAGAATCGCCGGAACACAGAACTGCTGAGTTCTAATCGATAAATGCAACAGAAAATTTTTTATGGCCATTTGAAATTTGAAAATCTGAAAATTCCACATTTTCATCAGAAGTACACCTAATTTGGATATTTGAGGGGTGCAATTGAGAGTTCTATATGTATAAGAACCCCCTGCACACAGAACTGCTGAGTTCTAATCGATAAATGCAACAGAGAATTTTTTATGGCCATTTGAAATTTGAAAATCTGAAAATTCCACATTTTTGTCAGAAGTACACCTAATTTGGATATTTGAGGGGTGCAATTGAGAGTTCTATATGTATAAGAACCCCCTGAACACAGAACTGCTGAGTTCTAATCGATAAATGCAACAGAAAATTTTTTATGGCCATTTGAAATTTGAAAATCTGAAAATTCCACATTTTTATCAGAAGTACACCTAATTTGAATATTTGAGGTATGAAAATAGGAGTTCTGTATGTATAAGAACCCTTTGATCACAGAACTGCTGAGTTCTAATCAATTAAATTCGAAGAGGACCGCCGTTGAAGGTTGGACAAAGTGGTTGAATAGTTCAGTAAAATATCGCCCCTCCTTTCTTATTTGTATACATGGCATAATTGTGACTTTTGTGAATACTCCAGGGACTGTGATGGAAGTGAATAGATGAGGAACGATTACCCGAATCATGCTCCCAATGCGTTGAGATCCATGGTATGGAGTCACAATGGAAGGTGTAAAACATTAAAATTATATTTAAATACAATTATTTTCGTCTAAACACCTGACTTAGGATGCAAATTAATTTCTAATGAGCAAGGAGCTGCAAATAAAAGTATCTAAATAATTATAACAATATTCATTCCACTATCTTTAATACAATACATAATTTTATCATATTCATAATTATCTAATTTCAACTGAGTCTTATAGTTGAATTTAGATAGAGCTTTAAAAACCTACTTATTGGAACGTTGAGGTTTTCAAAGAATAAACTATTTGGAACTTGGAATATTCACATAAACATAAAAATTAGTTTCAAATGATTCTACTGGCAATAGATAACATGATGATCACAAGAAACTTGTATTGCACTCGACTTAATACTATACTTAATACTTAATTGAGCCAATGCTTTAGTCTTAGAAAGATAATTTGAATCACTCTCAGATAAATACAATAGCTGCAGTTGATAATTGATTGAAAATTAATCACGAGCGCAGAACAGAAGAGTGTTATCAGAAACATGATTATCAGAAATCATACAACTAATTCGTCTGTATAACTATACCTTCTGTCTACATATATCTCACTAACATAATCAAACTCAGCTCATAATAATATTAAGTACATAGCAATTTAGCAATCAATAATAAACAATACTGTAAGGGCAGTGGCCAAGACATTGAGAAAAGAACATGGTTATTGGAAATCCTACAACTATTTTGTATTATATAAAGTTAAGCCTAGGCTCATTTCACCAATATGAATTACCACATAATATTATCTACATAACAGTGAGATCATCTTTGATTATTTTTCAAGGCCAATGGCCTGAATATTGAATAAAAAAATATTATAATTGAAAATTTTACAACTATTCTGTATTTCATAATCATTAGAACGTTCACCATCATTCCACCCCAACAAAATCATCATTAATAAAATGAGATCACCCTGTTGACTATTTTTAATAGTCAAGAGTGATAAAAATTTTAAAAGTATGGAATCATCCAAATAATTTAAAAAAGAAATCATATACTGTATAATAATAATTATTATACTGTCGTACATTTTTGTTGAATGTAGTTACTGAGAAGGGACCAAGTATGCAACCCGCTCAACCTACAGAAATGACCTTGACCTGGATCCGGGAACCGTGTGAATTTAATAATAATTATTCTAAGAAGTTCCCGTGCGAAGTAATACTTAGAATAGTCCTATATTCTATAGCACGTACGAAATCGCATGCATAAAAAGAGCTTAAAAGGCTTGAAATTTTTCAGATAAGATAGAAAAGGGAGCTACATGGGAATCATGAATAATAATGAAGAAAAATTGGCAAACTTGTCAGTATGTCAGTCACTGTTTGTGAAAATTACTTTGGTCATTATCATAATCTTAAAGTAGTTTAAAAAATTCTATATTGCTTTCAAATATTATTTCAAGATTGAAATAAATTTCCAAAATTATTTTGTTAATTCATTATGGTGTTCTAGAACAAATATTTAAGTATGTTCTAACATAAGCTAGAAGTTTGGACGGTTTATTCTGTTATCGTGTACTGAAAGTAGCAGTTCAAATATACACATAAAAAAAACTAACATTGAAGTCATCATCATTCGGTATTTCAACAGTAGTGAACAACAAATTTGATTGAGATTATGTTTAATGGTGAATATTTTAGAAAAATTCTCAGAAAATTTTTCATTAATAAAGTTGTGACGGGAGTGCATTGATGATAAAATTTTCTGCTATAATAATAATAATAATAATAATAATAATTGAGGGAACATTCAAACATTCTGCAATTATTACACGAGCAAGAACATTCATCAAGGTTTAGCTCAAAACTGACGTTTGAAAATTACGCTGTAACGTGGAATGTGTTACTTGTATAGTATAAGTGTACAGGGCAACTCATTTTATATGTTCGATAAAGTTCAGCCTTCACCCTTACTGTACCTATACAGTAGTAATATAGCAATTATAACTATAATAACATTCAGCCTTAAAATAATGTGATGAGAAGTAATCAATCCATCATTGTTCGTCTACAAAAAAGTGATAGGAAAAAAAAGAAACTTATTCACGTATCAGTCGGGAGTTGAGTGGAGCTTTGCTCGGCTTCATTGAAGTAGTTTCACCCTCTTTCTAGGAAGGAAGGAATAAACATCCCATGTTGATGGATGAAATAAAAACTCCAAGCCGACGCTGCTAACAATAGTGAGCACATTTTTGTAGTCCATTTGTGATCTATTAACATTTGGAAATGTATTGAGATGAAGAACAATGTTAATGGACGACCCTGGATGACATGTTATTCATGTCATGTCAGCTATTGTCAAACTTTGCAACCTTTGATGTTACCTCCCTATTCAGAATAATTGAGACAACCCAATCCATCTAGGCTTGCAAACTAGCTTGCAAAACGAAGGTATTTCCTAGAATCCTCATATAAAAAAACAAACCAGGGGAAGTCTGTATGAGACCTTATATATATATATAAAACAAGAAAATATTTTGTAAAGAGGCTCATTCTCCCTCTTCCAAGGAAGGTAATACCCTCACTATATATATATATAGTGAGGGTAATAATTTATTGAGTATATAATATCTTTCGATAGATATTTATATATATAATGAAATTGATGAAATAGTGTTTCAAAGCAATTCTTCGAATATTATTCGTGATGTCTTTGAAAAGTACAACACAATTGATCTACTTTGTTCTTCTTTGTGTTGGTATTGAAAATGGAAGGAAAAAAAGGAAAAAATTCATAGGCTGCCACTTTTATAGAGAGATGTGAATATATGAATATCTGTTTAGGAACTAACCAATAGTGTTGTAACGCGGGCAATTTGATCCAATCGAGTTTCTTGGCGTGGCAGCTGAACGGAGCGCGACTTTGAAAATTCCGCCTAGCATCTCAACCTCCATTATAGTTTTTTGTCTTAGGAAGGAAGGAGTCATAGGAAAATTCTAAAAAAATCATGGACGTTTCTCTTCATACTATTAACATTTTCCTGAATTTTCAAATCAATATGTCCAAATTTAACAAAGTTAAGAGCATTTTTCAAAATCGATGCTAGTTTAGATTTAAAATAGAATAATATCCGTATCTCCTACCTAGACATTGTACTGATCATCATGTTCTTATTTTATTTTTGT
This sequence comes from Laodelphax striatellus, assembly GCA_017141395.1. Lineage (NCBI taxonomy): Eukaryota > Metazoa > Arthropoda > Insecta > Hemiptera > Delphacidae > Laodelphax > Laodelphax striatellus. Next base: position 20,634,578 of record CM029530.1, read on the forward strand.
TAAGAAATGATTATTTAAGTAATTTTTAGCATTTCTGAACATGAAATCATATTTCTCACATGTTCCTTCATAGCTACATTAAATCAGATATAATTTAAAATGTGTGGAATTTTCAGATTTTCAAATTTCAAATGGCCATAAAAAATTCTCTGTCGCATTTATCGATTAGAACTCAGCAGTTCTGTGTTCAGGGGGTTCTTATACATATAGAACTCTCAATTGCAACCCTCAAATATCCAAATTAGGTGTACTTCTGACAAAAATGTAGGATTTTCAGATTTTCAAATTTCAAATGGCCATAAAAAAATTTCTGTTGCATTTATTGATTAGAACTCAGCAGTTCTGTGTTCAAGGGGTTCTTACATATAGAACTCTCAATTGCACCCTCAAATATCCAAATTAGGTGTACTTCACACAAAAATGTGGAATTTTCAGATTTTCAAATTTCAAATGGCCATAAAAATTTTCTGTCGCATTTATCGATTAGAACTCAGCAGTTCTGTGTTCAGGGGGTTCTTATACATATAGAACTCTCAATTGCACCCTCAAATATCCAAAGTAGGTGTACTTCTGACAAAAATGTGGAATTTTCAGATTTTCAAATTTCAAATGGCCATACAAAATTTTCCGTTGCATTTATCGATTAGAACTCAGCAGTTCTGTGTTCAGGGGGTTCTTATACATAGAGAAATCTCAATTTCACCCCTCAAATATCCAAATTAGGTGTACTTCTGACAAAAATGTGGAATTTTCAGATTTTCAAATTTCAAATGGCCATAAAAAATTTTCTGTTGCATTTATCGATTAGAACTCAGCAGTTCTGTGTTCAGGGGTTCTTATACATATAGAACTCTCAATTGCACCCTCAAATATCCAAATTAGGTGTACTTCTTATGAAAATGTGGAATTTTCAGATTTTCAAATTTCAAATGGCCATAAAACATTTTCTGTTGCATTTATCAATTAGAACTCAGCAGTTATGTGTTCAGGGGGTTCTCATACATATAGAACTCTCAATTGCACCCCTCAAATATCCAAATTAGGTGTACTTCTGACAAAAATGTGGAATTTTCAGGTTTTCAAATTCCAAATGGCCATACAACATTTTCTGTTGCATTTATCGATTAGAACTCAGCAGTTCTGTGTTCAGGGGGTTCTTATACATACAGAACTACTTTTCATACCTTCAAATATTCAAATTAGGTGTACTTTGATAAAAATGTGGAATTTTCAGATTTTCAAATTTCAAATGGCCATAAAAATTCTCTGTTGCATTTATCGATTAGAACTCAGCAGTTCTGTGTTCAGGGGGTTCTTATACATATAGAACTCTCAATTGCACCCTCAAATATCCAAATTAGGTGTACTTCTGACAAAATGTGGAATTTTCAGATTTTCAAATTTCAAATGGCCATAAAAATTTTCTGTCGCATTTATCGATTAGAACTCAGCAGTTCTGTGTTCAGGGGTTCTTATACATATAGAACTCAATTGCACCCCTTAAATATCCAAATTAGGTGTACTTCTGACAAAATGTGGAATTTTCAGATTTTCAAATTTCAAATGGCCATAAAAAATTTTCTGTTGCATTTATCGATTAGAACTCAGCAGTTCTGTGTTCAGGTTCTTATACATATAGAACTCTCAATTGCACCTATAAATATCCAAATTAGGTGTACTTCACAAAAATGTGGAATTTCCAGATTTTCAAATTTCAAATGGCCATAAAAAATTTTCTGTATCATTTATCGATGAAAACTTAGCAGATCTGTGTTCAGGGGTTTCTTATACATATAGAACTCTCAATTGCACCCCTCAAATATCCAAATTAGGTGTACTTGATAAAAATGTGGAATTTTCAGATTTTCAAATTTCAAATGGCCATAAAAACTTTTCTGTTGCATTTATCGATTAGAACTCAGCAGTTCTGTGTTCAGGGGGTTCTTATACATATAGAACTCTCAATTGCACCCCTCAAATATCCAAATTAGGTGTACTTCTGATAAAAATGTGGAATTTTCAGATTTTCAAATTTCAAATGGCCATAAAAAATTTTCTGTTGCATTTATCGATTAGAACTCAGCAGTTCTGTGTGCAGGGGGATCTTATACATACAGAACTACTTTTCTCATACCTCAAATATTCAAATTAGGTGTACTTCTGATAAAAATGTGGAATCTTCAGATTTTCAAATGGCCATAAAAAATTTTCTGTTGCATTTATCGATTAGAACTCAGCAGTTCTGTGTTCAGGGGGTTCTTATACATATAGAACTCTCAATTGCACCCCTCAAATATCCAAATTAGGTGTACTTCTGACAAAAATGTGGAATTTTCAGATTTTCAAATTTCAAATGGCCATAAAAAATTTTCTGTTGCATTTATCGATTAGAACTCAGCAGTTCTGTGTTCAGGGGGTTCTTATACATATAGAACTCTCAATTGCACCCCTTAAATATCCAAATTAGGTGTACTTCTGATGAAAATATGGAATTTTCAGATTTTCAAATTTCAAATGGCCATAAAAAATTTTCTGTTGCATTTATCGATTAGAACTCAGCAGTTCTGTGTTCAGGGGGTTCTTATACATATAGAACTCTCAATTGCACCCCTCAAATATCCAAAGTAGGTGTACTTCTGACAAAAATGTGGAATTTTCAGATTTTCAAATTTAAAATGGCCATAAAAATTTTTCTGTTGCATTTATCGATTAGAACTCAGCAGTTCTGTGTTCAGCGGGTTCTTATACATACAGAACTCTTATTTTCCATCTCATGTTATTAGTTTCGAGTGTACTTCTGAAGAAAATGCAGATTTTGCCGTGAAGTTAGCAGTACATTTTTTCAATTCAATTTTTTTTCTCTATTTTCACGGAACTATTGCTTATTCCTATCAGGAACTATAGAACTATTCATTCTGCATCTAGAACTGTCAATTTTGTATGTACTTCTGACAAATGTACTTCCAACTTCACACTGACCTTTATGAAGATCACAGTGGAGAGGTACCCACTGAAGTACATTCTAACCCACTCCCAGCATAGGTGGAACAATCATTTTGTTCTCATGAGTACCCAAAATCATTGAGAAAACTCCAAAACTAAGACATTTTTTTGTCAGGGGGGCAACAAGCCCCCCTCAATTTTTTCAACTTTTCCATTTCACTATTTAGAGCAAAAGTGAAGAGGACCTTTTTTGTTCAGCACCTCGATATGCTCCGATTCCAATAATAAAATTTGTAACAGGTCAGCAAGGGGATCAGGGGCGCAATTATTATATTTTTGGTAATTTTGCCAATTTTTCAAAAAACGTTTGGGGTACATTTTCTATGGTTACTGTTATAGAAGTGAAGTTTTTGATGCCTGAATAATGTTCCTTGGGCCTGAAAAGCTGATAAAAATAACACCTACACCCAAAAAATGTTCAGAGGTGGAAGTGGGGGGGGGGGGGGACATTTCAAATTTGGCCAATTATCTGACTCCTGTATTTCTCATATTTGTATACCAGGTATGCTACATGCCCAAATCAAATAACTTCTTTGGAATAACTTTTTTGGAACCCAATTTCAAAATCATGGAGATCATGGAGTGGCAATTTCAAAATCATAGGAGATAATGGAGTGGCAAAGCCCCCAGGGGGGTGAATTACTTACCCATTGAATTACTTACACTGAATTCTTCTAACCCAGAAAATCTCTAACCAGAAAAATTACTAACCCAAAAAATTTCCAACACAAGAAAATGGTTGGAACACACAATAATGGGGGGGGCGAAGCCCCCAGGGGGGTGCAGGGGGGCGAAGCCCCCTGCCGAGCACGAAGTGCGAGTCATAATATAGTAAACTTATAAATTCTAGTGACACACTGACTCACTGATTGACAAAAACTCACAGCCAAAACCGCTGTTCGGAGAGAAAACTGAGGTCACCATCAGAAAGGGGCCGAGAGTAGGTACAGAGAAAACTCCAAAACTTCAAAAAGTTCCCTCAGGGGGTTCAGGCCCCAAAGATTTTCTGCAAGTTAACCGCTCATCGCACAGCCAAGTCATGAGGAACTTTTTGTTCAACACCCGGAGATACCCTGATTTCAATAATAAAATTTTGACCGGGTTCACAAGGGGCCCAAGGGGGCATTTGAAATTTTTTCTCAATTTTTCTCCAAAAATTCACAGCCAAAACCGCTGATCGCAGAGGAAAACTGGGGTCACCATCAGATAGAGGGCCGAGAGTAGGTACAGGAAAACTCCAAAACTTTCGAAAAGTCCCCTCAGGAGATGGCCCCCAAAGTTTTTCTGCCAATTCAAATACACATTTTACAGCAAAATGGTAGAGGAAAAACTTGTTCAGATTGTGGAAAAACATCGAAATATGTGATAAAATTCGAACCGGGTCGGCAAGGGGGACCAGGGGGGGCAATTTTCATTTTTGGCCATTTTTGCGGGTTTGGCCAGATTTTGATGGGCAATTTTCAATGGTTCTAGATTTTTTAGCGTAGTTTTTGGGCTCAGAATGTTGTTTCTTGGACCCAAAGACCTCATAAAAATGTCATCTGCCCAAAAAAAATATTCAGGGGGGCACCGGGGGACCTATGTCAAATTTGGCAAATTTTGGGACGGCTGTATTTCTCTTATTTGGATATCGGGTATTATTGTGCCATACATCATTGAACTCAGCTCATCAAGGCCATTCAGAAACATATGCTATATGCCCAAATTGAATAAATGTTTTGGAACTCAAATTTGAAAATTTTCAAATTCCCCCACTTTATGAAGATCACATTGGAGAGGTACCCACTGAAATACATTCTACGCCACTCCCAGCATAGGTTGAACAATTATTTTGTTCTCATGAGTACCCAAAATCATTGAGAAAACTCCAAAACTATGACATTTTTTGGTCAGGGGGGCAACAAGCCCCCCTCAATTTTTTCAACTTCTCTATTTGACTATTTAGAGCAAAAGTGAATAGGACCTTCTTTGTTGAGCACCTCGATATGCTTGATCTCAATGATAGAATTTGTACCAGGTCAGCAAGGGAGCGCAATTGTATTTTTGGTCTTTTCTGCCAATTTTGCAAAATAATGTTTTGGGTCTATTTTCAATTGTTTCTGATATAGTAGTGCAGTTTTCGAGGTCTGAATAATGTTCCTTGTGCCTGAAAAGCTAATAGAAATGAGACCTGTCCCCAAAAAAATATTCAGAGGTGGAACTGGGGGACATGTCAAATTTGGCTAATTTTTAGACTCCTGTATTTCTTTGGATATTTATTTGTATTTCCTGTATTTATTTGAATACCAGGTATTATGCTACATGACCAAATCAAATAACTAAATTCTGGAACCCAAATTTGGAAATTTGAAAAGTCCCCTGGGAGATCATGGAGTGGCAAAGCCCACAGGGGGGTGAAGGGGGCAATGCCCATGATACCCATTGAATTACTTACACTGATTTCTTCTAACCTAGAAAATCTGTAACCAGAAAAATCACTAACCCAAAAAATTTCCAACACAAGAAAATTTACATTCACAAGATAATGGGCGGGGCGAAGCCCCCTGCCGAGCACGAAGTGCGAGTCATATAATAGTAAACTTACAAAAGAGAGTGACACACTCACTCACTGACTCACTGATTGACAAAAACTCACAGCCAAAACCGCTGATCGGAGAGAAAAACTGGGGTCACCATTAGAAAGGGGGCCGAGAGTAGGTACAGGGAAAACTCCGAAACTTTGGAAAAGTCCCCCTCAGGGGGGTTCAGGCCCCCCAAATATTTTCTGCAGAGCTAGCCGCGTATCGCGCAGCAAGGTGATGAGGAACTTTTTTGTTGAGCACCCGGGGATACGCCGATGTCAATAATAAAATTCCAACCGGGTTCATAAGGGGCCCAAGGGGGCATTTGAAAATTTTTTTTCATTTTTTTCTTCAAAAATTCACAGCCAAAACCGCTGATCGCAGAGAAAAACTGGGGTCACCGTCAGATAGAGGACCGAGAGAGTAGGAGGAAAACTCCAAAACCTCCAAAAGTCCCCCTCAGGGGATGGCCCCCAAAGTTTTCTGCCAATTCAAATACACATTTTACAGCAAAATGGTAGAGGTAAAACTTGTTCAGATTGTGGAAAAACATCGAAATATGTGATAAAAATTCAAACCGGGTCAGCAAGGGGGACCAGGGGGCAATTTCATTTTTGGCCATTTTGCAGGTTTGGCCAGATTTTGATGGGTCAATTTTCAATGGTTCTAGATTTTTAGCGCAGTTTTGGGCTCAAAATGTTGTTCCTTGGACCCAAAGACCTCATAAAAATGTCATCTGCCCAAAAAATATTCAGGGGCACTGGGGACATATGTCAAATTTGGCAAATTTTGGGACGGCTGTATTTTATTTGTATACTGGGTATTATTGTGCCATACATCATTGAACTCAGCTCATCAAGGCGATTCAGAAACATATGCTATATGCCCAAATCAAATAAAGTTTTTTGGAACTCAAATTAAAAATTTGCAAATTTCCCACTTAATGAAGATCACAGTGGAGAGGTACCCACTGAAATACATTCTGAGCCGGGGACAGTGAAACGATTATTTTTTCTCATGCGTACACAAACACATTCAGAAAATTCCAAAACTATAAAATTTTCTCATCAGGGGGGCCCCAGGTCCCCCTCAATCTTTTCAAATTTCCTATTTGACTATTTAGAACAAAAATGAAAAAGGACCTTTTTTGTTCAGCACCTCAATATGCTTGATTTCAATAATAAAATTTGTACCGCAAAGGGGATTAGGGCGCAATTGTATTTTTGGTCATTTTGCCAATTTTGGAAATTTATTTAGGGTCTATGTTCTATGGTTCTTGATATTGTAGTGCAGTTTTTGAGGTCGAAATGTGGTTTTTTAGACCCAAAGATCTCATTAAAATGTCATCTGCCCAAAAATCATATAATAGTAAACTACGAAGAGTGACACACTCACTCACTCACTGACTGACTGACAAAACTCACAGCCAAAACTGCTGATCGGAGAGAAAACTGAGCTCGCCATTAGATAGGGGGCCCAGAGTAGGTACAGGGAAAACTCCAAAAATTTGAAAAAGTCCCCCCCTCAGGGGGGTTCAGGCCCCCCAAAGATTTTCTGCAAAGCTAACCGCTTATCGCACAGCAAAGTCATGAAGAACTTTTTTGTTCAGCACCCAGAGATACTGATTTCAATAATAAAATTCCAACCGGGTTCACAAGGGGGCCCAAGGGGGGCATTTGAAATTTTTTTTTGTACTTTTTTCTTCAAAAAATTCACAGCCAAAACCGCAAATCGCAGAGGAAAACTAGCGTCACCATCAGATAGAGGGCCGAGAGTAGGTACAGGGAACACCAAACCTTCAAAAGTCCCCTCAGGGGGATGTGGCCCAAAGTTTTTCTGCCAATTCAATACACATTTTACAGCAAAATGGTAGAGGAAAAACTTGTTCAGATTGTGGAAAAACATCGAAATATGTGAAAAATTCGAACCGGTCGGCAAGGGGACCAGGGGGCAATTTTCATTTTTGGCCATTTTTGCCGCCTTGGCAAGATTTTGATGGGTCAATTTTCAATGGTTCTAGATTTTTTAGCGCAGTTTTTGGGCTCAGAATGTTTTTCCTTGCACCCAAAGACCTCATAAAAATGTCATCTGCCCAAAAACAATATTCAGGGGGGCACCAGGGGACATATGTCAAATTTGGCAAATTTTGGGACGGCTGTATTTCTCTTATTTGGATACCGGGTATTATTGTGCCATACATCATTGAACTCAGCTCATCAAGGCAATCCAGAAACATATGCTACATGCCCAAATGAAATGAATTTTTTGGAACTCAAATTAGAAAATTTTCAGTCCCCCACTTTATGAAGATCACAGTGAAGACGTACCCACTGAAATACATTTAACGTCACTCCCAGCATAGGTGGAACAATTATTTTGTTCTCATGAGTACCCAAAATCATTGAGAAACTCCAAAACCATGACATTTTTGTCAGGGGGGCAACAAGCCCCCCTCAATTTTTTCAACTTTTCCATTTCACTATTTAGAGCAAAAGTGTAAAGGACCTTTTTTGTTAAGCACCTCGATATGCTTTGATTTCAATAATGAAATTTGTACCAGGTTAGCAAGGGGGATCAGGGGGAGCAAGTGTATTTTTTGGTCATTTTTGCCAATTTTTGGAAATTTATTTAGGGTCTATATTCAATGGTTCTTGATATTGTAGTGCAGTTCTCAAGGTCGAAATGTTGTTTTTGGACTCAAAGATCTAATTAGAATGTCACCCATCCAAAAAAAATATTCAGGGGGGCACTGGGGGACATATATGTCAAATGGCTAATTTTGGGAGGGCTGTATTTTTATTTGGATACCAGGTATTATTGTGCCATACATCATTAAACTCAGCTCATTAAGGCAATTCAGAAACATATGCTGAAATTTGAAAATTTTCCAATAAGTCCCCCACTCTACAGAGATTACAGTGGAGAGGTACCCACTGACATAAATTATAAGCCATTTTGGCCATTTTGTCAGTTTGACAGATTTTAATGTGTCAATTGTCAATGGGTCTAGATTTTTGTGCATTTTCATATGCTCAGAATGTTTTTCCTTGAACCCAAAGACCTCATAGAAATGTCATCCGCCCAAAAAAAATATTTGGGGGCACCCAAAATGATCATGGGGTGGCGAAGCCAGGGTGCAGGGGCGAAGCCTGCCGAGCACGAAGTGCGAGTCATTATATAGTAAACTTACAAATTCTAGTGACACACTCACTGACTGACTGACTGACTGACTGACAAAAACTCACAGCCACAACTGCTGATCGGAGGAAAAAACTGAGCTCACCATTAGACAGGGGGCCGAGAGTAGGTACAGGGAAAACTCCAAAACTTTGGAAAAGTCCCCCCCTCAGGGGGGTTCAGGCCCCCCAAAGATTTTCTGCAAAGCTAACCGCTTATCCAGTTATATCCACTTATCTGGCACTCCAGAAACATATGCTACATGCCTAAATCAAATAAAGTTTTTGGAACTCAAATTTTAAAATTTTCAGACCCTTTTTTTACAAAGATTGCAGTAGAGAGGACCCACTAACATAAACTCTAAGCCACTCCCAGCTCAGGTGGAATAATGGTAACAATTATTTTGTTTTCATGAGTACCTAAAACCATTGAGAAAACTCCAAAACTATGACTTTTTTTGTCTGGGGGGGCAATTGAATTTTTTGGTCATTGTTGCCAATTTTTCAAAAAAATGTTTGGGGTCTATTTTATATGGTTCCTGACATAGATGTAAAGTTTTCGATGTCTGAATAATGTTCCTTGGGCCTGAAAAGCTGATGAAAAAAACACCTACACCCAAAAGATATTCAGAGGTGGAAGTGGGGGAGACATGTCAAATTTGGCTAATTATCAGACACCTGTATTTCTCATATTTGGATACTCAGTATTATGCTACATGCCCAAATCAAATAACTTCTTTGGAATAACTTTTTTGGAATTCAAATTCAAAAATTTGAAAAGTCCCTAGGAGATCATAGGGGGCGAAGTGCCCAGGTGCGAAGCCTGAAGCACGAAGTGCGAGTCTTATTATAGTAAACTTAAGGCCAGTGACACTCACTCACTGACAAAACTCACAGCCAAAACGGCTGATCAGAGAGAAAAACTGAGCTCACCATTAGATAGGGGCCAAGAGTAGGTACAGGAAAACTTCAAAACTTTGAAAAGTCCCCCTCAGGGGGTTCAGGCCCCAAAGATTTTCTGCAGAGCTAACCGCTCATCGCACAGCTAGGCACAATGAACTTTTTGTTCAGCACCCAGGGATACCCTGATTTCAGTTATAAAATTTCTAACCGGGTTCATGGGGGCCCAGGGGGGCATTTTCATTGTTCGGCATCTGACAAAAATTCACAGCCAAAACCGCTGATTAGAGAGGAAAACTGAGTCCATCATCAGATAGAGGGCCCAGAGTAGGTACAGGAAAACTCCAAAACCTTTGAAAGTCCCTCAGGGGATGTCTCAAAGTTTTTCTAATCAAAATACACATGTTACAGCAAAATTGTAAAAGTTGTTCAGAATGACAAGAAACATCCAAATATATGATAAAATTCATACCGGGTCGGCAAGGGGACCAGGGTATTTTTCATTTTTGGCCATTTTGGCGCCTTGGCAAGATCTTGGTGGGCCAATTTTCAATGGTTCTTGATATTTTAGCGCAGTTTTGGGCTCAGAATGTTGTTCCTTGGACCCAAAGACTCATAAAATGTCATCTGCCTGAAAAATATTTAGGGGCACCGGGGACCTATGTCAAATTTGGCAAATTTTGGGACTGAATTTCTTATTTGGATACCGGGTATTATTGTGCCATACATCATTGAACTCAGCTCATCAAGGCGATTCAGAAACATATGCTACATGCCCAAATCAAATAAATTTTTGGAACTCAAATTTGAAAATTTTAAATTTACTTTATGAAGATCACAGTGGAGAGGTACCCACTGAAGTACATTCTAACCCACTCCCAGCATAGGTGGAACAATCATTTTGTTCTCATGAGTACCCAAAATCATTGAGAAAACTCCAAAACTAAGACATTTTTTTGTCAGGGGGGCAACAAGCCCCCCTCAATTTTTTCAACTTTTCCATTTCACTATTTAGAGCAAAAGTGAAGAGGACCTTTTTTGTTCAGCACCTCGATATGCTCCGATTCCAATAATAAAATTTGTAACAGGTCAGCAAGGGGGATCAGGGGGCGCAATTATATTTTTTGGTAATTTTTGCCAATTTTTCAAAAAACGTTTGGGGTACATTTTCTATGGTTCCTGACATAGAATTGAAGTTTTTGATGTCTGAATAATGTTCCTTGGGCCTGAAAAGCTGATAAAAATAACACCTTCACCCAAAAAAATATTCAGAGGTGGAAGTGGGGGGGCATGTCAAATTTGGCTAATTATCAGACTCCTGTATTTCTCATATTTGTGTACCAGGTATTATGCTACATGCCCAAATCAAATAACTTCTTTGGAATAACTTTTTTGGAACCCAATTTCAAAATCATGGAGATCATGGAGTGGCAATTTCAAAATCATAGGAGATAATGGAGTGGCAAAGCCCCCAGGGGGGTGAATTACTTACCCATTGAATTACTTACACTGAATTCTTCTAACCCAGAAAATCTCTAACCAGAAAAATTACTAACCCAAAAAATTTCCAACACAAGAAAATGGTTGGAATATTAATAATGGCGAAGCTCAGGGGTGCAGGGGGGCGAAGCCCCCTGCCGAGCACGAAGTGCGAGTCATAATATAGTAAACTTATAAATTCTAGTGACACACTGACTCACTGATTGACAAAAACTCACAGCCAAAACTGCTGATCGGAGAGAAAAACTGGGGTCACCATTAGAAAGGGGGCCGAGAGTAGGTACAGGGAAAACTCCAAAACTTTGAAAAAGTCCCCCCCTCAGGGGGGTTCAGGCCCCCCAAAGATTTTCTGCAAAGCTAACCACTTATCGCACAGCAAAGTCATGGGGAACTTTTTTGTTCAGCACCCGGAGATACCCCGATTTCAATAATAAAATTCCAACCGGGTTCACAAGGGGGCCCAAGGGGGGCATTTGAAATTTTTTTTTTTTTCCTTCAAAAAATTCACAGCCAAAACCGCTAATCGCAGAGAAAAACTGGGGTCTTCATCAGATAGAGGGCCGAGAGTAGGTACAGGAAAAACTCCAAAACCTTCGAAACGTTCCCCCCTCAGGGGGGATGTGGCCCCCCAAAGTTTTTCTGCCAATTCAAATACACATTTTACAGCAAAATGGTAGAGGAAAAACTTGTTCAGATTGTGGAAAAACATCGAAATATGTGATAAAATTCATACCGGGTCGGCAAGGGGGACCAGGGGGGGCATTTTTCATTTTTGGCCATTTTTGGCGCCTTGGCAAGATCTTGGTGGGCCAATTTTCAATGGTTCTTGATATTTTAGCGCAGTTTTTGGGCTCAGAATGTTGTTCCTTGGACCCAAAGACCTCATAAAAATGTCATCTGCCTGAAAAAAATATTTAGGGGGGCACCGGGGGACATATGTCAAATTTGGCAAATTTTGGGACGGCTGTATTTCTCTTATTTGGATACCGGCATTATTGTGCCATACATCATTGAACTCAGCTCATCAAGGCGATTCAGAAACATATGCTACATGCCCAAATCAACTAAATTTTTTGGAACTCAAATTTGAAAATTTTTAAATTCCCCTACTTTATGAAGATCACAGTGGAGAGGTACCCACTGACATAAATTCTAAGCCACTCCCAGCTTAGGTGGAACAGTGGAAGCGATTATTTTGTTCTCATGTGTACCCAAAAACATTGAGAAAACTCCAAAACTATTAATATTTCTCATCAGGGGGGCACCAGGTCCCCCTCAATTTTTTCAACTTTTCTATTTCACTATTTAGAGCAAAAGTGTAAAGGTCCTTTTTTGTTGAGCACCTCTATATGCTTCGATTTCAATAATAAAATTTGTACCAGGTCAGCAAGGAGGATCGGGGGGCGCAATATTGTATTTTTTGGTCATTTTTGCCAATTTTTCAAAAAAGGTTTGGGGTACATTTTCTATGGTTCCTGACATAGAAGTGAAGTTTTCAAAGTCTGAATAATGTTCCTTGGGTCTGAAAAGCTGATAAAAATAACACCTGCCCCCCAAAAAAATATTCAGAGGTAGAAGTGGGGGGACATGCCAAATTTGGCTAATTATCAGACTCCTGTATTTCTCATACTTGTATACCGGGAATTATGCTACATGCCCAAATCAAATAACTTCTTGAATAACTCTTTGGAACCCAAATTCAAAATTGGTAAAGTTCCCCAGGAGATCATAGGGGGGCGAAGCCCCCAGGGGGGTGCAGGGGGGCGAAGCCCCCTGCCGAGCACGAAGTGCGAGTAATAATAATAATTCCGTGTAACCTGGCTGGCTCAGGTCTGGTGTCAGAGTTTTCAGGTCACTCCTGATCAGTTCAGGGTCTCTGACGTGACTTAACGACTGTTTTTTAGGCAGCCGGGACCGACGGCTTAGCGTGTCCTCCGAAACACGAGGAGTGGCTCGAGCTAAAATCTCACGGTCTGACCTGGGTTTGAACCCGGGACCTCTAGGTTACAAAGCCAGCACTTAACCCACTCGCCTATGGCCACTCCTAATAACTTACTAACCAAGAGGGTATCAAAAGGGGGTGCAGGGGGCATAGCCCCCTGCCGAGCGAAAGCGAGTCATATAATAGTAAACTTATGAAAGAGAGTGACACACTGACTGACTGACTGACTGACTGACAAAAACTCACAGCCAAAACCGCTGATTGCAGAGAAAAACTCGGGTCACCATTAGAAAGGGGGCCGAGGGTAGGTACAGGGAAAACTCCAAAACTTCGGAAAAGTCCCCCCCTCAGGGGGGTTCAGGCCTCCCAAAGATTTTCTGCAAAGCTAACTGCTTATCGCACAGCAAAGTCATGAGGAACGTTTTGTTCAGCACCGGAGATACCCTGATTTCAATAATAAAATTCTAACCGGGCTCACAAGGGGGCCCAAGGGGGCACTTGAAAAATTTTCTCAATTTTTCTTCAAAAATTCACAGCCAAAACCGCTGATTGCAGAGAAAACTGGGATCACCATCAGATAGAGGGCCGAGAGTAGGTACAGGAAAACTCCAAAACCTACAAAAGTCCTCTCAGGGGATGTGATCCCCAAAGTTTTTCTGCCAAGTGAAATACACATTTTACAGCAAAAAGGTAGAGGTAAAACTTGTTCAGATTGTGGAAAAACATTGAAATATGTGATAGAATTCGAACCCGGTCGGCAAGGGGGACCAGGGGGGGTAATTTCCATTTTTGGCCATTTTTGCGGGTTTGGCCAGATTTTGATGGTTCAATTTTCAGTGGTTCTAGATTTTTTAGCGCAGTTTTCGCTCAGAATGTTGTTCCTCGGACCCAAAGACCTCATAAAAATGTCATCTGCCCAAAACAAATATTCAGGGGGGCACCGGGGGACCTATGTCAAATTTGGCAAATTTTGGGACGGCTGTATTTCTCTTATTTGGATACCGGGTATTATTGTGCCTTACATCATTGAACTCAGCTCATCAAGGCCATTCAGAAACATATGCTGTATGCCCAAATCAAATAAATATTTTGGAACTCAAATTTGAAAATTTTCAAATTCCCCACTTTATGAAGATCACAGTAGAGGTACCCACTGAAATACATTTTTAACCCACTCCCAGCATGGGTGGAACAATTATTTTGTTCTCATGAGTACCCAAAATCATTGAAAAAACTCCAAAACTATGACATTTTTTTGTCAGGGGGGCAACAAGCCCCCCCTTAATTTTTTCAACTTTTCCACTTCACTATTTAGAGCAAAAGTGATAAGGACCTTTTTTGTTAAGCACCTCAATATGCTTCGATTTCTATGATGAAATTTGTACCACGTCAGCAAGGGGGATCAGGGGGCGCAATTGTATTTTTCGGTCATTTTTGCACAATTTTTGGAAATTTATTTAGGGTCTATTTTCAATGGTTCTTGATATTGTAGTGAACAATATCAAAGAACAAACAATTATTTTGTTCTCATGAGTACCCATAACTTTTGAGGAAACTCCAAAAGTATAAAATTTTCCCATCAGGGGGGCACCAGGTCCCCCTCAATTTTTTCAACTTTTCTATTTGACTATTTAGAGCAAAAGTGGAGAGGACCTTTTTTGTTCAGCACCTCAATATGCTTTGATTTCAAAAATTAAATTTGTACCAGGTCTAAATAATGTTCCTTAGGCCTGAAAAGCTAATATAAATGACACCTGCCCCCCAAAAATAATCAGAGGTGGAACTGGGGGACATGTCAAATTTGGCTAAATTTTAGACTCCTGTATTTCTCTTATTTGGATACCAGGTATTATGCTACATGACCAAATCGAATAACTTTTCTGGAACCCAAATTTGGAAATTTGAAAAGTCCCCTAGAAGATCATGGAGTGGCAAAGCCCCCAGGGGGGTGAAGGGGGCGAAGCCCATGAAACCCATTGAATTACTTACACTGAATTCTTCTAACCCAGAAAATCTCTAACCAGAAAAATTACTAACCCAAAAAATTTCCAACACAAGAAAATGGTTGAACATTAACAATAATGGGGGCGAAGCCCCCAGAAGTGCAGGGGCGAAGCCCCCTCAAACACGAAGTGCGAGTCATAATAATAAACTTATAAATTCTAGTGACACACTGACTCACTGATTGACAAAAACTCACAGCCAAAACCGCTGATCGGAGAGAAAAACTGGGGTCACCATTAGAAAGGGGGCCGAGAGTAGGTACAGGGAAAACTCCAAAACTTTGCAAAAGTCCCCCCCTCAGGGGGGTTCAGGCCCCCCAAAGATTTTCTGCAAAGCTAACCACTTATCGCACAGCAAAGTCATGGGCAACTTTTTTGTTCAGCACCCGGAGATACCCCGATTTCAATAATAAAATTTCAACCGGGTTCACAAGGGGGCCCAAGGGGGGCATTTGAAATTTTTTTTTTGATTTTTTTTCTTCAAAAAATTCACAGCCAAAACCGCTAATCGCAGAGAAAAACTGGGGTCTTCATCAGATAGAGGGCCGAGAGTAGGTACAGGGAATACTCCAAAACCTTTGAAAAATCCCCCCTCTGGGGGTCTGGCCCCAAAGTTTTTCTGCCAATTCAAATACACATTTTACAGCAAAATGGTAGAGGAAAAACTTGTTCAGATTGTGGAAAAACATCGAAATATGTGATAAAATTCATACCGGGTCGGCAAGGGGGACCAGGGGGGGCATTTTTCATTTTTGGCCATTTTTGGCGCCTTGGCAAGATCTTGGTGGGCCAATTTTCAATGGTTCTTGATATTTTAGCGCAGTTTTTGGGCTCAGAATGTTGTTCCTTGGACCCAAAGACCTCATAAAAATGTCATCTGCCTGAAAAAAATATTTAGGGGGGCACCGGGGGACATATGTCAAATTTGGCAAATTTTGGGACGGCTGTATTTCTCTTATTTGGATACCGGGTATTATTGTGCCATACATCATTGAACTCAGCTCATCAAGGCGATTCAGAAACATATGCTACATGCCCAAATCAACTAAATTTTTTGGAACTCAAATTTGAAAATTTTTAAATTCCCCTACTTTATGAAGATCACAGTGGAGAGGTACCCACTGACATAAATTCTAAGCCACTCCCAGCTTAGGTGGAACAGTGGAAGCGATTATTTTGTTCTCATGTGTACCCAAAAACATTGAGAAAACTCCAAAACTATTAATATTTCTCATCAGGGGGGCACCAGGTCCCCTCAATTTTCAACTTTTCTATTTCACTATTTAGAGCAAAAGTGTAAAGGTCCTTTTTTGTTGAGCACCTCTATATGCTTCGATTTCAATAATAAAATTTGTACCAGGTCAGCAAGGAGGATCGGGGGGCGCAATATTGTATTTTTTGGTCATTTTTGCCAATTTTTCAAAAAAGGTTTGGGGTACATTTTCTATGGTTCCTGACATAGAAGTGAAGTTTTCAAAGTCTGAATAATGTTCCTTGGGTCTGAAAAGCTGATAAAAATAACACCTGCCCCCCAAAAAAATATTCAGAGGTAGAAGTGGGGGGACATGCCAAATTTGGCTAATTATCAGACTCCTGTATTTCTCATACTTGTATACCGGGAATTATGCTACATGCCCAAATCAAATAACTTCTTTGGAATAACTCTTTTGGAACCCAAATTCAAAAATTGGTAAAGTTCCCCAGGAGATCATAGGGGGGCGAAGCCCCCAGGGGGGTGCAGGGGGGCGAAGCCCCCTGCCGAGCACGAAGTGCGAGTAATAATAATAATTCCGTGTAACCTGGCTGGCTCAGGTCTGGTGTCAGAGTTTTCAGGTCACTCCTGATCAGTTCAGGGTCTCTGACGTGACTTAACGACTGTTTTTAGGCAGCCGGGACCGACCGTGTAGAAAACACGAGGAGTGGCTCGAGCTAAAATCTAACGGTACCTGGACTGAACTGGGGACCACTGATTAGGTTAAAACTCAGCACTCCTTCACAGCCAAAACCGCTGATTGCAGAGAAAAACTCGGGTCACCATTAGAAAGGGGGCCGAGGGTAGGTACAGGGAAAACTCCAAAACTTCGGAAAAGTCCCCCCCTCAGGGGGGTTCAGGCCCCCCAAAGATTTTCTGCAAAGCTAACTGCTTATCGCACAGCAAAGTCATGAGGAACGTTTTTGTTCAGCACCCGGAGATACCCCGATTTCAATAATAAAATTCTAACCGGGTTCACAAGGGGGCCCAAGGGGGGCACTTGAAAAAATTTTTCTCAATTTTTTCTTCAAAAAATTCACAGCCAAAACCGCTGATTGCAGAGAAAAACTGGGATCACCATCAGATAGAGGGCCGAGAGTAGGTACAGGGAAAACTCCAAAACCTACAAAAAGTCCCCCCCTCAGGGGGGATGTGATCCCCCAAAGTTTTTCTGCCAAGTCAAATACACATTTTACAGCAAAATGGTAGAGGTAAAACTTGTTCAGATTGTGGAAAAACATTGAAATATGTGATAGAATTCGAACCCGGTCGGCAAGGGGGACCAGGGGGGGCAATTTCCATTTTTGGCCATTTTTGCGGGTTTGGCCAGATTTTGATGGGTCAATTTTCAGTGGTTCTAGATTTTTTAGCGCAGTTTTCGGGCTCAGAATGTTGTTCCTTGGACCCAAAGACCTCATAACAATGTCATCTGCCCAAAACAAATATTCAGGGGGGCACCGGGGGACCTATGTCAAATTTGGCAAATTTTGGGACGGCTGTATTTCTCTTATTTGGATACCGGGTATTATTGTGCCTTACATCATTGAACTCAGCTCATCAAGGCCATTCAGAAACATATGCTATATGCCCAAATCAAATAAATTTTTTGGAACTCAAATTTGAAAATTTTCAAATTCCCCCACTTTATGAAGATCACAGTGGAGAGGTACCCACTGAAATACATTTTTAACCCACTCCCAGCATGGGTGGAACAATTATTTTGTTCTCATGAGTACCCAAAATCATTGAAAAAACTCCAAAACTATGACATTTTTTTGTCAGGGGGGCAACAAGCCCCCCTTAATTTTTTCAACTTTTCCACTTCACTATTTAGAGCAAAAGTGATAAGGACCTTTTTTGTTAAGCACCTCAATATGCTTCGATTTCTATGATGAAATTTGTACCACGTCAGCAAGGGGGATCAGGGGGCGCAATTGTATTTTTTGGTCATTTTTGCCAATTTTTGGAAATTTATTTAGGGTCTATTTTCAATGGTTCTTGATATTGTAGTGAACAATATCAAAGAACAAACAATTATTTTGTTCTCATGAGTACCCATAACTTTTGAGGAAACTCCAAAAGTATAAAATTTTCCCATCAGGGGGGCACCAGGTCCCCTCAATTTTTCAACTTTTCTATTTGACTATTTAGAGCAAAAGTGGAGAGGACCTTTTTTGTTCAGCACCTCAATATGCTTTGATTTCAAAAATTAAATTTGTACCAGGTCTAAATAATGTTCCTTAGGCCTGAAAAGCTAATATAAATGACACCTGCCCCCCAAAAATAATCAGAGGTGGAACTGGGGGACATGTCAAATTTGGCTAAATTTTAGACTCCTGTATTTCTCTTATTTGGATACCAGGTATTATGCTACATGACCAAATCGAATAACTTTTCTGGAACCCAAATTTGGAAATTTGAAAAGTCCCCTAGAAGATCATGGAGTGGCAAAGCCCCCAGGGGGGTGAAGGGGGCGAAGCCCATGAAACCCATTGAATTACTTACACTGAATTCTTCTAACTTAGAAAATCTCTAACCAGAAAAATTACTAAACTAAAAAATTTCCAACACAAGAAAATTTACATTAACGAGATAATGGGGGGGCGAAGCCCCCAGAAGTGCAGGGGGCGAAGCCCCCCTGCCTCAAGCACAGTGCGAGTCATATAATTGTAAACTTACGAAAGAGAGTGACACACTCACTCACTCACTGACTGATTGACAAAAACTCACAGCCAAAACCGCTGATCGGAGAGAAAAACTGGGGACACCATTAGAAAGGGGGCCGAGAGTAGGTACAGGGAAAACTCCGAAACTTTGAAAAGTCCCCTCAGGGGTTCAGGCCCCAAATATTTTCTGCAAAGCTAACCGCTTATCCTTTAGCAAAGTCATGAGGAACTTTTTGTTCAGCACCCGGAGATACCCCGATTTCAATAATAAAATTTCAACCGGGTTCACAAGGGGGCCCAAGGGGGCATTTGAAATTTTTTTTTCTCAATTTTTTCTTCAAAAAATTCACAGCCAAAACCGCTGATCGCAGAGAAAAACTGGGGTCACTGTCAAATAGAGGACCGAGAGTAAGTACAGGGAAAACTCCAAAGCCTCCGAAAAGTCCCCCCCTCAGGGGGGATGTGGCCCCCCAAAGTTTTTCTGCCAATTCAAATACACATTTTACAGCAAAATGGTAGGGGAAAAACTTGTTCAGATTGTGGAAAAACATCGAAATATGTGATAAAATTCAAACCGGGTCAGCAAGGGGGACCAGGGGGGGCAATTTTCATTTTTGGCCATTTTTGCAGGTTTGGCCAGATTTTGATGGGTCAATTTTCAATGGTTCTAGATTTTTTAGCGCAGTTTTTGGGCTCAAAATGTTGTTCCTTGGACCCAAAGACCTCATAAAAATGTCATCTGCCCAAAAAAAATATTCAGGGGGGCACCGGGGGACATATGTCAAATTTGGCAAATTTTGGGACGGCTGTATTACTCTTATTTGTATACCGGGTATTATTGTGCCATACATCATTGAACTCAGCTCATCAAGGCGATTCAGAAACATATGCTATATGCCCAAATCAAATAAAGTTTTTGGAACTCAAATTTAAAAATTTGCAAATTTCCCCACTTAATGAAGATCACAGTGGAGAGGTACCCACTGAAATACATTCTGAGCCGGGGACAGTGAAAACGATTATTTTTTTCTCATGAGTACCCAAAACCATTCAGAAAATTCCAAAACTATTAAATTTTCTCATCAGGGGGGCCCCAGGTCCCCCTCCATTTTTTCAACTTTCCTATTTGACTATTTAGAGCAAAAATGAAAAGGACCTTTTTTGTTCAGCACCTCAATATGCTTCGATTTCAATAATAAAATTTGTACCGGGGTAGCAAGGGGGATTAGGGGGCGCAATTGTATTTTTTGGTCATTTTTGCCAATTTTTGGAAATTTATTTAGGGTCTATGTTCTATGGTTCTTGATATTGTAGTGCAGTTTTTGAGGTCGAAATGTGGTTTTTAGACCTAAAGATCTCATTAAAATGTCATCTGCCCAAAAAATCATATAATAGTAAACTTACGAAAGAGAGTGACACACTCACTCACTCACTGACTGACTGACAAAAACTCACAGCCAAAACTGCTGATCGGAGAGAAAAACTGAGCTCGCCATTAGATAGGGGGCCCAGAGTAGGTACAGGAAAACTCAAAAATTTGAAAAGTCCCCTCAGAGTTCAGGCCCCAAAGATTTTCTGCAAAGCTAACCGCTTATCGCACAGCAAAGTCATGGGGAACTTTTTTGTTCAGCACCCAGAGATACCCCGATTTCAATAATAAAATTACAACCGGGTTTACAAGGGGGCCCAAGGGGGGCATTTGAAATTTTTTTTTGTACTTTTTTCTTCAAAAAATTCACAGCCAAAACCGCAAATCGCAGAGGAAAACTAGCGTCACCATCAGATAGAGGGCCGAGAGTAGGTACAGGGAAAACACCAAAACCTTCAAAAAGTCCCCCCCTCAGGGGGGATGTGGCCCCCCAAAGTTTTTCTGCCAATTCAAATACACATTTTACAGCAAAATGGTAGAGGAAAAACTTGTTCAGATTGTGGAAAAACATCGAAATATGTGAAAAAATTCGAACCGGGTCGGCAAGGGGGACCAGGGGGGGGCAATTTTCATTTTTGGCCATTTTTGCCGCCTTGGCAAGATTTTGATGAGTCAATTTTCAATGGTTCTAGATTTTTTAGCGCAGTTTTTGGGCTCAGAATGTTGTCCCTTGGACCCAAAGACCTCATAAAAATGTCATCTGCCCAAAAAAAATATTCAGGGGGGCACCGGGGGGACATATGTCAAATTTGGCAAATTTTGGGACGGCTGTATTTCTCTTATTTGGATACCGGGTATTATTGTGCCATACATCATTGAACTCAGCTCATCAAGGCGATTCAGAAACATATGCTATATGCCCAAATCAAATAAATTTTTTGGACCTCAAATTTGAAAATTTTCAAATTCCCCCACTTTATGAAGATCACAGTGGAGAGGTACCCACTGAAAAACATTCTAAGCCACTCCCAGCTTATGTGGAACAATTATTTTGTTCTCATGTGTACCCAAAACTATTGAGAGAACTCCAAATCATGACATTTTTTTGTCAGGGGGGCAACAAGCCTCCCTTAATTTTTTCAACTTTTCCATTTCACTATTTAGAGCAGAAGTGTAGAGGACCTTTTCTGTTTAGCACCTCGATATTCTTCGATTTCAATAATAAAATTTGTACCAGGTCAGCAAGGGGGATCAGGGGGCGCAATTGTATTTTTTGGTCATTTTTGCCAATTTTTGGAAATTTATTTAGGGTCTATTTTCAATGGTTCTTGATATTGCAGTGCAGTTCTCGAGGTCGAAATGTTGTTTTTGGACCTAAAGATGCAATTAGAATGTCACCTGTCCAAAAAAGTATTCAGGGGGGCACTGGGGTACGTATATGTAAAATTTGGCTAATTTTGGGACGGCTGTATTTCCGTTATTTGGATATCGGGCATTATTGTGCCATACATCATTGAACTCAGCTCATCAAGGCGATTCAGGAACATATGCTATATGCCCAAATTGAATGAAGTTTTTGGAACCCAAATTTGAAAATTTTTAGTCCCCCACTTTATGAAGATTACAGTGGAGAGGTACTCACTGACATAAATTCTAAGCCACTCCCAGCATAGGTGGAACAGTGATAAACAATTATTTCGTTCTCATGAGTACCCAAAAGTATTGAGAAAACTCCAAAATGATAAAAATTTTCCTATCAGGGGGGCACCAGGTCCCCCTCAATTTTTTCAACTTTTCTATTTGACTATTTAGAGCAAAAGTGAAAAGGCCCTTTTTTGTTCAGTATCTTGACATGCTTTGATTTAAATAATAAAATTTGTACTGGGTCAGCCAGGAAACCGGGTCAGCCAGGGTGATCAGGGGGCGCAATTGTATTTATTGGTCATTTTTGCCAATTTTTCAAAAAATGTTTGGGGTCTATTTTTAATGGTTCTTGATGTAGTAGTGCAGTTTTCGAGGTCTGAATAATGTTCCTTGGACCTAAAAAGATAATAAAAATAACACTTACCCCCATAAAAATATTCAGAGGTGGAACCGGGGGACATGTCAAATTAAGCTAATTTTTAGTCTCTGTATTTCTCTTATTTGGATACCGAATAATATGCTACATGCCCAAATCAAATAACTTTTTTGGAACCTAAATTTGAAATTTTGTAAAGTCCGCCAGGAGATCATAGTGGGGGGGAGGGCAAAGCCCCCAGGGGGGCGCAAGGATGGCCCAAATCAAATGAAGTTTTTGGAACTCAAATTTGGAAATTTTCAAAGTCCCCCACTTTATGGAGGTTACAGTGGACAGTTACCCACTGACATAAATTCTAAGCCACTCCCAGCTTAGGTGGAACAGTGGAAACAATCATTTTGTTCTCATGAGAACCCAGAACTATCGAGAAAACTCCAAAACAATGTGATTATCATTGCAGGGG
The DNA here is from genome assembly GCA_017141395.1 of Laodelphax striatellus. Classification (NCBI taxonomy): domain Eukaryota; kingdom Metazoa; phylum Arthropoda; class Insecta; order Hemiptera; family Delphacidae; genus Laodelphax; species Laodelphax striatellus. The sequence continues at coordinate 20,657,433 of CM029530.1, forward strand.
GGCAACAGGTCCCCCTCAATTTTTTCAACTTTTCTATTTGACTATTTAGAGCAAAAGTGAAAAGAATCTTTTTTGTTCAGCACCTTGATATGCTTTGATTCCAATGATAAAATTTGCATTGGGTTTACAGGGGGGGCCCAAGGGGGGCATATTTCAATCTTGGCCAATACAACATGGGTGAGAACAACTTCTGGAATAGAAATTTGGAATACATGAATGCGAAAAAATGATCTAATCACATTTCTATCCCAAAAAATTTCTAACTCAAAAAAATTCTCATTAGCGAGATGATGGGGGGGCGAAGCCCCCAGGGGGGTGCAGGGGGGCGAAGCCCCCTGCCGAGCACGAAGTGCGAGTTTTATTAAAACTAAGACAGTCGTTCTGGACTAAACCATGATTATTATTTTTTGTTCTTTTGATTGATTGTTTGCTCCTTGCTCCATACCTTTCAATGACCTTTCAAAAATTATTCATAGTATAATATTTAAAACATATAAATAGGTAATTAGTGTGCTAATTTTTTCTCATTCATGTTGTTTTGATAGAATAAGAAATGTAAACAAAACAAGATAGAGAGCAGAAAAGAGAGCGAACAGCTGTGAGTGAGGAGTAATGAATAAAATAATAAGCAAAACATGGCAACAGCGCTTCCATATCCCCATAAGAAATAGCATTGCCATTTAAACGCTTACTGCAAACTAAGGTTTGCACGGACTATAGACAAGATTACTAGACTATTTGTCCAGTTATCTTGCAGCAGTTTGTCATACTGTAGCCCAGTAAATTTTTTAAATAAAAAAGTTTTTTATTGTGTTGCCCACATGCGCTATAGGTTGTGCGTCGATAATGGGAGGGATGATGATGAGAGATGAGTTTAAGAACTATTTTTTTTTTTTTACTTTAAAAGGATAATAACTGAATTCTACAGAGTTTCCCGTAAAAAAAGAAATCCAAGTACCATCAAGGTATTCTACAATCTAGAACAAACGAAAATACTTATAGGAAATATAATTATCGATTTCCATCTGTTTTCCTTAATCAAATAATTTCTTCCAGTTATGATTTTACAAGACAATTAACTAGTGAAGGTTTCAAATCTGTATGTTCCAGATGAAAATATTATTAAATGGGCTTATATAGCGTTAATCAATTTTATTGAGCAGAAATTGTATTGGTAATAACGCAATCTATTCAAGATTTTTTTCAATCTTGGGAAGCTTACTTTGAATCTTAAAGAAGATGAATTTATAGTAGCCAACCACTCTCAGAAGAATGAGAATCTCATCTGAGACTGAGTCCCAATATTGGGGAAGTCAATAAGAAATAAATTAATAAGAAATTTGTTTCATAATCTTCAATACTTTGCTCTATAGGATATTGAAGTAATATTCCTTGTTCTTCTCTCAATATAGCTTGCTTCTATTTCAGAATTCCTTTCTTCAAAATATTTTCTAATAAGAATTTACAACCTTCTCAATGTATAAAGTATTTCGTTTTTGATCAGGAATCCGCCAATTTTTATGTATACTACAACACTGTTCATTTACGGATTGTTTTCTTCGCGCACAATTTTCAATGAAGATTTTGAACTTTCTACTGTTGAATTAAGAGTCGAAATGATAGTATTTAGTCCATTGAATACCTGGGTAAGAGTGTTTTCAATAGTGTTCGTCAAAGTGGATTCAAGATCGTTACTGTCCATAGGAGATTCACCTTTACATTCGTCATACTCCCAATTTGTTTTTCGTGCTCCAAGTTTTCTAATCCTCTCTAACGTACGAACTACGAACCTTAGTACATGTTGGATGGGGAAAATTCCAACATTCACAGCATTCTAAAATATCTTTCGCGTTGTTGAAGTTAGCACCACACTTGAAACAAATATCAGCCATGGCAATCAAGAAATTGTAGCGCATTTATACAGAAATGACACTATGAAATAATTGACGATCGTGAACGAGATGGCAGTTCATGAAAACTCAATAAACTTCCACCGTTATCATATAGATTACTAGGATGTTATAGATATCGCAGCTCGAAAAAGCACAATCATTCGCTCTGAGCTCTCTATCGCAACAAGTCATTAAAAAACTCATGAATAGTATATTTGCAGCTCAAATTTCTACTCTACTTTATATTGTTCTATTCTATTGTCATAAAAAAGGTTATCAGGAGTAATCAGTATATCATTTTCCTACCATACAGTTAAGTTAGCCTATCTTTGTATGAAGATTTGAAAATGAGGTACCGGTAGTATAGATATTTCTTTGAGTTGAACTTCTATATGGTGTGTAAGTTAGTAAACCCAGCTGTTCATCAGCTTCACTATCCCTATCAATATAGCTTGTTGATTTGATTTATAAAATAAACAGTTTAGTTTCGAAACCACAACGAGACGAATTACTTAACTGAAATAGACAGTAGCTTAGTGATTGAAAGCTGCTCCTGTCAAATGTTTACATTGACTGGAAATAGAGCTCTGAAAGGAGAGGTAGATATAGATTTATTTGGATTAGTAGGGATCCATGAAATTATTAGAGTGCATGTGGCAGAAATTAATAGTAAGAGGTATGACATCATAATTGGATGTGATGTGATGAAAAAAGTTAAGGGAGCTCCTAGAATTCACAAGGGTGAATGGATTATCAAATTAAGAAGTAAAGTTTATAGAGCAAGAACTTCAATTTCTACTAGCAATCATATTTTTATGGGTTCCATTATTAGACAGGAGAATACAGATGAGATATCGGACAAGAAAAGAGCAGAGTTAGCATCCTACATTCTAGACAAGTACAGGGACACTGTTTATGAAGAGGGAGAAATTTTAACTACTACTGGAAGAGTTCAACATTCCATTCAACTGAAATCGTCAAAACCAATATTTGTGAGGTCTAGAAGGTACCCGCATTCAATTAAAAAAATTATCAAGGAACATATTGAAGAGATGCTCAAACAGGGTATTATTAGAAAGTCAGTATCTCCATTTTGTAGTCCATTATGGGTTGTTCCTAAAAAGACTGCCCAGGGAGAACCACCAAAGTACAGAGTTGTTGTGGATTTTAGACAACTGAATGATCAGACTGAGTCAGAGAAATATCCCCTTCCACGTTTGGAAGATATGATTGACAGGATGAGGGGAGCAAAGGTTTTCAGCACGTTGGACCTGAAATCTGGTTACCATCAGATTAAAATGAACCCAAATGATATTGAGAAAACAGCATTCAGTTTTGAAAGAGGACATTTTGAGTTTACAAGAATGCCATTTGGTTCAAAAAACGCTGCATCTACTTTTCAAAGACTTATGGATGAATTCTTGGAAGACATAGATGAGCAAGCAATTCAAATTTACATGGACGATATTGTGGTATTCAGTAACAATCTTCATGATCATAAACAACACCTCACACAAGTGTTTGAAAGAATGAGGGAATTTGGACTTAAGGTATCAAGAGAAAAAACTAACCAATGTCATCCAGAAGTGAAGTTTATGGGGCATGTGATTTCAGCTAGTGGAATTCGCCCAGATAATAATAAAATCAGTGCTATACTAAAAATTCCCATTCCCAAGAACATTAAAGAGATTAAAACATTTTTAGGAATGGTAGGCTACTATCGGAAATTCATTAACAGACAAGATTAAAAAACTTTATAAAAGTGAAGAATGGAATAAGAAAATCAAATTCTTCATGTGTAATAAAAAGGTAGAGACAGTAGAAGATAGGTCACAACAAGATAGTATAATCAAACAGTATCATGCTGGAAGGACTAACCATCGAGGAGTTAAAGAGACTGTTCAACATCTCAAACGACAGTATTATTGGCTCAATATGTTCAAAACGGTGAATAACGTTCTGAGTGCATGCGAAACTTGTGAACAAGTTAAATATGATAGAGCTCCTTACAAGACACCTCTACAGTTAACACCTACACCTGAACGACCCTTCCATACACTGGAAGTCGATGTTTTCCATTACAACAAGGAAAAATATTTAACTTCAATTGATCGGTTCACGAAATTTGCCACTGCTTGGCCTCTTGAAAACAAGACAGCTAAATGTTTGGTAGTGAATCTGATAAGACTTTTTGGATTGTACCAAAGTCCACAGGAATTACTTATGGACCGAGGTAAAGAGTTTTGCAATAATCAAGTGAAAGCTGTATTACAAGAGTATGAAATTGAAAGTCATTTTACAACAACGGGACACCCAAGATCCCATGGCATGATTGAGAGATTACATAGTACTTTAACAGAACATCTTCATCTCTTGGAGGCTGATAAATCAATAACTGGAGAAGAAGCTATGGCGAGGGCAATATTTGCTTACAACAACAGCATTCATTCAACAACAGGCCTTACACCGCTAGAGTTCATTCAGCAACAAGAGATGCACAAACCAATTTGGGAGAAGATGTGTAAAGAGAAGAAAAATAGAATCGCACGGCATAATTTGGAAACAGAACAAGTTGAAGGAAAGATTAAAGTTGGTGATACGGTGTTCAAAAAGAACCATTACAAACGGACTAAAGCCGATCACCGATTTATAGGACCTTTTGTTGTCCAGGAACTTCTCTCAAGGAATCGATTGAAGCTAAGAAAATTGCAAGGAATGACAACACGTTCTGAAATTGTACATGCTCATGAGATAAGAAGAGTCAAGAGGCGATCACCAGATTATCAAACGAACTAAAGTTGACTTTTTTTCATTGTTATGTTTTTTTTTATGTTTGTTATAGGGATAGTGAAGACTGGGGGGGAGCAGTTAGTAAACCCAGCTGTTCATCAGCTTCACTATCCCTATCAATATAGCTTGTTGATTTGATTTATAAAATAAACAGTTTAGTTTCGAAACCACAACGAGACGAATTACTTAACTTGTATATTAATTGATTAGCTCAGTTTTCAATAATTTATAGTTTATATTACACTATGTCAAAATTGAAAACAATAAGGTGCGGCAATAAGGCACTTTACGCTGCACGGGGTGGCCTCGTTATTAATAATTCATATTCCATCTATTTTTCTATACTAGAAAAGAAAAAAACAAAAAACATTTCCGTCAAAAATTTATTTGTCTCACCTATGACAGATGTGATGCCACCTGGAAGGCTGTTTGAGACTGGAGACGACAGGAATGGGGAAGGCGGTGACAAGGGCGCCCAGCCACACAATGGCCACAGTAGCCTTGGCGTGGCGTTTGCCCATGCGCGGCCGCAATGGCCACAGCACCGCCATGTACCGGTCCAGGCTGATCGCAACCAACGTGTACGCGCTCACCTACAAACACAAGACACAGACTTTAAAGTAACATATTAATCAAATCTCTGTTTAATTATGCAATGAAATTATACAATAGGAGAGTATTGGAGAATGAGAATCAGAAGTTTTGTTATGAGAGATGTTTGTTAGAAGAGATACTCTTATAAAAAAGTATATTTCATCGTAAAAAAAAAGTTTTTTTTTCAAAATCAAATCAAATTTTATTCATCAAAAATAATTACAATACAAAGTTGGAATATACTCGTATCATGAAATACAAAAATAGAACAGACATTTTATGCATTGAGTCGTTTCTGATAATTTAATGAATAAAAAATATACACCCTGTTATAAAGATGTGTGTTGGGGAAAGTATATTAATTTCTTGTTATTAGTTTTCTCATGCTATTACATTGGGCAGAAACAAGAGACAAAACAAATATAGCCTAATTGGTAAGTGACTGATCACTTTTCAGTAATTATTATTGTGACCACTGACCAGGACACTATGAAATTAGACTAACACCAAAGACAATTCTACTATTTACTTTCTACTATTCTTCTTCTTCTTCTTTCTACACTTCTTTCTCTTACACTCTTCTTGATCTTCTTCTCCCCGTAGAGAAGGAGAAGGATCTCTACGGGAATCCAATAGTGATACGGGAAATGTGGATACGATAGGGTCTTATTGCGATCGTCCGTCTGTACGCATGATATCTGACGATCGAAAGATCATACTCTTTTGAAATTTGGAATATAATACGTACATCGATAATGTAAAAAGCCTATGCTAGGCTTTGAACATTGAGAGTTGAGAGTTGAACTTAAAAAAGTTATAAGAAAAAAAGTAGGTATTTCAACCTCCAATGCCCTTATTATCAATCACACTTTTTAAAAGATGATCAACTCAAACTAGCTTTGGCTCTTCATATACGAGCGACATTAATTATTCTGCGCATGCGTCAATAAAGTTGGACCAATAACAGAGCACTGTGATCATCTGTTATTGGTCAAGTGTCATTAACGCATGCGCAGAAAAATTAATTCCGGTCGTATATCAAGAGCCGAAGGTAGTTTAAGTTAAACGACTTTTAAACTGTGATTGATAATACGGACCAAGATGTACTATGCATGCTGTGGAGCACAAGCATCTGGATTCGAATCCTGGTCTTGGCAACGTTTTTGCTACTGATTCTTATAGTATTCAACTAATTATTCATGTCAGGGACTGTAATTTAATTTTTTGAGTGATATGAAGAAGTATTTTTGAATTGATTTGATTTTCGAGAGTAATAGTTCATATAGACTGTAAAAAGTAGCTTTTATTCTCAGTTTCGAACACTAGACCATATCGGGTCTTTGGATACCTCGTTGTATCGGTTTATTTTCTTCTTTTTCTCCTTTTTCCATTTTCTTCTAATTTTCATTTAATTAGACCATACTCTTCTATTTTTTCTTCTCCTTTGTAATTTTCCACATTCTTTTCTTGTGCTTTCTCTTTCTCTCCAGGGGATGAAAGGTTAACGAGAGATAACACTTCTTAGATAGAGTGATGAACTTCTGACTGAGCACAGACAATCAATTATCTCATTCGTGGATTATAGTGCTCCAGTTTCATTATGTTAGTAATTCATGTAAACAAAAGATATTACTTCAAGTTAATGTGAATAGATATAACTTCAAGTTTAATTGTGAATAATAAGCAAGTTTTGCGATGTTGACAAGATTCACAACTTTAAATTAAAGATTTTAGGAAGTTGTGAGCTACATATTACCGTTGTAACGCCTGATAAATTACCACCCAAAATACTCGTAAGTTCTAAGCGAATGTAATCTTCATTGAACGCTCAAGGCGAGGTTTCTAAGTATAACTTGATTGTTGATGACTCCGCTTAGGAACATCGCAAACTTGATTACTCGTTGGAGCTCTGACCTAACCAATTGTAACTTTGGACATCCAAAAATAGTTGAACTTGAATCTTCAACTATGAGATAAGATTTAGAACACAAAGTGGTACCCTACTTCATATTCAGGCTAGAAGCTATCTGTATAATTCTGCAAATATTTATTCTGTGAATTAATTGAAATTTATTAAGAATAGTAGTATCAATCATTGATCACCTAGATCTATTATGAATCTAGTGCTTTCTCACTCGTCTGTGAAAAATGAATTCCCTCTCCCGCCCCACCCTGCTGAATTTGCCATTGTCATTACACTTTGATTAGCTACGAATTAGTAAATCAATAAAAGCATCATCCACTAGTTTCAGGATCATTTACGTATATGATTACTAAAAAGTAAAACAAAATCACGTGACAATCTGCAGTATCCCGAAGAAGAAGTAAAGGTGAAATTCTCTTTACAAAAATAATTGTATACTCAGAACTTGAATTCAAGAACCTTTTTTAATACAACGATAAATATCTCACTGACATATTTTACAATTAATGAGACATGAGAAGTGGTTCATACTTGTCTCTTCATAAATAATTAAAAATAATTTGCAGGTTTCTTCAAAAACTATCAACAAGAACGAATCAACTTTCAAAGTGTTTTGAATCGGCTTGTTGAAATTAATTTCCTTTTCATTCGCATTTTTCCGGCTGATGCTCTCACATCATAACGGATACGGGAGCTAATATGAAGGCGAGCACTTTTTGTAGGCAGCTGGGTGACAAATTCGAACACGAATCTGTTGTTGAGATAGCACTCAATGCCGGGTCGCTTTTTCTCTTCTTGTTTGATGAAAGAATTCTGTTCAAACGCAGAAAAGAATAACAGAAATGGCCACCGACCGCCAATACTTCTCAGCTCAAGCTCAGGCTGAGCCTCTCAGCGGGAAAAAAACGTTTCCTTCTTCCGTGCGCTCAGACCAGGTGCAAGCCGCAGCCGCAAATTGAGTTACTTTCCTCACTCAACAGCAGGGAACACTCGCCCGAACCATCTCTTCACAAAAATTGTCGGCAGTTTGATACATGTGGTATTTCTCTTGGTTAGATAATTTGAAATGGAAATTCTTCATTAATCAACAAATTTGGTTTGTCGAGAGAATTATGAATATAAATTAATCATTCATTAAATAGCAACAAGAAAATTCGAAATGGAAGTGCTTCCTGTATCAGGCAATTTGGTTTGTCAAGAGAATTAGGAATGGAAATTAATCATTCATTAATAATAACAACAAAATTCGAAATTAAAATGCTTCATTTATCAAGCAAGAAAGTTGTCAAGGAAGAATATATTTTTGAAATAACAAAACCTCATTATTTGTCGTGCAATAAAGTTTATATTCATTTTTCTAAAGGAAATATTCATCAACTGATTGTTGTTGAAAGCAGTCTGCTGAGCTTTTTCCATCGTTTATTTGCGCGAGTGGAGCCTATCATAAGAATGTTAATTAGGATTAATGGTTTCGAGAAGCTTTTTAAGTACTTAAAATCGTGCGTTTAAATTTAACTTGAGGTTTTGACTTTCTATTAAGAATATTGAAAGATTGTTGAATCACTGATAATGTAGCAATTGACATTCTTATTGGAGTTAAAAGCGTATCAGATGGATGTTAATAATTATTAAGCATGTAGACATGAGCTTCATTTAGATGGGATTGGATTCGTGAGGAACGTTTTGGCTCACTAGCCAAATAGCTCTGTGATTCTGTTCGTTCAATTTGTAGAGAGAAGTTAATATGGTTTTATGGTTTAGATATGGATGGGTTCAACTTCAATCACTGATAAAATATCATGAAGATATTCAAACTCTCTGGTGAACATGAACTAGACAACAATAATTGAAGATAAAAGTGAGAAATCATGAATGAAATGAAAAGTATACTAACAAAAACAGATGGAGAGAAAAAACACATCCTGCACTTGTTACTGATGATCCTGTCACCCTTTATATGCCTTCTATAAGCATTTGTTGCTATCACTTGGTCCTGAATAGCTTGCACTTGCATTCAGTCTCTGGAAATGAACTTCCTACAGTCTACTACATGCAAGACACTTTCTGGTTAATTGTGTTTGACTTGAGGTAGCCATAGAACCAGCCATGCAGCTCCTTTGTCCTCAATTCTTCTCTCAGCTCTTCAGAAGACAGAATTTCTCATGCAGATTTTTATGTCTTATTTGGAAAATAAGATATGATGAAATAAAATATTTATCTATAGCCTAATATGATTATCAGGAAAGCTTCCTTCTCATGAGTCACCTCCTGATCTCAACATAAGAATTCAGAAACGGCTCTTCTGCCTCGTTCATAAACTGAAATATCACTCCCATGGCGACTATAGAGCTGGCTCAAACATGCAGGCAATGATATTCACAGCTTTCTCTTTTCCATGCTGCTAACATATTCCCATGAGGCAGCATGTAATTCATGAACCTACTGAAAGGAATGAAAGAGTGAAGGGGTTATAGATATACATATCAAGCTTCAAGCTAGATTCCCGTACCACTTTTCGTACTTATGAATTTTATTGGGGATGTGGATGAATTAGATTCTTCAAAGATATTCCAATGAAAAGCAATGATAGAAAATAATATGGTCTTTACCATATAAACGTCTATTTAATCTGGATTATTATAAAAAACTATTCTTGAAAAAATTTAACTTGTAGAAAGGGGAAAAATTGGAACTAGGACGACAAAATCAGTACCACTATAATTCATTTATTTATTCATTTATTTATTCATTTATTTATCGATCGAGTACAAAATATAACTTATAGGATGAAAACACAGACAGCGTCCAAAACGTCTTCTCTTCCTGATTTTGATAAAATTTCAAATACTTAATAATAAATACAAAAAATAAAATAATGTTCACTAATACTATTTATTTCTTGAAAGACTTTCAATGTTAGATTTTTATTTTGATAATGTGAAATCATGTTATGTTGTTGTTGTTATAATATTTAATAATTGTAATTAAATTCAATTTAATTCTAGAAAGGACTCAAACTCTCCCAATTTATCACTTCTATGTGTCTATTTTACCATCCATTCCTCAGGATAGAAAAAAAATCAAGGCAACCAGGATTGTTGAACATGAGTTTCCAAGAAACAAAAATATAAAAAGCAGATCATGATCTATTATGTTCAGCATGAATTTGAGAAACATGTATTGAATGGACATTCATAATGATTACTCAACAAATAGAATGAAATAAGATTTCAGAAATGCCCTCGAACTCCTGTTTCACGAAGTCAAGAGTATTGATAATGACTAATAATTCATTGAAATCATCCATCCTAGAAAAATAACCAATGGATATTATGCAATTAGTGAGAATTTCGATTATAACTCGGAGAATTGAAACGTGAAATGGAATTAATTGAACTATAATAATTCGACTTAGTAAATTTAATTGATTTGAGCGTATTTAATATTCACGAGTGTGTTTTTTTTTTTGCTAGGGATCATGCCCACATAAGCTCTAAGCTTTTGCGTGGGTAATGGGAAAGATGATGATGAGATATGAATGGACCTAAAGTTTTAGGTGGGTTCCGAACCACCGGGAAGCGATTTTTAAAGCTCATAAATTTTTGTATTTAGAGGAGCCGGTCACCGATACAACGGGAGTGATAGGCGCTGTCTCTTATCTAATCTCACCGATTAGCCTCGCCTCTGCCACTTGGACCAACCTCCATTTGATCAATCATTCCTCCGAAATTAAACATTCAGTCACACTAATTTTCTCATTGAAGAGTAACCAACAAAAGAGTAATCAATAGAGAGTAGGCTAATTGAAGAGTAATCAACAAATTTCACACAGAGTTCGGAAGGAGTAACTAGATTGAGAATTACCGACACTGAGTGGTGACCAATGCCAATAGCATGGGTCAGAGCACCCGTCTACCTCAAATTACAAGGAAGCGAAGTTTTTGACTTTTTCTGAGGCGTGGGCTGTGTAATTTCCTATAAGAGGGTAGGATGATTGCGCTCCTCTAGGGCCAGAAATCCAGTAATCAATGAATTAGGAGTGTGATAATCAACAGCAGTTATCAATATTCTGTTCAATTTAAGAATTCAAAACTCATAAAATCATAGTTAATCTAGATGAGCAGCTTGGAAGTTGAAAACAGATACAAAAAAATAATTACAAAATGTCATTGTCTGCATGTACGAAAGTAAACAGCGAAAGTGAACAGCTTATTTTCCAGTTATGATTGCTTCATTAATTTGTTGTTATTATTGTTTTATTTTTTGGCTGCAGTTAACCATGGAGTTCTTAG